>WAAB01014375.1:108692-189686 GCA_013389865.1 Piaya cayana | reverse complement strand
GAGGGCCAGAGAGCTTCACGAACAAATCAATATGATTTCAAATGAAGTCCTCCTTTATTGAGGGTTAACCCATTTATATAGGGCAAGCAGGCCAAAAACATCAGGTAAACTCTCATTAGTCACTGCCCTAGCAACCAGCCTTTCATGGCAACCGCCCAACCCACATAACTTTGTTGCTAGGTTGCAAATCCTTGCCCCCCAACTTCAGGTTACTTTATTAACATAACACAACATAGTCATTATCACTCTTTGTAACTTCACCCAGCTCCATCCCGCCAGGGCACTTAGAAGAACAATCCCAACAAACTACTATACTCTTAGTGCAAGTAAATTGCGTTTAGTCAGATGTTTCTTCTGGCAGAACTTCAACAGCTATGATAACTAACTTCTCGTGATTCTGTTTTTTGAACCCCTCTCTGCCCTTTATGGTATCTTTTTGATGTATGAGTGTATTGCGTAGTTTCAGTATGCTGTTAACAGTTTCACAATTGGTTGTTTCACCTCCTGGACAAGATTGAAGCTATAGGGATTAAGAAAACTTTAAGAAAAAATCTGCAAAGCTAGAATTTGGGAGAATGAGAGGGCAAATTCAGAAAAAAGAAAATTTCAGGTATATGTTAAAGGGGAACTGGTAAATTCAAGACAGAAATCAAAGCTGGTTGATTTTCTTATTTTTACAGTTCATTCTCAATATGCTGCTTTGGCATGCTTCACTGTATTGACACTTCTATATTGCTGCCTTCTTTCCACTCAACTTGATGAAGTTAATGGTTATTTTCAGCTGAGACCTGAAAGACTTATAGGAGATAACTATATTTGTATAAAATATTAGCATTATGCAAGGTGCTCATACAATGTAGTGAAAGGTACTAGATACAACTTTAAAATCTTGTTCTGGGAGAAGGAAATTGGAAAGAGGTGAGTGATTCTAAGAGGTTCTTAGAGTTAAGCAGTAAGGACTGCTTCATATGGCCTGCTCTTCTTATTACATAAGGAAGAGGCTGCCCTTAGCATTGATGGCTAGCCACATCCATTCCAGTTCCATAGAACGCATGGTTATCCTGGAATTACCTTGGGCTCACTTTGAGATATCAAAGGGTATGTTTCTTAGACATAGTAATTCAATAGAAATAAATGCTGGAAATGGTTTGAACATGCCATAAAAGAAGAAACTGGCACGTTTAAAAATAGAAAACAAGCTTGGATTGCATGCTGGAGTGCAGCAGGCAGTGCAATTTTAAACCTGGTTGCCAGTCTCTGTGAATTAATATAAACAGTTTTTTCAGTCAGTTCCTAGCAGCTTGTGTTAGCAAGCAACGTTTATAGGCTTTCAATATAAAGCATACAGCAGTTTTTGAGAAACTTTTGGGAATAGAAGTGTAGGCTTCCTAGAGTACACAAAGCCCCCCAGGACTGTGTTTATTTTGTTTCCAAAGTGGCTGGTTACTGCAGTGTCCTCCCATCAATGCAGAAACTAGCGGATCTGCTGTGGGTAAAATTACAGAAAATGTTATCTGTAGATTGCAGAGAAAGTGTCCTGCATTAAGGTAAGTACTTGGTAACTCTCATTAGGATTTTTATCCATAGATTAAAATACTGCAGCGAGAAATGTTGGGATGCTACTTTTTAATAGTGCAGGTACTGTTGTTTTGTGTACTTGTATGAGTTATATAAATACACACGCACACTTTGGTTTCTCTGGAAGTCACGTGACTACATATTTCCTAGAAATGTCGAAGAGAGGCTCTGTGAAATGCTGAGAAAAGTCCTGTGTAAATGCCAAATGCATCTTTATTAACATTAGAAGCATTATATGGCTTTTGACTCTAAGGGTTACATAATTGCTAACCAAAGCAGGAATCTAAATATGAACTGGTAATTCACCTAATTAACACAATTTAGAAGATGAGAGAAAATAACTATTTGAGCAGTATGTAGTTAAGCTATGACATAATTAATAACATATACATTATATAACATATACATCTCCAAGTGTCCACTGCATTTGTGCAAGATATTTTACATTTGTTGAACGTAAACCCTGAATCAGAACCCCTGATTTGCTGTGTGTTTCCTAAGGGAGTCCTGCTTGCTCCTGACATCCTGTGTTCCCCTTTCATTTCCCATCTAGGTGTTTCAGGATTAGCAGAAAATTGCATCATCTGCACTTGTCATCTCTTTCTTACCCTTCGGAAACTTAAATAGTTGTCCTTGTAAATACAGATTTTTGCAAACAGGAAATGAGTAGTCAATATGAATCGATCTAAACAATTTCACTATATTTAAGGAATCTCTATATAGGCTATGTTAAAGGGAAAATATATGCAAAGATTCAACAAAATTGTAAAGTAGTAAGAAGCACAAGAGGTAGACAATGAATCAAAATAGTACATAAAGTCACATCTTCCATCTTTGTGTGAACGACAACACTGTGCTCAACTGAGCTCTTTGTTCAGATTTCTGTTAACCTTCCAGTTACCACGAAGTTAAATCTTACTCTGCAGGTTTTGAAAATTACTGCTTTGTGTCTGTTTGATAGCATTTACAACTGTATGTTCAGTCGGAATATGCCCAGCTGTTATTAACCACAGACCAGTACATAAAGGGTGTCAACCAAGAGGATGGAGACTCCTGTTTTATGAGAAGTCACATGGAAAAGACAAGGGATAATGGGTATAAGTTGCTCCTGGGGAAAGTCTGATTGGATTACACAGGAACATTTTTCACCATGAGAACAGTTAAACATTGGAATCATCTCCCTGGGGAAATGGTGAATTTCTCTACACTGGACACTTCTAAAGCTCAGCTTCACAGGATGCTGGGCCATCTCAATTAAACTATATATTACCTGAAAGGCTGGGCCAGATGCTCCCTGAGGTCACTTCCAACCTGGCGTTCTGTGATTCTGTGAATCTGTGATAAATGTTGATTCCTTCTCTTGCCCCACAACCTTTATTAGAGGAATTTGGGCTTGCAACAGATTGATGTATTCCACAAAGGAATTAGGTCTACTGCAGGATCTGGTATTTAGGTCTACAGTTACAGCCTGGAAACTGCAAACAGCTGACAGGTAAACACATGCTGGCAATAGTGTAAACTTTCCTGAACTTCTGCACCAACACCAAGGACAGGGGTGGTATGAGGGCTTTCATCTTGAGGTCCCACATGCTGCTGTTGAAGAACTTTTAGCAGGATATTTACCCTTGTGAAGTACCGCTGGGACAGAACCTGACCCGTGGCAAACGCTCACCCTATTACTGGCCTCCTGCTACTTTAGGGACAGTTTTGCAATGAATAGTGCGCGCCTGTGTCAGTGAACTGCGTAAATGTTATGTAACTCACACTTTGGAAAAAGAGGCACCGACGATTCATTTAGGCTTTAAGGTTTCTACTCGACACGTCTGTTGGATTTGGTTCAGTCGTATTTAAACTCATTGTAAGCCGAAAACACCTCCGAGGTTATTACCCAGCGCTAGGATGGGTTTACCCTTTGCTCATCATCAAGCTGGGCTGCAAAATGCAGCCGATGGTTTTCCTCGTGCATTACGTGCAGTCAGTGGCAACCCCGACCTAACAAAAACGGGGTAAAGGAAAACTTCGGAGCTTTCTAATAGTTTGCAGCGGCCGCGGTAACGATTTGTCGATACGACATGCGCTAATATGACGTTTTCCAGAAGATAGGAGGCTATTTTTTCGGAGGGAGACTCCCCCACCGCCAGGACCGCCCGGTGGCGTGGAACACGCAGGCTGGATTCGCCCTTTGCGGCTCCGCTCCCCGCGGGCTTGGAGGGGGCAGCAGCCCTCTCTGCCGGGAGACGGGAGCAGCGAGGGAAGGAGGAGGCTGGCCGCTGTTCCCAGCCGCTCCCCGGCCGCCCTTCCTGCTGTCCCACGGGCTTCGAACCGCGCGGCGAGGCGCAGCGGTAGGGAACGCGCTCGGGGACACGCGACCTACGCGGGAGGGGAAAGGGAGTGCACCGAGCCAGCATCCCTCCCTGCCCGAAGCGGGGTTCCCGGGGGAGCAGGCTCTGGTAGCTGGCGTTGTCTCCGGCAGAGGGGGAGAACTTGCCTCCCTTTGGGATCCCCGTGCCGCTCCTCACGGCTCCGGTAGCCTGGGAAGGCAGGTTTGCTCCAGGGCTAACGTAGCGCGGCAGTGCTACTCACCGGGAGTCTCGTTTCGCATCATTAACAAATAATATTAGGCAGCCTAATTAAGATTTATTTATTTACCTATTAGCAACCATAGAGCGGCTTGGATTGGAAGGGACCTTAAAGACCATAGGATCATAGAATCCTAGTATGGTTTGGGTTGGAAGGGACCTTGAAGCCCATCCAGTTCCACCCCCTCTGCCATGGGCAAGGACCCCTCCATCTGGACTGAGCAGCTCAAAGCCCCATCCAACCTGTCCTTGAACACCTCCAGGGATGGGGCAGCCTCAGCTTCCCTGGACAACCTGTGCCAGTGCCTCACCACCCTCATTATGAATAATTTCTTCCTAATGTCTAATCTAAATCTTCGTCCCTCCCCCTTGTCCTATTACCTTAATGTCCACATATCTTTTCTTTAGTCATGCTTTGCCACAGGTGAGGTGCAAGTGCAACCCTACAAAAGCTTCTAAGCCTTGAAAAGACTGCTACTGTGAATAATTTTCTCACTTTTCAGATTTGAGCCCTTAATATTTATTCTGAAATGCGTAAGGTAGATATAGAAACAAATATTAGTATCTCAAAAGTATTCACAGCCCATATTTGAAACAAATTAATTATGTGGAAAAAGCAATCCCAGCTAAAGCTGTTTAAAGTTTTATATAACTGCATGCTATATTCAAGCTACTCTAGAATTCCAGGGCCTGCCATGTGAATTCTGTATGAATCACGTCTTATTTTTCAATGAATGGAATTTCACACTGAAAATATTCATAACATATTAAAGCAGTGTCTATGGCCTGGCTTCGACTAACAAATTCAGAAAGTTTGGCAGGTAAGCAAAGCATTTATCCTCATTTCACCTCTGTATCCAGGGTTTCTAGATATTTCTTCTCACAAATTACAGAGTTATTCATTGTTAGACCCTTTCAGAGCTCTAGGTTTAGTGAAGTGTTTAGCTAAGTTCTGTTCCAAATTACTTCAGACTTTACACAGTGGTAACTCTATTTGTTCCAGAGCTGTTATTCTATATTTACCGGGCTGTAACTGGATACTGAATTTGTTAAACAGCTTCTGTCACATTTTGTGACTCTTGTTAGCTCGAGACAGGCTTTTAATACAGGATTTGTATGTAAATTGGATAATGCACAATTTGACTGATTCTTTTCTTTATTAGGACTTTGCAGAATTGGAAATATAGATGTAACACTTGTTTTTAGTTAGGGGCAATAAACCACAATGCTGTTTGGAGTGGCTAAAAGCCATAAGCATTTAGTTCTGATGACCTTTGCAGTGGAAATTCTGGTACAACATAACTAAAAGCTTGAGGGAAACTATTTTATGTGTATACTCATAAATAGCCTTACAAAGTCAAGACAAGAAAGACTTAAAGTTTAAAAAAGAAAAAAAAAAGGGTAAAGAATTCCAGTAATGACATTCTGAAATAGAGACAACTTAAATATAGGAAGCTCATGCTTTCCTCTTCGGTGGCTGGTCCTCTGAGGCTTCACAGATTCCTGCATCTAGCCTTCCCTTAGTGTGAGGTGGGTTCCACCGTGGTCTAGGACCCCGGAGAAAGTTACAGGAGGCCTGTGGAGTGCTGCAAGCTTTTAGCACAAGGCAGAAGTTGTACTGTTTCATCAAGTTTCGTACTGGTTCTCCAGGGCTCAGTGCTGGGTCCAGCCCTGTTCAGTGTCTTCATCAATGACCTGGATGAAGGCATCGAGTGCAACCTTAGCAAGCTTGCAGACAACACTAATCTGGGTGGAAGTGTCAATCTGCTGGAGGGTAGGGAGGCTCTGCAAAGGGATCTGAACAGGCTGGATCGCTGGGCAGAGTCCAATGGCATGAGGTTTAACAAGGCCCAATGCTGGGTCCTGCACCTGGGGCACAACTCCAAGCAGAGCTACAGACTAGGAGAGGTCTGTCTAGAGAGCTGCCTGGAGGAGGACCTGGGGGTGTTGGTTGACAGCCAACTGAACATGAGCCAGCAGTGTGCCCAGGTGGCCAAGAAGGCCAGTGGCATCCTGGTTTGTATCAGAAATGGTGTGACCAGCAGGTCCAGGGAGGTTATTGTCCCTCTGTACTCGGCACTGGTGAGACCGCTCCTTGAATCCTGTGTTCATTTCTGGGCCCCTCACCACAGGAAGGATGTTGAGGCTGTGGAGTGGGTCCAGAGAAGAGCAACGAAGCTGGTGAAGGGGCTGGAGAACAGGCCTTATGAGGAACAGCTGAGAGAGCTGGGGTTGTTTAGCCTGGATAAGAGGAGGCTGAGAGGAGCCCTCATTGCTCTCTACAACTACCTGAGGGGAGGTTGTAGAGAGGAAGGTGCTGGCCTCTTCTCCCAAGTGACAGTGCTGGCCTCAAGCTCTGCCAGGGGAGATTTAGGCTGGACATTAGGAAAAAAAAATTCACAGAAAGGGTCACTGGGCACTGGAACAGGCTGCCCAGGGAGGTGGCTGATTCACCTTCCCTGGAGGTGTTTAAGGCACGGGTGAACGAGGTGCTAAGGGACATGGTTTAGTGTTTGATAGGAATAGTTGGACTCGATGATCCAGTAGGTCTCTTCCAACCTGGTTATTCTATGATTCTGTGATCAGTCAGGTTCTCAGTTTGATCCTGTTCTATGTTAGTGTATCTTTAGGAGGCATTTAGGTAACATTTGTTTGAAGTGCAAGAACCTAGAAAGACATACTTTACATTATTAAAGTCTGTAAAGGGAAAATGCCCCATCTTTTTTTATTATACAGAGATTTTATATCTGAGTTATTACAAATAGATTGGCAAACCTTTCTTAAATATTGTCACACTACTTAAAAAAGTGGAAACAAATTTTTTAATGCTTATTTGAAGCATCACTTGTGATAGCAGCATCCTTGCTTTGGAAAAAACATGGTTTAAGGCCTATTTTTGAATATGACTCAAGTTTTTCACATGAAGGGGAAAGTTAAGGTAAATATTCTCAAGTCTGTGCTGAGCTGCAGCCTAATCTAAGTGTTATGCAGAGGTAAAACGTCTGTAATTATGAATTCTGGCACTACATTTCTTCACCATATTTCTTTTCCATGTATCCTTTCTCCAAGTAAATTCCAGTTGATTCCTCTCTTGAAGTTTGGAGCTGATACATTTGCATTGATGTGTGTGCATTACATACTTTTAAGAGGTATCTATATGCAATAATGATTAAGAAAATGCATAAAAGGGCAAGTACATTTAGGCTGAGAGGACTGAATCACTCACCACTTCATCCAGTGGATGTAGCTGGCTGAAGAAGCCCATAATTTTGAAGTGTACCATTGTGTAGTGCATTCAAGTGATGTGGAAAACTTTGAAAGCTGTAAAAGTAATCATTCCTGTTTAGCAGCTGTCAACATGGTGATAAAATTCCTTATGAGAGGTTGAAATAAAGACTGCACCTTGGTAATTACCAGATAAATCAGTCTGGAGTGCAGGAGTTACAATAGGTAAGAGAAAAGTCCACTTGATGTTCTAACATAAGAAAGGTTTCACTCACAACAAGCAGTATTGAAATTAAAGGGCATTCGGTATTCTGATATGGTATAAAGAAAAGAAGATGCTGGCACATGAGGATTTAGAGATACTACCATGCAGAAGGGGAGGTGGCTAGGTATTTACTGGAAAGATTGCAGTCAGCTCTTCAGAATTCTGCTTCTCCGTAAATTTACTCCTAGGGCTTCAGCCATTCGTTGTGGAGGAAGACACTGATTTATACTCATTGATCTTGAACAGCTGCTCAACCTTTTTAGGTTTTCTGTACAGAATAGAAGCTTGTAGTTGTAAATTTTATTGCTCCTTTAAACAGAAACCCTTTTTCATATTTCAGTATTTATCTCATGACCATAACAACAATACATTCTGAAATCTTCCTAAAGCAAAGTGTATTTACATGTGTTCATGGATTTTGGTGAACACTTGCTCAAGATTTAAGTCTGTTTCACCATATTATTTTTATTGCTTAAATGTTAATTTTTGGAAAGTGGAAAGACTTTTTGAGTGTGAAACTTGAACACAAGTTTTCTGTTTTGTCTGTCTATATCTAGTAGTCACCTCCTGTGTCATCAAAGCCAAATTTCTGTACCTGAGTTTTGTAGGTGTAATATGGAGAAAATAAGCTTGAAGCTTAAATAAGCTTGAAATTCAAATAAAGAAAACACTGTGTGATGCCTAGAGAATGGGAACTGTATAAGCTCATAAAATATTTACTGGAATTGTATATAGTTTTTAAGTCATTCCTGTAAGGCTGGGCTAAGCCTTCTTGGTCAAAATACCCAAACAGAAGAGTATCTACTTTCTTATATGGAAATCAGTACTTTAGTTGTCCTTTTTATTTTGCAGACGGTGTCAGGTATAAACTAGTTGGAAACATTTTTTTCCCTTTGCCTCATATTTTCCTCTGTCCTATCCTCTTCTGTTCCATACATAAATGTTGCAAATAAGTAAATTTCTGTTAATGGAATACTGGGCCTTACCAGTTAGTCTCTAAGTGAAACAACCTTCAAGACACCAAATTTGACCTAGCTGCTCAAGTAAAGTCATTTGTGAGGTTGTTTGGTTCCCCCTCCCTCCCATTTTATGACTTAGTAAAAAGAGGAATAACATAGTTTGAATATAATTTAATGGAAGAATTGGAAATAGGCTACAAGTCTGCTGTTTCCCATCCATACGTCTGGGACAGTGGGGGGGGGGGGGGGGGGGGGGGGGGGGGTGAAAGAAATGTACACCACCTTTTCTAAAAGTCAGTAGAAAAGAGCAAAGAAAGCTGATAAAACTGTGTAGTCTCACAGGACTTTTATTAGTTAATGGGAATAGCTTATCTGGAAATGGTTATGATATCCATTCTGTCTCCTTTGATGGTTTTGGTATCTATGGAGCAGCAGCCTTGCTATGCTTTGCATGTTAAGGTGAGGCAGCAAGTTGTGATCTGTGACAGGCGGCCATAGAAACCCAAACATATGTTGTATAAACATACACCCAATGTAAGCTGTCTCACTGATGACTTTTCACTCCCAAATATTCTCTTGCATGTTTGGGAACATCTGTTTGTTTCATTATGCATGTTTTGCTGCCATGAAAAATGTGGCAAAATTATTTGCTTTCATTTCTGAGAGTGACTTTAGAACTTACCCTGTCTGTGCTTTTCAGGATTTCAGCAAAAAAACCCCACCAAAGACTTACTCTTGATGGCCTCTTGTCAGGGCAAAGAGGTGTTAGTGAGAGCAAAGTATCCATAGGTTTGATGTCTTTGTATCTTCACTCCATATGTTTAGGTACGGGGTAAGCAAATTTTAAGGAAGGTCTTAAAGTGCAACATTAACTTTAAAACTGGTATTTTTTCAGTGTATTGGTTAAGATTATGCTTTTATGAAGCCTATGTTGGACAGCTGTCTCACTTAAATCTTATGAATGATCTAGTATACACAGAGAAGTGTATTACTCCTGATAATTTGGAAAGTATTTAAGAATCGGTAAAACAGATCTTGGTTTTGTTCATATTCTATGAAAGTTTTTGGAGTGTTTCGGATACTACTCTTTCAAGCTTTTATAAAAATAATTCACAAGATACTTCAAACTTTTTTTTCTGTTCACAGAACTTCTGTAGTTGCAAGTATTTGTTGTACTACTTCAGTTTACAAGAGGGTGACACTGCATGTGAAATTTCAAAATAAATATCCTAGCTTCTCCAAGTAATTATTTTATAAATAAACCGGATCTCTTTAATTTTGGCAAAAATGTTAACTGTCAAACTTGGCAAAAATTCTGTGATTCTATGAAATTACGTACAGCTTTTTGAAACAAAACATTCATAGTTGTGTGGGAAAAAGTATTTTTGTGGAATAGAACATGTTCTCATACTTGTTAAGCAGTTGTTCCTGATACCGATGATAAATATATGAAATTAGGCAGAAGGTAGAGATCACGCAATATATTGCCTGGATTCTTTTTTTTTTTTAAATAAATTCTTATGTTACGTTTTTTTTGTTGCAGTAGGTGGCAGTCTGTAGTGGCCTGCTAAATTGAAAGTTACATAAGGATTTTCACCATTGTCTTGTGCTTGAATGTTGTGTTTGCATGCTCGTAACTTAATGAAATATCCTCCTTCCCTGACAAAATTTGTATGTTTGGTTTTAGTCCAGAGGCTGTGTTTCCTGGAAAGCTTATAGGGAAAATCCTTTGCATGGTTTTGATTTAAAAAAAATAATTAAAAAAAAAATACTCTTCCTGTTTGAAATGTAGCTGGGGAAAGAGGCTGCTGTTATATAAGTACAATTGCATAATTTGACAGTTTTAGCCTGGCCATTACACATAGAGTGTTTAATTACTTTGGAAATAAAAGATTGAACAGATATTTTTAAAATCTGGTGTCTGTTTCTAGTTTATTCTTATTTGCTTTATGCTGTTTGGATTTTTTTTAAAGACTTTCACCCTGGTTGCTGTCATGTGGTGAGACTTGTACTGCTGTGCTTTAGAACTGCTGTAAATCAGCATGAATTAACACATATTATACTTGCTGCTGCTTTTGGTGGGATAAACCTTCCTTGGATGCTTAGTTTGGCCTTAAGGGTAACGGTTGTACCCACTATGTAAAGCAGCTTTTATTATTGATGAGAATTAGACTTTTTGGTGGTGGATTGCAGCATTGATTACAAGATCCTTGATCACACATGAGCTCTGTAACTTGAACACTCTGGTAAACTGGAAGAAGTAGATGCCTGTCGCATCTCAGAAATAGATCTTGAAATCCCAATGCTCTGAATGCCAATGTGAGAAACACTCATTCACTGGTAAAATATTGAAAAGGACAAAGTCTTCGAAGCAAAGGCAGTAATATTTTTATTTTACAATTCAGTGCTGAATTGGATGCCCTTCTGAAAAAGGCATGACATCTTACAAAAGCAGTGGGTATATATACTACTTTTAGACAAAGAACCATATAAATCTTTAAAGAATGCTCATTATTTTTTTGGATTGTCCAACCATATTCCAGAGACTCCCTTCAGTTTATCTCCTGCATCTTACAAGGCAACTAAGCATATTGATACAGTCTCACAGCCCTAGAACGGGCATCTCTTAGCCTAAAATAGCTACATCTTACAAGACAGATTTATATGACGGGATAATTAAACATACAAACCAGCTGCAGCAGAACTTATCAACTAATTCTCACGCCTATGAGAGTGGTTACCTTATTTGCCTACCCAAGTAAAGATAGAATGTTTACATAGCAAGAGGTTTGTACAGTTGTGTGTAGGATTGTAGACTTTAATAGTGTAACATAGAGGTTTTAAAGCTTTATAGAAAATTTCAGTATGTAATATTATTATATCTGTTTGTTCTATAAAACTTACTATTTTGGTCTTTAAAAGTAAACACACGATAAACATGAAAAACTTGCTTAATTTTGATTAAAATTTAGTATAAGATCTGTTGTGTCCTAAAGTCTGCTGAAGGCCTCTCAGTGTTTTAAAGGACTCCTGAATGAAGGTACCCTGAGAAAAGCCTTGTTGCCCACAGTAAATTGTGACCTGGTGTATCTCACTGTTGAAGGTGGCTGGGGGAGTACGCAGGTTGAGTGATTCTGTTTGAAAGAGTTTATGCCTTACTTCTGACATGTAAATGTCAGTTCAGTTTGTAAGGTTAAACCTCTGTAATCCGCACTGAGCTTTGCTAGGAGGGAATACAGATAGTGAAAAGTAAAGCATTAACTATAGAAGTTAAGACTTACTAAAACAAGTGCCATTGCTCTCATCGGAGTACGAATTTACTAAGTCATGGCTATTTCTTCTTTAAAATGTGTTTGTATGTAATTTTTTTCTGATGTGCTTAAGAGGTGACATAACAAGAAAGAATTTGGCCTGCAGTGTGTACAAGAACGATCAATAATACAGGGATGGTATCATATGTGTTTTTCTCAGAGATCTGAGAGCTGTTTATCAGTTTTGTGTCTCTAATTGCCTATGCAATTGTCTTTTAGAAAATGTGTTCACCTGGAGTTCCCAGCAAATTTTTTAGTTGTCTATTCATAGTAGTTTCTACTTCTAACCTCTAGTAAAAAAAAAAGAATTTAAAAAAAGATACGTGACCTTACTTGGCACAGAAGGTCACATATCTTTGAAATATAAAATAAGCAACAGAGCCATTTTTGTCATTTTTGTGAGTGCCTTACAATAATACTTGCTTGAAATGCTTTCACTTCACACTTCTTCACAGCCACCTTCCTGCCCAGTACTAAACACATCCATCTCTCTTCACTGCATTTTGTACCTCAGAAAACAAGAATAGCCAATCTCTAGTCTTGCATACATAAAACATGCAGAAAAAATATTTCAAATTAACTGCATGCACATTCTGGAATATTGAGCTAACTTCAGAAGCATATTAATTACATCATATTCAAATCTATTATGGGTACTGTTATGAAAGTGACTTTTGTTTAGTTAGCTGAATTCTAAAGTAAATTAAACAAAAGCTTACAGTCACTTTTAAACTCTGCTCATGCATTTTAAAAGCTTATTCAAATTAATCTTCCTGAAGGATCTGGCTAATAAACCCTGCTAAGTTTTGTTAGGGTGACTCATGATGTTAGGATGTCTAGTTTTCTGATCTGCTCCTCTCCTTTGGCTGCTGGACGAAGAGTGGCAGAACAACATGTGTACTTGCTTTGCAGCCAGAGTAGTTCACAAACTCACCTTCAGGGAAAGCAAGCAGAGTGGACTGTGAACTGGGGAATCATGAGGCCGGAACAGATTGCCTACTGTGCTGTAGCAGTAGGCGTCTTTGGCAGAGAGTAAGGCAGGCAGCAAAAAGGGGTAACATCTTCAGTGTTGCCTAATGTCTTCAGTTTTAGGATTTGGCAAGACTTGCATAAGCAGCACAAGCGTCTCTGTATAAATGGGCTTTCTGTCTACAAACTGAAGTGGGAGCGTGCTCCCTCCTGCAGATCGGCAAAAAGTGAAGGCTTTAAGTTAAACTGTTTACTTTTTTTTTTTAAGTTGCTGTTTTCCTGATACTGAAGTTGTATCTTCCAAGAAAAGTTGCAGTGGAATAAGGCAGGATGTACACAACGTGCATTGCTCCATGCTGTCTCCTATTTTGGGTTTATCGAATATTCTTGTTGAATGTGAAGTGGTTTACTATCCTGGAGTGTTCAGCTCATTGCATTTGGAAGAATTATTGAACATTTGAATTTGTGCCACAAATTCATACACTCAGATAATACAGAGTCACTTTGTGTAGATAAGCTGTGAGAGTCCTTTTTCATTCATGTGAGGACTCAAACATCTTTCCAGTGTTACAGCAGTACAAAAGTTGCTTCTCATGTTATGGACATCCCTGCTGCCAAAGATACTCATCCAGTGAGGCCATCCTGCAGAAACTGTGTGCAAAAGGATAGGATAAGACACTCTTACTTCTCTGGAATTACGATTAAAACTGTACAGATGGATTTGGATGAATATATGGAATCTTTGTCATTTATGTGGTTCTGGCTAGGAACACTGACTACTTTTCAGACCTAATGTGTAGTAATGCATATTAAACTCCTTTATAACCTTTGTTACTTAGCACTTTTTCCCCCTGTAATTTAGTCCAAGTAATCTGGAATTTTCCTCTCATGCAAAAAGCCCCAGTATATGCCCCCTTAAACATTCCTGATGCTTCCCAAACTAAATACTCCCTTTGACTAACGAAACAGATCACATTCTTTGGCATGGGCTCTGCTCCTGACCTCAGAAAAACAGTCTTGAAAATTAATTCAAACAGTTCAGAACAGTTGGAAGCAGCTTTTTTTTGGAAGTGTTAGTGTTGGTTTCTGCTTTCTACTGAGGATACCTGCATTCTGTCTCTGACTTTGCAGAGCTGTGACCTGGCCTGTTCACCTTTCTGTGTTGCATTTTATTCTAGCAGATACTGCATGATATCTAAGCTTGTATGTATTTGTTTATACCAATTTGCATTTCCCATACACTTGAAAAAGTCCAAGAAAACTCAAATGTTTCAGGATATTTTAAAATGTGAATGTATAGGTTATTTTAAAAATGAATTAACTGTTGGTTCTTTAAAGCTGATGAGGAGAGAGGTGAAGGGGCAAACATTGCATGTATGGTTATCGTACATTCAAATGGCAATAGATATGGGCCAAAAAAATCCAAATAAAATTACTGGTTTAATTTAGTAAATAACAGACTAGGAAGAGAACTCTAATTTCTTTTCAGTAAAAGAGTGCTGCCTTAGTGGAACCACTCTGCTATACTATTCATTAAACTCTCAGAAGAAAACGAATATGACATGGTCTGTGTGGAGTGGTAGGATGCATGAACCATAAACCCCACTAAAACACAGGAAGTTTCATATCTGCCTGGGTGTTCACCCATTGCAGTAGGGCACTGGGTAAGGTTTAGAGGGAGTGATTGCACTGAGCACTATGCCTGTTTGCCAGACAAGGTGGAGCTTCTCTCCAGCCTTACCTCTGTGCTGGGCCCTTGGAGGGATTTTGTCTTGAAGTCTAAGTCTGTGCTTTTGTGGGAGGGGGTGCCCATGTCCTCCCCCTGCCCACTCACCATGTGTCACCACCTTCTGTTATGCTAGGGCTGGTGTTCCTTAGTGACACGATTAGTTGGGTAATAGGCATGATCCTGTTTGAAAGAGATCGGGGTTTTTTTTTGTGTTTTTTTTTTTTTTTGTCATTGTAGTACTAAGGCTCTGATCAGCTCCCAGACTTTGCAGGTCATCTGCCTACACCAGTGCCATTCTGGCACAAGTGAAAAGTCAGAACCATCATTTTTTGGGGGAACAAAATAAAAATAGGTCAGTTTTATCTTAGAACTATGAGCGTGTGGCTGGATGTGATGCTGTCTGGTACAACTGCAGCTCCTGCAGAAAGAAGTGGATTTCTATTGCATTTCTGTACCTGTTAAGACACTTCTTCTGGTCCTGGGTCAGGATAAGTCAGTAAACCAGTCTGATGGAAAACTGTTCGTTCTTCTTTTTTTTTTTGAGGCTGGCAGGAGTGTAAGCTTTCTGTCAGATGGGCTTGTTGAATTGCCTTACTTTGTTACGCAGTTAGATCTGGTGGAAAGGGAGCTAAGGAAGGGAGGAGTGATGGGAATCAGGCAAACAGGAACTCTTCTTTCAGGGGAAGTCCGCAGTTGCACCAGCTTGGAAGATGCTGGAGACATTACATTACATCACATCTAAAGATTTATAATAATAAACAACAGTATGAGTAAAGTTTCAGTTCACTAGTGCTTTTCCTTCTTTCCTCACAGTTCTAATCACTTGCTTTTGAATCAACAAGTTTTCTTTGACATTAAGGGTAAATATAATAAGAATCTGGAATTTTAATATTTTGTTGAATATATATAGGTTTTTAGCTCTATTATGAAATGTTTATATTTTTTGTGTGTCTATAAAGTCAGTCTCAATAATGGGATTTTGCAGTATCCACAGAGATTAGCTGACTTTGTGGGCTTAAAATAAAATGTAAACTAGTATGAATAATAGTTTTACATTTTATTTATTGAATAAAGCATTAGATTTTGACACAGTAAAAGTGGACATATTATAATCTATTTTATTTTGTTATTAAAAATATGTCTCCTAAAAATTGGAACTCTTAGTTGTTTTGACATCTGAATACATTTATTTTATGTTGTAGTTCACTCAGATTCCCGCAGCCTGCCGAGTGTGTTAATTTGCAAAAGCTGTAAAAGGCAGACATTTAAAAAGTCATTGACTGTGCAGTATGCCCTTCAGCACTGATTACATGTTCATTACCTCCTAGTCCCCTTGTTTGGTTTATATCCTGATTCCTTGTCCTCAGAAGACATATGCACGTGCTGCTTTTTCCTGAGTTGCTGCCCAGAAATTTAGGGGCCTTGCTGTTCCCCTTGTCTTCCATCAGCTCAGGAAATCCCACTAGTGTCTAGAAATGAATTAAAATGCAGGCTGCAGGGAGAAGCTGGGCTAGTACGAGGTATAGAGTGACAGTAGTGACATAGCGTGTATATATGCATGTGGTGGTAGCCTTGGAAGGGCAGGAGGGAATTTATGTCCCCTGAGGTCTCCTCTCATCCAAAGTATCAGTGTCTGTAGATTTACAGAATCTGTGTCCATCTCTGGAGTGAGTGAGTGCCACTGAGCAGTGATCTGTCATTTCCCAGTTCATTATCCATTCTCTGCCCCTGGCCCTCTGACACAGTTTGGGATATGAAGCTGTTCAAACTCAACACAGATAACCTGGTAACATTAACAGCTAGGGAAAGAGGAAAGTGTTTCTGAGAAAACAGAAAATTCTTTGTTCACTAATATTATTTTGGGTTTAGGACTTTACTTGAGCACATCCTCAGCAAGCATGTGGATGGCACCAAGCTGAGTGGTGTGGTTTGTGCACAGGGGGAAGGGATGCCATCCAGAGGCACCTTGACAAGCTTGAGAGGTGTGCCCATGCAAAACTCATGAAATGCAGCAAGACCAAGTACAAGGTTCTGCACCTGGGCTGGGGCGAACCCAGACATACATTCAAGTTTGGCCATGAGTGGATTGAGTGCAGCCCTGTGGTGAAGTTCTTGAGTGGATGAAAAGGTGAATATGAGCCAGCAATGTGTGCTCACAGACCAGAATGCCAACCATATCTTGGGGTGCATCAAAAGAAACGTGACCAGCAGGTTGAGAGAGGTGATTCTCTGTCTCTACTCTGCGCCGGTCAGACCCCACCTGGAGTACTGCATCCAGCTCTGGGGCTCCCAATATAAGAAAGACATGGACCTGATCAGGCATATCCAGAGGTCATGAAGATGATCTGAGGACTGGGGCATCTCCGGTACGAGGACAAGCTGAGAGAACTGGGGCTGTTCAGCCCAGAGAAGGCTTTAGGGTGACCTTATGGCAGCCTTCCAGTGCTTAAAGGGGACTGCAGGAAAGCTAAGGAGGGGCTTTTCATCAGGGAGTGCAGTGATAGGATAAGGGGTAATGGTTTTAACCTGAAAAAGAGGAAATTTCAGTTAGATGTTGGGAAGAAATTCTTTACTGTGAGCGTTGTAAGGCACTGGCAGAGGTTGTCCAGAGGAGCTGTGGGTGTCCCATACCTGGAGAGGTTCAAGGCCAGGTTGGATGGGACTTTGACCAGCCTGGTTTTGCCAGGCAGCATGATGGTAGTAGCATATGTTACTGTTGTACAGCAGTACAGCAGCTCCCTGCTTTGGTCTGGGTAGTGCAGAATTTGTAGTAGCTTCAGTTTCAAGTAGGAGTTAAGTTTATACTTGCTTTTATAAAAAGANCACCCCCAGGTCCCTCTCCTCATAAAATCTCCCTCTCAGTCATAAAATTTTATTTTTTTTATTTCACTTGAAATGAGTTGAAAGAAGCTTAGGCAAGTATTTAAATCTTCTCCTCTTTTGACATGTGAGGTTTAGTGACATATGAAGAAATCGGTGTGAAGTCTTTTGAGATTCATAAACTTTTTGATTGCAGAAGGAAAATTCATTGACTTCTGAAATCTCTCTTGAGAAGTGGAAAAATAGGTAATTAATCAAAGACTGATGTATATAATAGGAAGTATGGAGTTACATCTTGCAAATTTTTTCAGTGTACTTTTAAAAGATAAGGAAAAAGTTCTTGTAACCTTTGTGACTACAGAATTACAGTTCTCTCTAAAGCAGTCGCAGGAGATGCATATTCATGTTACGGTTTTCAGTTTGGAGATTAAAAAAATATGCATATATTTGCGTTGCCCTGTGCAGTCACCTCTCGACAGGGATCTGTAGTGCATGCATTTTCCCTTACCTTGACCTTTTTTTTTTCAGGAGGAGAGTGAGGAATATTGAATAAATTTAGTATATAACACTGAGTCTTTCTTAGGGGATAGACTCATTGATAGTTTTGGGCTATGTCAGGGTGGAAATGAAACCTTGTGTTTATGACAATTGACTTGATCGCAGCTGTCAAATATGGTTTCAAGTCATGGGAAGTATTTTTAAATGTTCCTGTCAAATAACAGCATGCTCAGTTAATTCCTGACCTTGAAAATTACTGCTTGTTTTAACAAAATGTTCTTCTGGCCTCCATAGTCTCTGTGAAGTAGGACCAGTAGGGCTCTTTGAAATTAATCTATATTATTGTTAATGTAATAAAACAATACAGGCCCCTGTGTCAGGGCATCAGAATTAATTTATTTTAGTGTCATTCTGCTTTCTCCCTTGCTGCTTTTTCATTTTCTAATAGAGATTACAGGAAGAGGGAATTCATAACAGGACACTGAGAATGTAACTGATTTACATGGAAAAATATAGTAGTAAAGTAGCAGTGAATGCCCTTTGGGAAAACAAGGTTTTGGTCTTTGGTACTGTTGTTTTTAAGATAGTATATGCTTTAGCCCTGTGGTTAATGACCTTAATAGAGTCATTTTGTAGACATAAAATCAGTACAGGATTTAATGTATTTTCCTTTTGCTTATTATCTCTTGATAATTTTATTGATACTGATGGGAAACATAAATTTCATTTACATTTAGATAACCAATTTGTGCTGATGCTAGGAACTTGTAAAGAGTTCTAAAGCATTTGTACAAACGCTCTGTAACTGAGGTCAATGTGTTGACATTTTCATTCCACATTTAAAATAATTCCTGGTTTTTTGTCCTTACAGTAACCACAACACAGAAGTATCCTTTCAAATCCCTGAAGTAAGAATCTTGTAAATAAATGTGGGAGTTAGTACTGTCACATATTCTATATTCATCCTAATTGAAGATTGAGATTGAGCAAGTAGTTACTAAATGACTTTTCATGTGTCTAACATGCTCAATAGAGCTCAGAAAAAGGCTGATGTTTTGCTTCCTAATCCCATTATTTTAGCAGTGAGCAGGAATGTCTTCAACTAGATGAGGTTCCTCAGAGCCCTATCCGTCCTTACCTTGAATGTTGCCAGGGATCCTGCTATCACCAGGGTGAAGACAGAGGTGTAGCTCGGAGAGTCTTTAGTTTGTATTTTAAGATGTTTCTAGCTACCCAGAGATAAATGAGGACCTGGAAATGCCTGTTTATGAGAAACAGCAGCAAGGACTTGTGTATCACCTACAAATGGTGCAAGACAAGAAGAGGAAACGTGATCAGATGTCAGGACAGTGGTGGTGCCTATGGGCCATCAAATGAGATGATAATTCCCTTTATCAATAAATTCTAGCTTACACTTTGTGCTGGCACTGGCCCTTGTGTGGCCACGTGATGGATAAGTGATGGGCCTGATCTGATAGGTTGTTAATTTTCAGTAGGAAGATTTCTTGATCTCATTGGCCCCATGGACATTGTCTGTGGCAGCAGGCGAGAGCAGGAGGGTCTAGATGTTCAGTAACTAAGACAGAATACCCACCAGAGAGAGCCTTATAATGGGGCAGGTAGTTCACGTGGAAGTTTTTATGTATTTTAGGATGTCTGGATGACCAGTAACACCATACTAGAGGAAGTATGTCTTTGGTATGGAGACACAACAAGGACAGATGATGCCAATTATTATTACTCAGCTTAAGACACTGCTCTGATGAGATGTATATCTGAGGTTGTTCTTTCTTTGTGTTCAGAATATATGTCACCCTACAGGTACATCTGTTGTGTGCCTATCGGTAGACTCCCTCTGGACAAAATCAAAGAGTATTTTGTGCTGTTTTATGGATTCCACACTGGTCTTTTCATAGGAGGAATGAGTTAAAATCTTTTCTTGGATGGCAGATAGAGTACTCAAGGCATAGTTTAAGTGCTCCACAGGCAATTTTGTTGACCCAGATGAGGGAGCAGGGCATGTGAATGAATAAGAAACCTTGAGCTAATATTGCCTTTTTTGTACAACATGGTCTGAAGGGTTTTGTAGTTCATTGTTTAATCTAGAATGTGGTGGCCCTTCAAGAACTGTACTGAACAGAACGTCTGTAGGAAAATACGTCTTTGGAGATAATTGCAGTGTGACCCAGTAGTCACTGACTTTCAGTAGAGGTGACTGAACAAGATAGCTGGTTAACTTTGAAGACCAAAGACTCTTTTCCTCTAAATAAATGTTGTCTATATCAATGAATATTGCTAATGGTTGGCTGAAATGTTTAAACCCTTGAGTTCTTTGAAATTGTATGGAAAGCAAACTAGGAATATTCTCCTGATGAACAGTTTTTACTACTGGATTTAGATTGTTTTCTTGATGCAGACATTATCATCTAAATTTGCTTTTTTTTTCTGCTAGCTAGAGGTATTTGATAGAGCTAATAGGTAGCAATTTATTATGCTTGCAGTAGATGAACACTAGAGGGCTCTTTAGACTAATGCAAAAGCATACCATGTCATGTTTATAATTGAGGACTTGTCTGAGGCATTTTATTATGAATTAAACAACCAAACCTACTGTTTTTGTTAGAATAGTGGAAGGCATTCCTTTTCAAGAATATATAAAATGGTGTCTTTGAAGGAAGTATAGCCTGCTGTTATGTAGCAACTATTTGATCTTTTGAGAAGTGGTGACTTCATATGTAGTCATCTAACTGTTTGAATTTTTATACATTTTTCTGAGAAACAGTCAAGATCTTTTTCATGTTCCTGTTCCAAGTGGTTTATTTGAAGACAACTACATGGTTTATATTTCTTCCTGCTTATATGCCCACCTTTAAACATCTTTCCTTACATGGTTGTTAATTCATTGTAATCCTTGTATTATGGAACCCAAAGCGGCATTGCATTGTACTATACATTATCACTGTATGCAGAGGTGAATGTGAAATGTAACAATGCTTGTTTGAAAGTGTTCTGTAATCTCTTTATAAGTGCTTTTCAAAAAAGGGTCAAATATTATACATTATGTGGATGTCAAGAATGATTCTCAGCTGGTTTGAATTTCTAGTGCAGCCTGGAAAGGCTTTGTCATCTTACACTGACTGAAATTCAGACCCAGTATATTTATTCCAGTGTTAGCTGATACCATTTGACAGGGTGGAAGCTGCAATAATTGCTCTATGTTGATGGGGAAAAAACCAATGGAATAGGACCACTTTGTAAGCTGTAGGGGAACAGAGATCTCATTGTCTTGGTTTACACAGTCTTTGTAATCAGATATGTTTTTTCATACATCCTCTTAATTTTTCCTTGTGAAGTGGTTCTTGTGTATAATTCATTCTAGTGTTTTTCAATGACACAGTGGTGGTGTAGAAGATAATTGGTATTAGAGAAAGGGAGAGACATTACAAATTGAATTAGTTATTATGTTACCAAATTTACATCACTCTAGGCAGCATAATTTTATACTGTCAGAAGGAAGCCTGAAATTATGCAACAAAATTAATACAACTGTTCTCTGGTATGTAAAGCTTTTTCATACACATGAATGTACCCACTCGTTTTGGGAACAGTTAATGGAGAGGAATGCATGGGTTGCTTATTTAGAAAAATGAAGGGCATTTTTTCCCTTATGGCATGTCAGTCATTGAAGAAACAAATGAGACTTGGAAGATGGGTTGAGTCATAGTTGGTTCATAGGACCAATGTGCTAGAAACCAGTGGAGAATTTTCTATGTTAAATAATATTGGCAGCAGCAGATTAATTTTACTTGAGAGACATTCTTTGACTGTCAAACACTCCCAGTTTTCTTACATTTTCCTGGTCTTGCTGTACTCTTTCCAGTCACAGGTACACACAATGTATTTTTAGCACTTTGTGTGCTTGTTCTGTACAAAACATTCAACCTCCAAGTGGAATTTTTGGAAGTAAAGAAATGTAATGTTGTAGTGGGCACAGGATCTATTTGAACTGTTTCAAGATCAGAGAGAGATATTTCCATTTGGCTTTTCTTTCAGATTCCTGGGACTTGGTGACTCAAAAGATCCAATATCCAGAGGGAGGTTATGAATTTACAAGGAAGAAGTAAACGAGTCAAGGAAAATTCTGGCTGATGCTAAGTGGAGTGTTAACTGACCAGAACAGCCTGCAGAGAAGGGCAGTGAAAGAACATTGTTGATCCATTTTATAATTCTCTCTCTTCCAAGTCCCATTAAGCTCTCATTATTGTTCTTATATGCCAGGAGCCCCCGAGGGAAGTGGGAGAAAAGGAATGTATCCAGAAACATATCTAAGGGTGATGGGAGGGGCATTAGGGTGCTTTGCTTGACAGTGAGAGAGAGATGGGGAAAGAGGATACAGTGTTGAAAAGCAATGGACAAAGGGGTCTGCTGTATGTAGGTCAGACTAGGAGGAGGAAGATGGGAGGTTAGTGGGAAAGGAGAAGAAAACCTCCTACAGGCCCAAATTGGTCCTGATGGCTCCTAAACCTTCTCCTCCATTCAGAAACCTGTAACTTCTTGCCGATACCCATTACTGAGGGATATTTGGGAATCCCTCCAGACCTCTATTAAGTTCTCCCGCTTACTACCTTGCAGTCAGGAACTTCACCACTGACCATAGCCTCCTTACTAGTACATTATCCCCCCATGTATACCCCTGCTCTGTTACTCTTTCCAAATTGCATATTGCTGGACCAGGAGAGAGGACAAAACTACTTCTTCTCATCCTTGGGGCAGAAACATTTAGTTTTTGCCTGTCCTGCTGAGGAACCTTGAAGTGATTACACCAAGGCATGGTAATCTTTACCCAAATGCTGCTGATGTTATATCTGACAATTACCAGAAATGAAGTAATTTCAGTTTACTTTGAGAATGACTGCATGTTCTGTGTTGAGTGTTTATGTGTAGTTCAGTTTGCTGCACACAAAACAAATTAGAATTGTGGAGATCAGCCTTCACTAAAATGTCTTCTGGACATTGTATGGCCAAAGACACTATTCCGTCTAAGACATGCCTGGCTGCTGTATTTCTACTTTTCATCATTGATGAAGCGTGATGCCTGTAGTGAATGAGATTAGAAAATGACAGGTTTGGATCTGTCTCAGCTGTTACTTCTATCATTGAACCAAAATAGCATAGGCTGCAGTACAGTTCACAGAGCTTGCAAAACACACTTGGCTATTGAAAATTCCACCCAGGTTATCAACGACTTTGTCAAGGAGAAAGTTCCTTTGATATAATCAGCAGTTTATCCCATTAATACAGTCCAGAGCTTAAGGAGAGCCTGTGTTGGTACCAAGATGAACAGACTGAATGCTCAGTGAAAAGAACATTATATATTTAAAAATTATTTTTGTCTTTTCTGTCATGGTTAGTTCTATTTGAGTAGGCTTTGTTTGAATACAAAATAGAATAGAATCAGAAAATATTGTTATTTTGGAAAGTTTGAGCTCATTTGTTAATTTCACTCAGTTCTTGCTATTGTGCATTCATAGATACACTTCCTACTTGAAATAGCATGTTTTAATATTTATAGTGTTTACAGTTCTAGGTCTCAGAGCAAGATTCAGATAATTGATGAGAATTGCAACATTTCAGGGGAAAGCTAAATTGTACCAAATGGATTCAGGAAAGATGAATGTGTTTCACACTATTAGAAGATAAAGGCTTAGGCTTAGAAGAGTCGAGTAATTCTAAAATGCTAACTTGTCTCAGGATAAATTAGTTATCATTAAGATTGACACAGGATTCTTTGAAGCAGAGTATTTTTGTTCTGCACTGCATAAAATCTGAAACAAAACCTAGTAGTAGACAAAGAAAATTTGACAACATTTCTGTTAAAAACATTTTTTAAAAATAACTCAATGTCTCATTTTGACATTTTCAAAAAAAAAAAAAATAAAATTTTAAAATAAAAAAAAAAAAAAAAAAGACAAGCTTAATCATGAACAACTAACCAAAAATTAAAAGCACATTCAGAGCACTGTTTTCCTGATGAAAGAAATTCATTTGGGGATCTTAACAAATGTGGAGAATCATCTTTCATGTCTAGTATTATTTGCCTAAATGCCTGTTTTAATTTAGAACAAGTTATATCAGTACTGTCACGCTGATGTGTTTCCTGAAAAGGAATGCTAGTCAGCATCCTGATAGTCTTTAGAAGTGATGAGAGCTTTACCTTCTGAAGAAGACACAGTATGTGCAACCACCCTATCTATTCCGTTGCCCATCCATCTTCCCTCTAATGGTGATGTGTCTCACTGCCCAGCTTACAGTGGTTTCTACCCAACTGGAGGAGGCGGAGCTCAGGTCTAATTCATTCTGTTCAGCTGCTGCTGGTTGTCCATCTGTGCAGACATAGCAGTAGGCTGCCAGGAGCTAGGTGGAAGAGGGAGGGTGAGGGTGTTTGCTCTAGGAAAGAGGAAGACATGGAGAGGAGGTGGGGGATGGATGCTGTGGGAGAACACCTGGAAGCAGAGCACTCTGTGTGTGATGGAGAAGTTCAGGTATTGTGTGAATAATGACTGGTGTGAGGGAGCTTGGCAGGATACAGTGGAATAGCAGCTATGTTGCACTGGAGGACTCAAGGACTGTGTTACACCATATAGATGCTAATGTAGGATGTAATTCCATAGGCCTTGTTAATCCTGCTGTTCCCAGGATGAATTACAGAATGGTAGACATGCTTCTACGTATGGTTGTGTTCTCAAGATGCTAAGACTTCCATGGCTGAGTGCTTTGTTTTATTCCAAAGATACATTTTCATGTCCATAGAAAATGGAATTATTGAGGGCCTGCTGTGGATAGAAAGCCTGTAATTTATCGGGGAGCTGCACTGGCAGGCATATCTAATCTGCCTAATCTATTGGCATTAGCACTGAATAGATAAAATGTTGAAAGCATACCTAAGCCTACTGGTGATGTGAAAGTGCCTACAGCTAAATGGATTTTTTTGTTTCTTGAGATTTATAGCTCACATATGTTTGCTATACAACAAACTAAATTCAACTGAATAATGTTACTGTTACTTAGTTAACACTTACTGTTGACAAGATAAATCATGAGGGCAAAGCTAGAATACTTTCTATATGCCTCTAGAATATTGATATAAGAATACAGCTTTCTGTTTTCATTTTTCCTCACAATAGTTTAAAACAAAGCACAGGCAGTAGTTTTACAGAAAGAGAACTTCAAAATCAAGACTGGTGCGTATCTGCATCAAAACTGAATTTCAGGACGAAGCCCAGTATTCACCTGTTAAAGACAGTTTCAGAGAGAGTGGAGAGAATCATCTTTGGTCCTTATATGCAACTTATCTGCTTATTCCCACCGAATTAACTCAAAAGGCTACTTTTCTCCAACATTCACAAATACAGTTGTTTAAAAATATTATATTGTACGTTGTAACATAGAGAAAGAGAGGAAGCAAAATGAAAGGGGGGCAGATGGAAGGGAGAATGAGGCTTAGTTGGTTGGACTCGATGATCTGGTGAGTCTCTTCCAACCTAGTGATTCTATGATTCTATGATTCTATGATTAGTCAGCAAGCTATTATCAGGCTGGCTGAAAAAAAGAAAAGGTAACGTGTAGTTTGGTGCACTGTTTGATGCTCTGGATCTCAAAGGCATTTATCCTGCAATTGAGCAGTTCAGAACACCAATAACTGTTGTCCAGCAGTGTCTACCTGATTTCAGTAAACAAAGATCCTCATTAACCTGTTTGGTAGAGTCTGAAGAGATAACATGTTAAATGCTGTGATAGCTGATTCTAATTGCACACCTTTTCAGACATTGCCTCTTATACACAGCAGTTTGTTTTTCTTTAGTCTCCTGACGCCAGACAGTATCTAGTTTTCACAACAGCTCTTAATTTGCACTTCTCTTTAATGTTTTCTTGTTCTTCACTGTGGTAGCTTTGACTAGGTAGTCTCCAATTTTACTGACTGTTGTCCTTTTAAGTTGGGGTAAATATTAAATATAAACAGTGTTTTAAAGTATGCAGTATTTATTTTGTTCTTGAAGAGCCTCTTATTAACTGGTCAGAGCTGATTTTTAGGTGATCTTAGTGTGTTCCTTTAGCACTTTGCTCAGCAGCTTTATGAAGGAGATGGGGCAGAGAAGCAGAGGGTTCATAATCACTTCCCTTGTCCCCACTCACCCCTTGGAAAGCCTATTAGAACTTCCCAGACCGTGCTAGTGTGCACTAGTTATTTAGCATTTACAGAGGTTGAAAAGCCCATTAGCTCATCAGATGTCATTTATATGTGATATTAAGATAAATAGTGCACACTGCATCACATATGCACTTGACTGAAGTTTGTCTAACACACCAAACATTAGTAACGTGCTGTGTAAGCCTTTAGACTTTCAGGCTAGATCCTATTGTCAGCTGTTGATAGTTTTATCCAGCATGGGCCAGTTTTCCTTTGAGGATATCTACAAATGTAGCACAGCCCAGAAAAGGCTGAAGAACTGTGGGGGGAGAACAAATTAATCAATTCAGTGTTCATGTAGTGGATGGTAGTATCCTGGGAGGGGACTGAAAAAACCCAAAATAATATAGAACAGCTTGTACAGTTGGGGCTGGCTGGGAAGATAAATGATAAATTGTTCTTACTTGGAAAGAGGAGTCTGAAATGGAAGAGGAGTTCTGGAGCACGTAAAACTTCTCAAAGGCAAAAAGCTTTCCCAGATTGAAAAATGATGGCAAAGCAATGCTCAAGAGGAGATACGAGCTTCTGGGGAGCAGAGTACTCTTCTGTGCACATTAGGTTTTGGTTCCTCTGCCACGTAGTATTGAGAATCTGCCACTTAAATAAAGACAGGCTTGCTAAAGGCAGCATTCTTTATGATTGAATGGCTCAGATGGACTTTAAAAAAGAGAAGTGGGTAAGCCAAATACCAGGGTACAAGGTGTGACACAAAAAAACAAGTCTAACCATATAGCTTGGGAACAAAGAGTGGGAGAGGAGAGACAAAGAGATGGTTATAGAACGTGTTCTGACCTGTCACAGTGAGACAAGGCTCAGCTCAATCACTTCATTCAGTATGAGTGTGTGTGCTCAGATACAGACATTTTCTTACCTTTGGTCAGAAAATATTGGTGTGCAGGATTGAAGAGAGCATTAACATCAAGGTTCTTGTGAAACTAAAGAAATCTGCAATGGAAACTTTTCATGTATTGACTGAGGCTTATGGCAAAGAGTGCATATCTCATGCATGTGTTTTTGAATGGCACAAATGATTTTTGGAAGTTACAGAAAGCATGAAATTATCTTGATCGCCCAGGCTGCCCACAGACACCAGGTACCGATGACAACATAGAAAAAACACAAGATGTAATTTGAAAAAGCAGGTTTTGTCTGATAAAAACATCACTGTGCTTGGGCATCCACCCTGTTTGCCAGACCCGCCTCCCTGCAACTTCTGCCTCTCCTCAAAGGTCTCGTTGGTGCTCAAAGGAACCTATTTTTTTCTGTCAATAGGAGTTTTAAAAGCAAATATGACAGAAGTCCTCAACAGCCTTTCAAAAAGTGATCTGTGTAATTGAACAAGGGCAGCATCATATACACCTGTGTGTCAACTCAGATGAGAACTCTTTTAAAGGTGATCATAGTTGATAATTTGTTAAATAAGAAGAGTTACATGCACAGTCTTGGGGGGTGTGTGTGTTTGTGTCAAGACCTCTACTTGTTCCTTTTCTGATTGTGTTAGTAGAGTTTGGAACTCTGTATTTGAGGGAAAGGGCAGCTGTGTGTGGCTCTGCAAAGGAGTCAGTAACCCACCTGCTTGGCTTCTGCCAACCCCAATGACAGACAGACAGACAGGCAGCTTTCTAGAGCCAAATGTCTGTACGTTCTGTTCTTCCAGAATGGTCTGTGAAACACTGCTTTACACGGCATTTAAACACTCTACTTTGTTCCCAGCTTCTAACCAAGAGCTAATTCCTCCTCGACTAGTTTCTTCAACTAATTTTTCAGGACAATCAGCTACTGAAGCTCTAATTATAGATGCCAGGGTAAGTTCCTATCAGTTTTAGGTGTCAGTAAAATGGCTTCTTTTATTAAGGTTGCTCACATTGTGGATGAAGGCTATATGTCAGAATACAAACCCTGCCAGAAACACCTCCTCAATGAGGTGTTTGCAATATTGGTGTCATAATTAAGCAACTGGAGCACCCTACTGATTACTAAAATAGGTTCTTCACAGACCTGTCTGAAACAGTGAGGATATTTGAGTGGAGAAGGCAAGTGGGGAAGGAGTTTGTGGATGAAGTGAGAAGAGGTAAAAAGAGGGGAAAACCAGTCTCCCAGTAATTATATTTCAGTTAATGCTGTACTGGAGCTGTCAGCTCTGTGATGAAATCAGGTGACAGAAAAATGTTTGAGATCAACCATTACTCAAGTGTTTCATGTGACTCACAGGACCAGAAAAGGATTCTGCCCAATTCATAAACTGTGCTTGAAAACTTGGGTTTTTTTCCCCCTTTGCTTGTTTTTTTTCAGTTTTTTGTTTGGTTTTTTTTTTGAATTTTTTTTTTTGTTTTGGTTTTTTTTAAGTCACAAAATGAGCAATTCTGGAAACAGCAAAAGGTCTGGTTGTTAGTATTTCTCAGGCATCCTTTGGTGGTGGTGGTGGCTGTTCAATTCCTATGCTGATCTGCGACATATACCAAGTCTACCGTACTCCTCCAGCTGGGAGGACTGCTGCTTCTTCTCACTGCTTTTCTGGTCCTCCACAACTCATTGCTGCTTCCTTTTCTCCTGCTAATGATGTCAGCCTTGCTCATGTTGTTACGATCTTTTATGTGGGTTGTTCTATAAAAAAAAGCAATTTGCCTTATTTTTCATAAAGGAAACACCTTTTCCTTCAGCTTCTTCACTTCCTCTGTGACTTCTAGCTGTGGCTGGCCAACAGTTATGACTAGGTAATATTGGTCAAGAATGGCAGTTTTTTATTTTCTTGATGAGGAGGCTGAAGAAGAAAGCTCAGATGTTCTGAATAATTTCTCTGTGTACAAAGGTAGCTTGTATCATCTTCCAGTCATGTTTTTCTTGCCTCACTTTTCCTGTTTTCTTGTTTCACAGGTCTTTGCTGTTGCCTCTGATTGCAACGCAGCCTATGAGCTGTTTCAAACAGTGCAGCTTCTTGCCAGTTTGGCTAATGCCTTGCAGAGACACCACAATTTAGAGTGAGGTACAGAATCCATAAAATAAAATGTAATGATACCAGGCTGCTTAATTTTTCATTCACCATCACATGAACTACAGCCTCTTATCATTTGTATTGTGATGGTGGAAATGTTAGCAGTTAGGAACAGTCAAATAGATGCTACCTAAAGGAGTTACCTTCTGATAATCCTATGCATACATTAATGACAAGCATAAAAATATGATGATCATGCATATTGCATTTCCAGTAAAACAGGAACTCAGATGTATCTACTAACAGAAAAATGGTTGGTTCAACACATTTCACAAAGAAAGCCTTTAAGGCAAAACCAAGTTCAAGCATGGTGGAGCATGTTATATACTTGAACAGATACAAATAATCATAAACTACTGCCATATTCACAGTGGGATATTTGGGCTTTTACTGACTGAATGAAATAACTATTGTGAAGAGAAGGTAAGATTTAGACTTTTAGAGTAGATTTAGCCAGGTTTCAGACAGGCAGCACAGGGAAAACTAGTCAGGTTGTTTTAACAACTGCCTGCCAAAGTCTTTGTGTGGCTGAGATCACAAGACATACACGGCGTAGGTTGATGAGTCAAAGCGAAGTTGGTGGGAACCTGGAAGGAAGAACTAGGGGAGATATTCAGAAATATTATCCATGGACTGTGATCCCATGGCTCCTCTACAGGCATCAAGTATTTCATTTTGTATTAGTGTCCAGTATTCAAGCAACTAGAATGTGTTTGGCATAGAATCATAGAATCATAGAATCACCAGGTTGGAAGAGACCCATTGGATCATCGAGTCCAACCATTCCTATCAAACACTAAACCATGTCACTCAGGACCTCGTCTACTCGTGCCTTAAACACCTCCAGGGAAGGTGAATCAACCACCTGCCTGGGCAGCATATTCCAATGCCTAACGACCCTTTCTGTAAAAAACTTCCTCCTAATCTCTAGCCTAAATCTCCCCTGGCGGAGCTTGAGGCCATTCCCCCTCGTTCTGTCCCCTGTCACTTGGGAGAAGAGGCCAGCTCCCTCCTCTCTACAACCTCCTTTCAGGAGAGCAGCTTGTCCCTGGCGGGCTGTGAGAGCAGCTTGTCACTGGCAGGCTGCAGCATGTATCGATCTTACCTTAGTTAGGGCAAGACTGAGTGAAATCTGCCACACTTAGTTAGACACTTCGTATTGTTTGAATGATCGTTTATATTATCTTCCAAACAAATATAATACAGTTCATTCAATCACTGATGTTCACTAAATAAACTTTGTGTTGTGACTGACTTTTCATATATTATTTTACTTCAGATTTTCTTGTTGAAGACAGATTTCTCTGCTTTGCACTTTAATCCATCTAGCCTAGAAATGCAGGGATATTACAGTCTGTAATGAAGTATTGAAGACACCTGGGGCACAAGTAAGTAAGGGTTTTTTTTGGTGGCATTTTGGGTGATAAAATTAGTGCATGATGAGATTAGGTGACTTTTCCAAGGTCAGGGGATGTTTGTGGCAAAGCCTTGAATAAAAATCTGTGCTGCAGGTATTTTTTTTAAGGAGGTGGAAAGCCTCTTGAAAAGGTCCTGAAGTTGGTTTCCTTTGGTTTCCCAGATCATCAAACGAAAGCTTTTTCTCAAGTCTAATCTGAAGGGTTTGAGCTCAGTTAAGTGTTCTGCTTAACCTCATTTCTTAGGGCAACAGAACTCATGTGGATTACACTATCTGTCTGCTGGTACACTTGACTACTTTTTGAGTCATTGATGTAAAAAGGCAGGCAGCACTCCACAGTTGTACATTTTCTGGTAGCATCCACCCAGAAACCCAGCATTGTATATGAGGTTTACTAATCCGCATGCATGTGGGTCAATGCAAGCCATACCTTGCATTGCCACCACTCCAGGGGCACATTGTAAGCAATATCAGAGAGCTGGGAATTGTTGCAGTAGTGTTTAACCATACAAATCCTTAGAAATCAAGCTTCATTAGCTTTGCTGCTCACCTCTTTCTTCACATGCAAGTTTGTTGTATAAGATCTACTGAATTAATAGATCTTCCTTCCTGAGGAAAACCATAGCTTACAATACTTTAAGAGTGAGGAAATTAATTTTCTCATTGATTTTTTTTTCAGCAACGTGCCTGAAAACACTTGAACGGGAATCAAACCCTTCATTATTTTAGATTCCTCAGCATTTTGTAATCTTCCCATTGAATTTTCAATTGAAAGAATTTTTTGGCCATTGAAAATACAGAGACAGTAGAGATCTTGGTAACTGGTTTGGGGATGTTTTAGCATGAGGGAATCTTAAACATTGATACAGTGCCAGTAACACACATTGGGTTACTTGACAAAGTAATGTATGGGCCTCTTGGCCCAGGTAGTCTCCAAACTCTAAATGTTGTGGTACATGGAGTGTTGCACTAAATGATAAGAGATTTATTATGCACTTGTTGCCAGTTGAAGGAAACTAAAGTAACTTATATGTTTCAGGGACAGACAACCAAAGAACTAAAGCTGATTCTTGGAATTTTTCCTTTGCCATTACTACTTCCATGCACATGATAACCTGCTGTGTTTAGTGGAAATTACTTCCAGCAGAACATCCATCTAATTTCCTGCACAACATTAATTTTGTTAATTCTTCCTACATGTTTTTTAGTTCCCTCCCTCTTAATCCCATTTCAACAGAAGAAATTACACAAAAGATCAACTGTTGGCTTTATGTAAAATACTGGATCGAAATAGCGAGTCACCAGAAAAACATTTCCCACAGTCAACACGCACAAATATCCACTCAGGTCACAAAACCCAAAATGTTATCAATAAAGACAAAGGAAGTTGTTATTTTAGTTTTTAAACAGTTGTGATTCATGCTTCCTGTCATTTTGCTTGGGGGGAGAGAAATAACTATTCCTAAAAGAACAGTTAAATATCACTGTCAGAAACTCTTCAAATCCTTAAACCAATATGATGACGAATAAAAGCTTTGTAGTGATAAGTTGCCTTCTGCTGTTCAAATTCTGTTTTCATATACAAAGTTTGCATGCTACGTATTGTATCATGATCTGATACATTTTTTAACCTAAAGCAAAAACCTGTGGTTGTAAACCCTGTTTTTGTGGCATGTTCTGATGATCACCATATTTCAAAAGGATCTCAGGTGGAACTTCTTGGTTCTTACCTAGTTGTGCTGGATAATTTCTGTGAGGTCTGCTTGGTAGGAAGCAGCAGAATTGCTCCAGTTCCATCTGCTGAGAGGGGTGCTTCCTGCCACTTTCACAGCTGAAGCAGTTTGCTCCCTGGGATACCCGGACTGGTGAGGCATTTGTGATTAGCAGTAGGAATGCTGGAGATGCTGCATGTCTGGAGTCCGCCACTGAGTTTCCTCAGTGTGAGGCTACTGGGAAATGTTGTTTATCGGCTTTTTAGTTATGTTGCTCAGAAAACCATGGAGCTATAGAAGGCTGAAAGTTTATTTTAAGAGCTAGTCTTACTTAGAAAGTAAAAAAAAAAATAGCAAAATATGTTAAATTGAAATAGTTTATTTTCTCTGTGTTTTTTTTGTACAATGTTAGAAATATTACATGTGTATGATTTTTTTGTCTCTTTTATTTGCCTTTTTTCAGAATAGCAAAATGTACTCCACACATGAACCAAATGCAGGGAGGGAGAGTATTATGCTTAGTTATTCATGCTCTTTGTTTCATATTCAAGAGAGTCAAACTGCTTCCTTGACTTTAGACCCAGTTTCTTCTTAAACTTCATGTTCTCTCATACCTCCTTGGCAGACTTCAATATCCTGGATTTTTCTTACTGTCTGCATCCCACAGATGGTAACTGACCTAAATAACTTCATCATATAGGAAGTGAGAGAGGTGTAAGGACTTCTGTGCAAGTAAGCCTGTTGTTTCTCCTCTTCTCTGAAGCCTATTTTTCTTCTTCCACAATACAATGCCTCCACTCCTTGTGAATTGGGAAAGTGCCTTTTCCCCAGATATGCAAATTGCAATTGTGGAGACAGTTGTCATAAGGATAATGTAAGGAGAAATTTAGTTATTTGATAGTAGGCAGAGTTCACTGGGCATGTTTCCTTCACTTTGAATTCATATACTCTGGTCGCTGAAAGACAGAACTTAATAGAATCTATAGAATCAACTTTGTTTGTGTCATACAATGAAAAGTGATTCTCTGTAGGAACAAATTTATTGATAAATTTTGCCCCTGACTAGTTTGTTTCATCATATCCCAGGAAGTATGTCTGTATGCATAAAATACAAAGTTGGATGATATACCTAAATCTATTTAAATTTCTTCCTGAGAGTTACATGGGAGTTAAGCAGACCCAGTGGATTTTCAAAGATGAAATCATGCTTAAAAAAAAGATGAATTCACTTTTCATTTCTTCAATGAAATGCGGATGGTAGAGAAGCAGAAAACACTATTTGCTTTGATTTTAGCAGTGTTTGAAAAGCAAAGGTTTTGGTATGCCCCTTACCCTTCTGCCCCCTCAGTCTTGTAAAACTCACATTTCTTTTCCTAGATATTTTCTCTACCCAAGTGGATGTATGTTGTTTTGCAAGAGACTTTCAAAAAATTACTAGATAACCCCCCTATATTTTTAATAAACTTACCTGGCACTTGATTGTAGCAGATACAAGAATAAACAACATTAGATTAAAAACCCTGAAGTTGCTTCGGTGCAACTGAATAAGTCCTTACGTCACTTGCAGCAAGCACACAATCTGCTTAGTTTTGAGTCCCTGCTATGATAATTTTGGGATTGTTGAATTTAACAACTGCTTGCTAGGTGATATGCATTAAAGATGTCATTTCAAGGAGCTTTTTGTAATTGCTGTCTCCTCTTTTCTGAGCAGAAGAGGTGAAAAAATGTTTTAACAACACCCTAATAAGCGCCTCAAATGTGGAACAATCCTGGATTTAGTTACTACAGCAGTGATATTCTAAAATGTCTGCCAGCACATCATCACAAATGTTTTAAGAAATTGCTACTTGTCCACTGGGTAGTGGTACTGTGTCCTTGTTGGATGGTTCCATTGCAATGGTGGCCAGACCAAAACAGCAGAGAGAAGATAGGCGCACTTAAACAGCCCTACTGTGGTGCAATGAGAGGCCAAAATCCTTAAAAGTACTGTTAGTTGAGATTTTCTAACCACGTGGTTAAATTCTAGAGGGAGAAAAGTGGATCTGGACAAACCTTTTCACATCTGGTCTCACCATCAATGAATGATAAGTAAACTAGAGCAGAGAAAGGAGACTAAAAAAGTGAGGGAAACAGCATGGGGAACCTTCCCTGGAAGTCGACTATGGGGAGCGTTGCTGGTAGAGAGGGAGAGTTCTTGGTTTTTCTATATGGGTGTGTTTCAGTTCCAGCATTTCCCTATATAGCCAGGCCACTGGAGGAACCCCTTTCAATGTGGAAACCATTTCTCACCCTAAATCATCAAAAGCTAAGTCTGTGTCATACCTAAATACCAGAGAAATGGTATGAATCAAAGATATGCTTTAGCTCCACACCTTGGTCCTGTTGAATGTCTGCAGAAACCCTGTTCCTGGCTTTAGTAGCCATGGAAGTAGGTGCTTAAGCTTTATCTAATCTCCGACCTGTGTCACTGCCTCCAGAAGGTAATAGTTAAAGCAACAAGGTCTAAGCTGAAATATATTATTGAACCCCCTATTCTATCCATCTTTTAAGCCTATAAATAGAATCTCACCAGGCTAAAGCAAAGCCATCACCTAGAAGAGTGGCTTAGGTTGGAAGGAGTAAAGCTCTCTTAATATTTCCAAAAAAAAAAGGGATATTAAGACCTGGAGGCAGGACAGAAGAAGCAGTAGAAATGGAGAAGTGAAAACAGCATGCAGATTTTTCTGTCATGACAACAACAGGTTGATGACCTCTGTTACAAAGGAAGCTTCCTGTGCTGGCTGCCAGGATGGTTTTACCCTCTCAGTTTTTAAACTGATGGTAGTTCTGATGTCTGGAATGACTGCAATTCTAGGTATGTTATCAAAACACTTGGTTAAAAGTCAATGTATTGTGTCACTTTGGGCACACAGTTAAACGAAGAAAAAAACTGCATAATTGAAAGTCTTTGTCATGCTCTCAAGCTAGCTGTGAGCATAGTTAATAGAAAATTAATTAATCTAACCAAGCCCTAAGTTTTTCCCATACTGTCTTTATATACTTTCGTTAAAATGTCTGCTTACTTTAAGGGAGAGCAGGAGAAGAGGACAACTTCAGTGCTTCCTCTTTTGTATGTATGTAATATGATCCTCTTGATGCTACTTTATAAAGTACTCTTTTCACAGGTAGAAATTCTCACCTGATCCTCAGAAGAGTGGAGGAGCTCCACATCTGCATATTACACATGAACGTGACAACAAGGCATGCTATTTGGTTTTATTTTATTATTTTTTCCAGCAGTTCATTAGTTAGTGCTTGTTTGGGGGAAGCTATGTGTGCTGTCCAGCTGGGGAACTGGACCCACTTGCACAGGGTGGCCTCTGAACCCAAGAGGTGTCCTGCATTATTGTGCTGCTGAGAAGTAGTGCCATCACATCACTTACATGCTATCTCTTCCCATTTGAAGAGTTTGTTTGTGTGCTCAGCGTGCATATGAGGTTGTTTAGTCTGGAGAAAAGGAGGCAGTCAGTCTTCTCCCAGGTAACAAGTGGTAGGTCAAGAGGAAATGGCCTCAATTTGTGCCAGGTGAGGTTTAGACTTTATATTAGGAAAAAATTGTTCACCGAAAGGATTGTTCAGCACTGGAACAGGTTGCCCAGGTGAGTGGTTTAGTTACCGTCTCTGGAGGTATTTAAAAGATGTGTAGATGGGGTACTTAGGGACATGGTTTAGTGGTGGAGTTGGCAGTTTCAGGTTAAACGTTGGACTTAATGATCTTAAGCGTCTTTTCCAACCTAAATGATTCTGTGATACTGTGATGCGACTGCTTTGTGAACTGATGACTGGCACATCTCATGTCACAGGAGAGGGTCAAAGGGAGGGGTGACAGTAACCTGCCTCTTCCCTGCATCTGACCTCAAAGAGGTGGCTGAGGATGGGTCCTGGGCTGAGGGGGTGCCCTGGCTGCCCCTGGGCTGGAAGTCTGCCATTCAGTGGGAGTTCATGAGCATATTTATGGCAGACTCATATCAACTTGTCTTGTTTTCATTCTGAAGGCTGGTTCTCTGCACATTTAGTCAACAGGCAGGAGTTAGGATTAAAAAATTATGTAGAGCTGCCTGCTCCTGGAGGCATTGCTAATAGAGCTCTGCTGCCAGCATCGTTTCCTATGGGGGCAAACATACCTTCTCTTAATGCTTCCAGGTCTGAAGAAAAGTTGCATGGAAAGACGAGTAACATACTGTCAAAGCCATTGGCCTTGATCTTTGAGCTGAGATTTCTAAGCACCCCAAACCAAGCTACCCCACCAGAGTAACAGGCTCTCTTTTCACTGTTTTATGGTGAGATTGTATGCTTTTCCCTCTAGCAGTGTTTTGTATGAATAAAACATCAAAAGCTAGTGTCCAGTATGTCAGGAGGTACTTCAAAGTATAAACAAAGGAAAAAATACCTATAAAGAAGAAATACAGAGCTTTATGGAAGCCATATTATCATGTTTTGTTAGGAAATAGTCTGTTATGCCAACATATTTCAATGACTACTACATTTTCCATTGTTCATAGGGCAAGATGAGTGCAAGTCGCCTAACAATTTTCTTTGTGTCTGAGACAAATCCATGCATTTTGAGATCATAATTATTATAAATATGCCATCGAGAGTGTGACATCCCACTCACTTTTTTTCCCTGCAAAACTAAAAGCTCTTTGGATTTATACCTATATTTCTTTCAAAATGATTTAACTTGATTTATTTCACTCCAATATAAACCACCTTAGAATAAAGTTTTATTGTTTTAGCTAAAGGGAGTAATGAAGATTTCAGGCCTCATTTGTCAGTGAGTGACTTGCATGCCAAGCCAGAACTGTAGAACAATAGGGTTATTTAAACAGGAAAAATGTGATCTTGGTTTTCTTGTAGCTATTCTGAGTAAAGCTTGACTGCATGCAAAATATTACGTAGCTCTGTATTTTTTTTGCGCTAATATCTGATTTCTATTGTTCTGTGATTATATAAATATATATATTGAATAGAGATTCCTTTTTAAAAACATTAGATCTATGAAGGTATCACAAATGACTTTTGATGGTGTAATCCTCCTTTAAAATAGTTCCTCTTGAAGAAAATTATTCTTAGCCCATGACATCAGGGGTGTCATACTTGCAGCTTCAAATAATACATGTAGGCTTACTGTGCAAGATACCCTTCCTGTTTTGCTTTCAGCATTAGTTATGTTACATATCAGTATCTATCTTTCTTGTGAAACCGCTTCCCTTGCATATACCATTTGGTATTGGGGTTTTTTGCATAGGAAAATGGATAATTTCCATGTACAGTAAAGTGAATAAACCCACATTTTTCTTAGGCTTGTTACAAAACCTGTTTTCATTTTACACTTGCGGATAGCAATTATTTTTCTGGATATTTGTTTTTTATTAGTTAAAACCTGTTAATCGGGGTAGTGAAAATTTCTTACAGGCTAATCCTAGTACTTTATGTAAAATTATAATGAAACTGTTAGTTATACACTAACTCAGTGTTTTCCCTTGCTGTTAATAGTATTCTCATTGTGAGATGTGAGCGTGGTCATGCTATTACAGTGGTCATGCTATTACATTTTTACTCACCTATGTCATAAATTAATTAGTAATTTTACTTAATGCAGAGTAGCTTAGTAATTTTGCAAGTATTTCGAGTAGCTGCCAGGATGACACAGCAATGTTAGTAATTAACTATGCCAACCTTTATTCTTATTCTGGCTAATAACTCAAAATTCATGGTGATGTTGCATTTTGGCATGTATCATCTCAGAGGCTCAGCCATTTCCCAGCCCTGGAGTTATAAAAGCGTCAGTTCAGAGTGTCCAATAAATTAATTGGACCCTCTCAGTTCTGTGCTTTATATCACTGTTATTGAAGAAGGAAGCAAATAGGGAGGACTTAGCTTCTACCTTGGTTGGCATGTGTGACATTCTGAACTTTTATTTTTATTTGTTGGCTTAAAAAGGAAATCAATCAATGTGGGGATTTGAGCAGGGTAGGAATTTTAGCATGACTCATAATACTTCACAAAATTAGCTTGCCTAGAAGGTGTGCTTCTGGGAAGTTATGAAGAACCTGGGCTCAAGGTATAGCTGGGAGAGAAATCATTTTGACATGAGAGCTCATAAGAGTCCAGCTCACACCTTCTGGAAATGGCAACGGAAAGAACCATCAATCAGTATTGATCATCTCAGATCTTTATAGCCTGAGCTCTTGCACAGTGCCACATCCCCTTCAGCTCCTCTTGGCTGCAGAGATCATGGGTAATCACAGAAGCAGAGGCAAATACAGAAGTGAAGACCGAAGCAGGGAAATAGCCAGCTGTCCACAGAACATCAGAAAGTGATTGTCCTGCATGTAAATCCAGGGACCACAGTTTAGAATTTGATACTGTAGAAGTGGAGTGCTTGGAATGAGCACATCTTAATGTTTTCCAGAAAATTAAACAACAGTGAGAAATATTCATGATGTTTTGCACCACTTTTGTGATGTTTAAGGGACATGAATTTTGCTGTAAGAAGTATTGCACATTTGTACAGTCATGTTATAATTTTAGGGGATAGTAGGAAACCAGATAAAAGTGTCACGTGATGTCTGCAGCTGAAGTTTACAGAGTTTATCTGCATTTTAATGGATTAATCTTGTTTTCTTAATTCAAAAGAACACAGTCCCCCCTAGATACAAGCTGGCCACATCATTTATCTGAAGAAATGATTACTAGTCTTTACTCGCAGTTTCTTTTTTTGACTGGTAGAGGCTTCAGGGCAGCTTGGTTTTGTTTCCTTGTGCCAGCAAGGAGTAAATACTAGACCAGAGGCTACTTTTGCTGCTTTGTTACTGGCAACTGCCCCGCTCTAATTCTGGACCTCCTGCCCTGCCATTTTTCCTACACCTGCACGAACTACTTGATTTCCTTCGTCGTCCCTCTCTCACTACTCTCCTCCTTGAGATAATTGTCCTTTTGCTGTTCAAGTGCTGTGGTGCTGAGCAAAGGAGGTGAGAGCTGGAGGATTTTTTTCTGGCTGTGCTTCATCCCTGGCCTAACAAGTAACTGTGTGATGGAGACAGAGTAGTAAAGGCAGCAGCTACAGGAAGAAGTTGGAGTTGGGGTGGAGGGAGGGAGAGGAGAGGGGAGGTAGTGAAAAGATAGTAATAGAGGATTAAGCTATTTCATAGTAGAACAGAAGATGGAGTATAAAAATCTAGCCACTGAAAGAGACTACTTCTTCTAATTGTGAAGTTTGACACACAAGTCCACTGCTCTGCAGAATAAAAAATAGCACTGAGCCTCAGGTGCTTCTTGAGTACTGTCTAGGATTGGTCGGTGCTGAGGATAAATGTCCTGCTCTGCTGGGAAATGCTTTACTAGCTCAAGTGGCAAGATTTGTGATGTGGCTCTAGGTTGCTTAATCTTATTGTAATCCTTTTGATGAATACTACGGATTTCAACATGATTCCACTTGTTGGAATGGCTATATTTTTTGTGGTGATTATTCCCTGCCTCTACATGTAACACTCAACTTATTCTGATGAGAAAAGAGTATAGTTCAAGCAAAGCTGAAAGACAAGAAGCTTAAATTTAAGTTGCATGAGCTTTCTGACTTTTCCTTAAATTAATCTGATACACTATAATTGTCTGTAAATAACCAAAAGCTCAGCTGTGAGCTTCTGTAGACCGTGGAAGAAATGTTTATACATCAGTCTTCACAGAAAAGTACTGGAGGCAAAATGCCAGCAACATTTGCGTGAAGTACAAAGGAAACTTTTTTTCATCATAAAGAGAAAACTACTGATTAGCACCCATGTTTGTTTCTCTCTTTGTTTTTCTGCACTTCCTGTACTCTGAGGACTCTGTACTTATTTGTGGGTGTGGTACATTTCCTACAGCAGGAAAAGTTCTGGAGGGTTTGATGTCATGTGGCACAATAATACCTTCTCCTGCTGCTTGACTGATGAGGATCACACTTGTAGGTTTGGAGTACAGAACTGCAGGATTACCAGACCCTTTTGCACACAAGCTCAGTTTAGCAAGGAAAAATTTAGTATTGGCAGAATAAGCTGTGCACTATCATCATTAAGCACTCAGATCTGAGTTACAGTGACACTTAATTTTTTTGCTTCCTTTCCCTCCAGTGTGAAGAAATCACTTTTCTTTTAGATGTCATTTTTCACATGTGGAGTTAAGCAGAAGGCAACAGTGCTTCAGACATCATCTGCCAGTATGGCAGCTGCTATACGAACAGCTATCCTAAAACAGGTTAAATGGCAATTGGAAGGGTTTTTATGAGTGTGCGTCTAGTGCCTTGTCTCTTACAGTTTTATCTAGTCGGTGCTCAGGTGGGAGCTATAATTGAAAGCAGCACAGATATCCAAATAAGAACATAGAGTATACCTTGGCTGGAAGCTGACAGGGTTTAAATAATCACCTGCAGTTGAATTGAGACTCGGATGGGAAGTAGGAAGTGCTGTACTCAAGCTTCCTGTATAAATAAATGCAGCTTTCCCACAGCTACTGCATACAAGCTGTGGCGTGCTTTTAAGATATAATGGCAGCATGCTTTTAATAGCAGGGAGGGGATGATTTATCAGAGTGGCAAAGGGGCTGGGAAACAAGTCCTGCTGCAGTCCTAAAGTGTACAGCTGTCAGATACCCAGAGAAGAGGAAGGGTGTGCGAGAGCAATCTGCCTCTGCTCCTGGTTGCTAGCTTTAGGGGTTTGTGACATCGTAGTTCTGGGCAACGCTGGAGTCTGAGTGCAGCTACTGAAAAGTCACACAGCTGGCAGTGAATGCTAACTCTCCTTTCAAGGTATGTTGGAAGACAGCTTTCTGTCTATTTTTTTTTCCTTAAAAGCAAAGGAATCCCTGAAAAAACTAGAAAACTGACGTTTGCTTCTAATGGAAGAAAGTAGAAAAGGCTTAGTTAAAAAAAAAAGGTAAGAATTAGAATGATTAAAGAGGTAAAACAAATGTTATTTGTGGTTTGGCTGAAATTGAACTGTGTGGTGCTTAAGGCTGAGGCAAAAGGAAATCTTGGAGTCCTGATTATTAAAGGCACAGAATATTAAATAGACATCAAGTACTTCCCAAAAGGGTGAAATTGCTTTTGTCAGTGTAACTTTTAAAGAAATGTCTGTGTGAAGTGTTTGAAAATGCTGCAGTGCTAGGACATAGTGTGGAAGGCAGTTGCTAAGATGGCATACTGTCAGTCATATGTCTGTTTTAGTTTATATAGAATAACTTGGTTCGTACTGAAGACACATCTGATTAAGCTGGAAGGAGCTTGAGTTTAAAATGCAGAGATTTCCTCGTGGTTTAAAGGTGTTTCTTCTGCCACAGTCTCATACAGCTGGTATCAGGAAGGAAAAATAAACTGATCTGTATTCTAAGTGTTAATGTACACTTCTATTCTGTTTAGGGATTAGAGTTATGTGGTTTATGTAAGCACATACTAAATATAAAATTAATTTGTTTTCTTGTTTGCAATTTTTATTTTTTTACACTAAGAACAGAAAATTGGATTTGCCAGTTTGATTGCACTGCTTTTACAGTGTAAGGCTTTCTCAGTACAAAGCTGATTCAGTAATGGAGATGTTTCATTCTGGTTTATTATAAAGCTCTGTATTTTCTGTAATACAGAGGCACTCTGCTTCCTAACTGTATGTGACAACATCAAATATCATCCATCAGAGAGCACTGTGAGTAGTAAAATATTTAGGATTACTGTAGCTCAGGAAGCATTGCAGGATGAATTTCCATTTTCTTGGCAAACAAATACTGAATGCTTTTAAGAAGTAAATTTCAGTAGAGATACATACTATGACTGGAATTCTCCCATGCAACTTTCCAGCTGACTATAGCAGGCATGGCAACATGATGTGTTCGCCTACCCTAAGCCTGAAGTGCAAGTAGTCTTGGTTAAGGGCAAGCATGGGGTTTGGGATAGTAATATTTATGGAATATTTTCCCAAAAAGCATATTAACCTGATTCTTGTCCTGTTTAGAACTTGTCTATGCCTGAATATGAGTGGATGTATGGGTTGTTCTCATAGTATCAAAGTGGCTGAAACCCTTCAGTGAACATAAGCTACGCTGGAAAAAATACAGCACATTGATAAGAGGCTGACTGCAGTTATGCTGCTGAAAATAACACTTCAAATTATGGATGGAGAAGAGTGTGTTTGCAGAGTATCTAAAGCTATGGTGAAGGGGGAGGTATTCCTTCAAAAAGAAGGAGCCAAGCCAATACAATGAGAATCAAACTCCTTTTCTCGCATGGGTCTTGCTGTCCAGTGGAGTATTTGACACAAAGTGCTGTCTGCTCATACAAGGACACAAACACCTCCCTACACTTCATGTAGGAGTAGCAACTTGGTATAGTTTCTGTTCCCCATCCTGTGTACTCCTCACTAATAGTCACGGTCTTATTTCCCATGGATGGTGATATTTTGGTGATTTTGTTTGCATTGTAGTGTACTCTGGAGTAAAAGTTAATAATATAAATAGCAAACAGTATGGAGTTGCTTTGCTCCAGGTAGATTCTTCGATTACTGTATATTCTCTAAGTCCTCTATAAAGAATGGAAGTGGTTATCTGACCTTTCCATTCTCATGGAGGAATGAAGTATGTACTTGCCCTTATTATAATCTTAAGTTTTAAGTGTGACTGTGAAAATCAGCAAATCACTTCACAGGAAAATGAACAGTGCTAATACTTAACTCATTTCCAAGTTCATTACTATGCCTCTGATAATATCTACAGTATGAGTGTGAGCCCTGTGCCTGCAGTCCACCCTGTTTAGACCTTTCAGAGACTTTTAGTGGTGAGACTCAGTGGAGTATATTGCTTTGATGTGTAGTTAAAAAAGCTGCTACAGACTTACTGTCTCTCTTCTTGAGTGGAGAGTTTTCTTGAATGTCTCTGAAACTACACAATGCCCATGTGTTGTATGTATCAGATCCATAAATATCTCCTGGGCTAGTAGTGCTGTGACATCTGAGACCATAATTACAGCCCTAGGCCCATGGATGCCACAAGCACATGTGAACAAAATACTGTGGCAGACTGCCAGTTTGCTGTGAACTGAATACACTGGACCTCCTTGCACATAGTAAAGCAGACGTTGTCTTCAGCTTCATGGGGCTGAAAATGCTTCTAGATTTGTCCTATTCCTCTGTATGCTCACTGGGAACTCAGTGCAGTTCCCTTTCTCCCTCTGGCTTCCCCATGCGAAAGTCTAGCCCTGTGAAATGCAGTTCACAATTTCTCCTCATTATCCAAGAGTCAGAAAGAACCTTACATTCATTCCATCTCAGTAGAATTAATCTTCTTTTTTGTGTGTGAAGGGAAACATTGAACAAAACAAACAAAAAAAAGAACAGATCCAAAGAGAGAGATAGCAAAGATACTGAGATCAGCCTCCAGCATTTTATATTTCTGCTAAAGCACAGCTGAGCTCCAGTGCTAGACTATGAGCCTTCTCTCTTGATAGAGTAATACAGGTCTGAGGGCCATCGTACACTGCAAATTTACTCAGCCTTGGACAAATATTTACAGAGATGCTTGTGCCAAATAACTTTGTGCTGATCAGTAAGAAGCTAGTGTTCAGTAATCTTTCTCTGTGTTCTTTGTAAATGGTTTCGGCCCAGTGGGAGCTGAATGGGAATTACATTCATAAAGTACATTGCTAGCAGAAAATAAAACACTCATAAAAAAAAGATACTATCTCAAATGACAAAGAACCTCATCCTTCACTTCCTGTTTAAGTGGGACTTTTCTGAGTCCTAGTCTTCCAGGGATGAGTAGAGGTGCTGAGTTGAAATTTCTAGGCTTGAGAGCATGACTAGGTTAACTGCCTTCCAAACACACTTTCAAATAAAATAATGTAGTTCTATGAAACGCATTTTGTTGATGTGGTTTTCTAGATCTCTTTGTATGTGTTGATATTTGTGCACAATGACATGTGTTCCCTGTTTCCAGTTGATCTTACTCTATTTTAATAAAAAACCAATATTATAGGTTGTCCAAGACCTGGGTGGTTTTTTACTGTATTTCTAGGGGAATCTGCTCAGCCTCCAAGGGAAACCCCGTAATCTGTAAATAGAAATGCCATAAACTTATCTGACTCTTTAAATGTCCTTGATCCATGCAAGTACAGTTTTGACTTTTAATAGAGTTTGAGCTACTTGACTACAGGACCTACAAGCATTCTTGTGCGTTGCTTTTCCAAGTGGGTCAGTATCTCTTAAGTCCCAAAGCCAGCTAGCACCAGGCACTGTGATTGAGTCTGTGTGAATCTGGCTTATGCTACAGCAGAGCTAACTTCCCTGAAGTAAGGCAGTCTTAGACATGCTTTAGTCAAGGGACTGTTTGTATAAATTTATGTAAAACCTAATGAGAAATTCTCCACCTGTCTGACAGACTTCAAAGACTGTAAATAAAGGCAATTGGGTGAGTTGGAGTGGGACTATTGTGTGGATCCAGAATAGGGACTTGATAAGGTGTATTTTTGGTGTTGGTCTGAAGTTGTCTTCAGTGAAGACGGTGAGGTCAAGATGTACTGCTCACGAAAAATGTAGCCAACATATTGCTATGAAGAAGTCCAGCTTATTTCTGTGGGTTTGTCTACTCTAGGACACATACCTTGTGTGGTGTTTCTTCTTGTGTGGGGTTTCTTCTTGTGTGCTAGAGCTTGTAGACAGGGAGTCTACAGGGAGTTGTCACAGGGAGTTGTTCTACCTCCTTTTTGTCTGATGGAAAGATGAGTGGTGCTGATTAGAAGACAATGAGAGGACAAAATTACTTTTTACTAGGAGGGAAAAAATACCATTTTACTGTCATGCTCATGTTTCTCGCTTTTAATTGAGAATGTCAGTATCTCTGTCTGCTGCAAGCTTTTCTGCCTTTTACTCTGCTGTAATAGTAAGGAGAGAAAGCATAAGATGTTAGTCATTACTCAAAGGGTGGACATCATCTGGATGTCTGACAGAAGCTTTTATATTAATGTTTGGTTATACAAGCTATTGCATCTTCAGGCTGCTAGGGGCTAAATGTACGGAACTGAAAACCTTTATATACTCTATATGTTTGCAAAAAGGAAAACCCATTGCAACGGAAGAGCTGTGTCTCTATGTCCAGGGACTGAAATGTGTCCTTCAAGGTATCTCTGCTTACAGTTGTATATACTACATGCTGCTGTGGCTTAGGGGTGAATTCTTTGCTTGTGAATATATAGCTGCAAATCATTAAAAATTGCATGCTGTAGCCCCCCATGTACATAGAAGGAAAAACACATTTCATGTCAGCTACTCTATAGGTTAATTATTTGCATACAAAGAAAAATCCAGGATTAAGTAGTAGCAGTGATGTGCAGGCTGACACTAGTTATGTCTGAGCAGCACATGCGGAAGTTCATCTATTCTGCCTGTACTGATTTTGGAGCCATTCTGATGGATAGACGTGGGGAGATGATGGATGAAGATAAACTGGACTTCCCCCCTTCAGAAAAAAGGAGGTTACAGTGGGGAGAACTAGCTGATCCTGTGGGCTATTTACCATTACACTCACATGAAGCTTTTGCACTGCAGTGGACCCTCAGCGAACTGCTGGTCGTGGAACCCCTCGCAATGGGTTTTCTCCATTATAGAGCTAAGATAACATCCATGGGGCTAGCCATAACTTGCTTGCTGAAGTTTTGCGCAATGGAGAGAATGCAATCTTGCACCCTCCTGACCTCTTCGTAGTTGCAGTGATGGGTTTAGTGGTGGGGAGTCTCCATCACAGTCTCTGAGGATTTGTGGGAAAGGCAATCATGCCCTTTACCTGAAGTGGAGTAAAAGCCACATATATGTATATATAGTTTACCCAGTACTGCTTTAAGGATGTGGTTTTTTTGATTGGTCAGTGTTTTTACTGCAAATACCCAAGCAGTGTACATGGCTTGACCAGTTTCAACTCTGTTGTTTACCTAGCTTCCCACATTTTGGAAGGGTAGGTTAACAAGTGAAGGAAACATGCAATTGCAGAGAGAGGAGTAGAGAAGTCCAGAATTCTTGCCATAACTCCTTTACTGATCCTTAACCATGAGGACAAACTGCTGATTTGAGGGGCTTTAGTTGTTCTGGCCATAAGTAAAATAACAGTCAGAATGTAAAGATATCTTTATAAAGGTTACTGTAAAATTGTCGCCCTAGAGTATAGAAAGTCTATGAGTTCCTTCAGTACTTTTGTTCTAGATGTCAGTTTTTCTGAGTTCTTGGATGGTGGAGCAGTGTCTTTCCACTGCTCCTGGTTGCTAATCTTTGCATACATAAACGGGTCCATTGAAGCCATTGGAAGCGCTCCAATCGGCAGGACTTTGACTTCATGGCTAAGATCACATACAGACTAGCCATCTGTCAGCAGATACTAAGACTCTTGAGGCTGAATTACTCGCTCTGGGGAGACCTTATAGTGGCCTTCCAGCCCCAGAAGGGCATCTACAAGAAAGCTGTGGAGAGACTTTTTACAAGGGCATGTAGTGACAGGATGAGGAGGAATGGCTTTAAATTGGATAGGGGTAGACAGAGTAGACATTAGGAAGAAATTCTTCACGATGAGGGTGGTGAAGCACTGGCACAGATTTACCAGGGAAGTTGAGGATATCCCATCCCTGGAAGTGTTCGAGGCCAGGTTGGATGAGGCCTTGAGCAGCGTGGCCCAGTGAGAAGTCTCCCTGCCCATGGCAGGGGAGGTGGAACTAAGTGATCTTTAAGGTCCCTTCCAACCCAAAGCGTTCTGTGATTCTATGCTTACAGGTTGCTGTTCTCTTTTGAAGTTATTTCTGTAATGAAGGTTGAAATTTGGAATTGGAATGAAGGAATGATGAATGCAAACCTTTACTGCATTTGATATACACTTCTGCTTTATTACGCCTTGTAGTACCATCTGGATTTCTAAATGCTTGTGTAGAGCCCCTGCGTTGTGGTTGACACTGTGCAGGTAAAAACCTTGTGAGTGCCTAGAGCCTCAAAAACAGAGACAGAAAGTGGATGCATAAAGTCAGGTGGGACAGGACAGAGCAGCAGTGAGATGATATTTTGTCACGTGATGGACAATGTGATCAGCTGAGCTGCTGCAAATATTTTTTACTCAAGTTTAAGATTTCATATTTGTATTATATAGTTAATAAGCTCTGTTTAAAATGTTTATTTATGAAAGTGGGAATATATTAGTGATTTAAAAATATGAGGCTGTTAAAGGTAGGTGAGAGCATGTCTAATTGTAGCTGAATCTATTATTGTTATTCCAGCATAGTTTGCAACTTCTGTTCAGTAGCACGTACCTGAAACCTACCAGAGGTCAGAGATGCCCCATATTCACATCCTGATTGATGGGGTGGCTATCATGGGGCTCCTTGGTGCTGGGGCAGGTTGCAGTGTGAAAGGAATTGCCTGCAGCAGAACTGTCTCAGAAGCTGTCTCTCAGTATGCTGTGTGGCTTATTGCTCTTCCCATGCGTGGTCTGGAAAAGAGGAAGAGTAAATGTGGATATTGAGAAGACAAGCAGAGAGGAGCTCAGTCAGAGAGTTGTTACTGGAGTGCACTTCTCTGTTTTGCCGTTGCAGATCTAACCAGAGGTGGGACTTGTTCAGTGCTCAGTCCTTTCCTCATCTCTGATTATGACTGGCTTAGGTACAGCTTATCGAGGAACAGGCAGAGGAGCGGCTTAGGGATACACTCCAAATAGTTTAATAACCAGTTGTGAGCAACAGTAGTAGTTACTTCAGTAAATGCATGTGTTTGGTTTCAAAACAACCTGCTTTTGTCTGGGTCCAGAGTTCTTCTATTGCTTCTTAAAGGCTATACTGTTTCAAATCAAACTCCAGTATAGTCAGTAGTTATTCATGTTGTTTTCTTAATGGAAAATGCTTATGTTGGTGACAGTGATTTCCTGAAGGTCTAATCTTCAGGTTTGACTCACAGTGTCTGATTGATTGAATATCGTTGTAGCTAAGACTTGAAAGCCACCACTAGGTAGTGTGTGTCCCCTGCTTTCTTCATCATTGAGATTTATTTGTATCAAGGGTAATTTTCAATATTTTATCTGTTTTATCTTTGTTACCTTGAACAGCGTGTTACTTTTGTAATAATGGGCAGCACTTTTGACTGTGAGATTAGATAGGGGAAAAATTAAAACATTATACACAATAGTTTTATTCACTGAGCAGTCACACAAAAAATTGTTATAAATGGGAAATAACTTTATTCTTTGATTCCTGTTGATGTAAATCTGAAGTTGTATGAAGGAGCTTTTTGATGATTGTAATGAGCAGAGACTAGAGGACCATAATCTTGCAAGTTTGCCCTTTTAATGGGTTGACAAAATGCAATGGCAGAGATGTTGAAGGTATCATCTTATTGCAGGCACTGAAAAAACATTTATCAGGTCATGTCTTCTAAAAGTAAATACTCAAATATGTGGGTTTTTTTAAATAGATGGTGTTTAGTAAATTTATTTTAATATGTGATATTTCTTCCGTGGAGTTTCAGTCAGCCAAATTGTTCTTTGGCTTCTGGCATACTCTGCATGCTTCCCTTAGCCCTAAGAAGTTTTGTGCTGTCATTCGAGGCCTGGCTTTGTGTCACGTCTCCACTCGCCTTGACCTGCTTGCCCTGCAGTCAAAATGCTGCTTGCTCAAAACATAACATTGGCTAATCTGAAAACGGAGCTGTGTCCAGCCAGAGGAGCTCAACAGCCCAGATAGTTTCTTCTTAAAAGAAGAGTGCATACTATAAGCAAACATATAGTTATTTTGTCAAATAAAGTTCCATTGTTTTCACTTTAAAAATGCATGTTTAGAAATATCTCCTAAAAATCCTTGATGTTAGAACAGAGTGATGTCACAAAGTCTTTGGAACATGCCCTGTCTGAACTGTAGAATTTCAGCTCAAAGAGTTAACATATCCCAAGGTTTTGTTATCAGATTAACAAAAATAATCATATTTTTTTCTGTGTAAAAGGCAAATTGTTGCATCTGACTTGTTATTCCTGTTTCAACTGAAACACCTAGCCAAATTATCAACGCATTTGACCTCCCAACAATTAGATTCCTTTTTATTTAGTAAATGCTACAGTTACCAAAAGGCCTCATGTAGGCAGAAAGGAGGACCTATCCTCTGCTTTTGTAATTAATGTCACAGAGAGTGTATTTATTTGTTAGTAGTGTATTAGCTCTTGTCAACAGGAAGTTAAAAGTAAAGTGCACCACACTTGTTTCAGTGGAAATTCCTTGTAGCTTAGCATTAATAGTTGTCACATAGTGTAATGAAGAATATGGGGTGTTATTTAGATAAGCTTTAGGATCTAATCTTACCCTGGTAATCAACTCTTGGAATTACATTTGGTATAATTTTATTGTTTCAATGTCTTTTGGAAATATTTGGAAATGTTTGATGCCAAAATACACAGCTTCTGTGGTCTAGCTTCACTTTGCCTGTTTCATTGCATTTTGTGCTCATCAACTTTCTTTAGTGCCGTGACTACCAGAGTTAACACAAAACTGGGAGAATCCTGCTACTGACTGCCTGTGGGACCAGACCTATCACCATAACCTCCTGTTTGTGGCCAGCACCACCGTGTTGCCTAGGTATCGTAAGTTTGGTACATCTGGATAATCTCCAAACTTAATGCTGTTAGGCTTGCTCAGGACACCCAGTAGGTCTGGTGCATGGAGCTAAGGTTTTCCAGCCTGCCAATGTTGACAGAGCTGTATCCTGAACTTTGATGTGTCCTAGCTCAAGCACAGTGCCAGCTTCTGTGGTACAATGATCTGACCTCATCCCACCTTACTCTCATCCTCATGGATTCAATGAATATTGTCATTGTCAGTTTTGAAAGAAATGAAGACCATGCTTTGCTTATGCAGTTTGGTTTATTAACAGGCTGCATTATTTCTTTTAAAGTCTTTAAGTTACCAGAAGGTGCTTTTCCTAGCTGCCTGTCAGATGGGAATAGTGTTTATTTCACCATTAGCTATTAGATTCCCTTTTCTTGGACTCTCTAGTTTTTAGGAATGAAAGAGGGGAAAGCCCACTTCCCACCCAGCCCCCTCCTCCCCTTTTGCTTACTTTAAAGGAATATTGCAAGGAAATATGTAAAGGTTTCCCACAATTGCAAAGAGTCACATCTGTTTGGAAAAAAATATGGTTTGATATATTGTGTTAATATTCATGATCTTCTTCCAAAAAGCTCCCTGTGGACATACTGATGGAGGTTTGCTAGAAGTTACCATGAAGAACTGGTGTTCTAAAATATCAATGTTATTCATACCTCACAATATAATAAACAGTACAGTAGAGATGTTACCTGACAAGTATACTCTCAAAGACTTGTGGAGACTGATTTACATGTGCCCTTATGATGTTCTGGTTTATTAGAATAATATGAAATTATGGAGTACTTGTGAGGTTTGGGAAGCTCAATGTGTGTTTCAGGCATCCTAAAGTGCTCACGTAGAAGGCCTGTCAGGAAGCTGGATAATATTCTTACTAAGTGCAATCTGTCCGTTATTTTTTTTGTGCAAAAGGTTTCCTGCTCACTATGTTCCTTTCAAAGTATTTTATATATTTATTTTGTAGTTGCTAGCATGGTATGAAAATATTCTTTACACCCAGTGCTTCTTGAACAGCAGCTCAAGGACTCTTTTTTCCCCCTAGACATTCCAGTGAAAACAAGTGAGAGAAGTTGCCTTCAGTGTATTCTCATGTACCAGACAATACATTTACTTAGGCTGCTTGTTCTTAAAACAAGTTTTCTTAAAATAAAAGTTTTACAGTGTAGAAAGCTGTCATGCAGTATTATAGATCTGACTTTTTTAAAGCCCTTCTAAAACAGAACAGATATTGAAATGGTATCCAGCATAATTGTAATGGCATAGTTGTAATACAGTAAATCTGAATATATTAAAAATATATTTAAAATTAGACATTCTATTTGTGGATCTAGTTGCTTTTTTTTTTTTTGACAGCACAATTTCAGAAAATTTAAGTACTGTTAAACTTTTAAATAATCTCATTGCAATAACGCAGACTATTCAGGCTTTGATACATGGGAGTACATAAACATACAATTAAATGTCACTCTTGAATATTTAGGCTCTCCTGAATTGTAGCTTTAATCGTATGTTTAACAGCCTTACTGAATCACTGCTTGGTAAGTAATACTGTATGGACTAGATAGATAGAAGGCAGTGCATGTCAAAAGAAAGTGGTATTAATGCACTGTGTTTTAGTGGTCATTCTATTACACCATGGAAGTACTGGTACACTTGATTTAGACCAAGTCTTTGTGCAGAGCTGTTTAGTTTTAAAAAGCTGCCTTAGAAGTAAGTTTTCAATAATGTTGTTTTGAGAGTGTTGGGACAGCTGAGGACTTGTAATCAAAACTGATAATGATGGAGTTCTGCTGAAGCTGATAGAAATGTGGGTTTCTGACAGCTGTCTTTACTTGTCCTAATTTCATAGCTCAGTTTATATCTTCTATGATCGTACCCCGTTACCTTAATACCAGTCTGTTATATTTTTTTAAATCTTTCTATAATTAGTCTTTTTCACCAAGGGCCTGATTTTTAGCACTGGTTTTGAACACTTGTGCCTTTCATGTAGGTTTCTTTTTCTGTTTTATTTTTCAAGGGGGGAACCTTAGTTATAGGAAACAACAGAATCCTGAGCTGAACTATGTCAAAACAGGTTTTTATATGGCATTGAAGTAATTTTGTAATTTTAACTTAAAAAATCTCTAGGGCACAAGACACAATTTCAGTGCTTGCAAATGTTTGTCCAAGAAAGTTCAGTGAAGACCTGATACACTAAATAGGAACTTAGCATAGTTGCTGTGAGTGCTGTTTTTTTGATACTAAAGTACATTATATATATCAGTATATTATAAAATGGGGAAGTGCTAAGGTATGGGTAAGAACAACATGTGACCTTAAACCTAACCCCAACCTCTTTATGATCCCACCATGTGTATGCAAGTCCGTGTCCTGGTGCTGGTTTATTACAAGTCTAGGTGTTATTGTAGCAGAGGGGACTGTAAGGGTTCACCCTGTGCCACAGGATGGGCTCAGGCACACATCAGCCCACAGGAAAAAAAACCCACATAAAGGACCCTTTTTATTCCATGAATGCTTTCCAGAGAAATATGTCTCATATTTGTGCATTTCTTGACTTCCTTTAAACCCCAAATTGAGCTAAAAGCACACAGCTCTAACTTCAGCAGAATTGTTTGTAAATGCAAGGCTTGAAGTAGTTTCTGCAAGAACCCTGTTGTTGCTATTGGATGCAGCATGTGAAAAAATGAAAGGATGACTTATGGTGCTGAGTATAATCTATTCATTCTTCTCCAGCGGCAGTGCAGAAGGCTTTCATGATTTTATGTGATGTTTCTAAGTGGTGAAAGTCACATTCGGACACATTTTTTTAGCTAAGTGTAGTGACTTGATTGCAGGCACACAAACAATGTCCTTCTGATGCTGTGGCTCAGGAGACTGCTTGGCTTGTTTCCTCCATCACATACACAGTAACTTTTGTTCTTTGAGCCTCCTAATCTTGGTTTGAGGCACCTGGACAGACTCAAATGAGCCTTTTTATGGTTGTAACAAGGATGTTACCTTACAATGCATGCTCACAGGGAAAGTTTCAACCCTATCTTGCATCGATTTTTAATACCTCTATGGAGCTGTGGTGTCTTGACTTTGACTGACTGCCAGACACCCACCCAGCTGCTCTCTCAATCCTGCTTCAGGGAGTTAATAGTTTCCTCTTTGGGACACTGATATCAAGATTTGAAATGAATACCTATCTAAAAGCAGGCACAGCAGGTATTTGCTGTTAGGAAGTTGTTTTCAAAGTCCGACACCTTGTTGTCAGGAGGCCCTAAAGGCAGACAACTTCTCTACTCCTTCCTCCAGTGCTTTTGTTGTATTTTTCCTATTTAGATCAAAGTCTCCACTGCTTTTCTGTTATTGTTTCTGCTTATACATATCCTTCCCACCCCTCTGAGCCCTTTCTCTTTCTGCTTTGAACATGCTCTAATGTTTTCTTTCTTATTCATGGTGTTCAGACATTTCAGTTCTGAGTGAAAGCACAAAGCTTTGTCACCTCCCAAAGACAAAGCAGAAGCATCCACAGGCGGTTGAATGACATAGAAACAGTGACAGGTCTGAGCTGCCAGCAAACTGTGGTCCTGGTGACACCTTCCTAGGACTGACCCCATACAGTTCATTTGCATTCAGTCAGACCTTCAAGTCCTGCCTTATCCTATGGCATCAACACCATTAGGGTCAGAGCTAAGGAAGGATAAGACTTCCCAACAATTCTTCTTCCTTATAAACCAGGTAACATACTGTTTGAGGAAATATATCCCATTTCCTGGAAATTCTTCACACTGTAAAGAAATTACTCTGTGTGTATGTGTGTGTATGTACATGTATGCGGCTGATAAGTGCAAATTTTTTTACATACTTCCTTACAGTTCATGGCTGTGTATACAAACTGAGGGCAGTTTCACCCTTCCTTGCCACCAATTTACACTGGTGTAGGATTATGTTTCTGCAAGTTAGACTGACCCTGAGATGTGCTTATCCTTACTCTGTAACATACCATGGAGCCTGTGTTAATGTTGTGTGAAGGTTTTCGTGAGGAGTTATGTGCTGTATTCAGGTTTCAGTGATACATTTCTTGCTTCAGTTGGGATTCTATCCTAAATAGGTCATTGTGTTTGTAAGCGTGAAAGGGAAGATTGAAGTGCTCAGAAATGTATTTTACCTACATGAAGGTGCATTTTTCTTTTTTCAGGGACTTTCCATTTACCTCTATTTCAAGTCACTTTTTTAATATAACCAAACGTGGAATGGTCTTTTCCTCTTTGTCCCCAGTTCATTCTTCAGTGATTTTGTCTTCCCCGGCATGATTCATATATCTGCAGAGTTTTATTTGCAACCTAAATTTTTGCAACTGACTTGTAGTTGCAGTAGGAATTTTAATCCACTGTAGAGAGAGCTGATGGGTACGTAATTAACTAATGATAGTCTGTGGGACTAAACGTAGCAAAGTGAAAGCCATAAAAATTTGGAACAACTGAAATGGAACTTCACGGCTTCTCTGCAGTATATGAAAAAGTCAGTTCTGGGAAACTAAGTGTATTAAAGTGGGGGAGATGGTTTGAAAGCTTGGGGAGGGGAGGACAGTGAGTCTTGGAGTGCTGGGAAAGAATAGGAGTAGAGAATGAGAACAGGAGGAAGATGTGTGTCTTTCTTTCCCCATTGTTTTCACCATCTGATCTGATCATGGGAATGAACCTCCTCCACAGGCCTGATTTCTCATCAGAATGCAGTTGCCACTGGATGAAGCAACCCTTTTTGGTAACCATTAACTCTTCCCTCTGCAGGCTTCTCTTGGCAGTGGTAGCAGAAATCACAGTTCTGGTGGGCAGAAGCAGAGACCATCTGATTGGGTTGCTCTGAGAAAAGGAGCAGGATGTGAAGACCACGCATTCACTCTCTCTTAGATAAGCAGGATTTCAGGTACTAACAGGATGGCTTTGCCTGTGATGGGCTGACCTTGACGACCACTTATGGGCAAACTGGCCCCCTAGGGAACATGGAAAAGGTACTGCTGCTTGTAGCCGTGGTGCCTCCTTCAGGGGCTGTGCAGGCAGGCTGTACAGCTGTCTCTGTGGCTCCACTCCTGTTTGCTTCATTTTCTGAACCCCACCAGGGTTAATGAGGCTGCAGTGAAGTGAGCCAGCCTGGGCTGCACGTGGGCTGGATCCTCTGGTCTACCAGGTTGGCATGGTATTGTCTGCTGGCGATTTCCACAGGGTGCTCTGCCTGTTTTGTAGAGAACTTCAGGCCTGCTCTGGCATACTGTTGTGAGGGAAGGAGAAGAGTGGGAGCAACAGGGACCAAAACTGAATTTAACCTATAAACAGTCTTCAGGGACAAGGGTGCCTGGGATATCATAATGTATCCCCACAGCCGTCACACTGTGGCACCTGGTTGCTATTAGGGCAGAGCAGTGTAGCAGGAGCCCACTCTTCACTAGCAAACTCTTTTGCTGTCATACCAGGTACCAGATTTAGGCCGTGTAATATTGACCCCTAGCCCTAAACCTCAGTCAAACACCAGAATCTTTCTACTGCTTCCTTAATAAAAGCATGCAGAGTCATAGCCCCTTTTGTTATAAAAAGAACACTGACTTTAGAAACAACTATATCACTTTTATATACATTCCCACATCCTGAAATATTCCTACATGGTCTTCTGTACAACCCTTCTTTTACCATTTTCACCTTTTATGATATAAATCAAGAAATGTCAGATCAGTGCAGCACGGGCGTGAGTAGCTTACCTGCAGCTGCTATTGAAAAGCATACCCGAGTAAATGTGTTACAGTTCTCCTAAATACTGAGATAACATCTAGCATGCAATTTAAAATAACAGGTAGTTCTTGATCTGCTGTACTGTTTCCAATGACTCACTTTTTTCCCCCTCCTCCCTGTTGCAATAATTACAGAAGAGTATTGCAGTCCCTGACTCAGAGGGAGGCTTCCTTCCAGGGCTTCTGGCCATGCCGGAGCTCCAGCTTGGCAGCTGTATGGAGTAAACTGTGGGGTGCATCATGGTAGCAGGTGGGGACTGCGCCAAGTTAATGTGGGCACGGCGTGTGCTTTGAACTAGTGATGAAAAACCATTAAAAAGAGTTGGCTTTGGATTTGTGGCCAGGAGTTTGGTTGCCAGAATCTTGATTATGACTTGTGTCTCTCAAAACTAGGTGCATACAGGAAAGACAGGTCAAGGGACACATCTGATGGCTTCTTTGACAGGCTAGACTAGGAAACTGCAAAGTGTAAAAATTAAAATGGGTAGGTGTGGTCTCACCCAGATTTGTTGTGGTTTCATTACTTTTGAAGAGCGTCTTCCTGCAGATCCATAGGAGCACAGGCATGAGGCTCACAAGGCAGGGCTGGGGACAGGGCTTGACTGTACATACGGTTGTGAGTTTGGAACTTTGGGGTGAGGTTTCACATGTACTGCTCCCTGTAGCTCAATGAGCACCATCATTTCTCCCTTGAGGGAGAAATTCAGCAGGTACTGTAAACCGGCATGTTGCATAAACACTGCCTAGCTGCTGTCTCTCCAGGAGCTGCAGAACAGAAGCAGTGGTGTGCTGCCAAATGTGACCTGACAACCCTGCCACGAGGATCATCGGGACTGCAGGGGAAGCAAGCAGACGTGGATGAAAGGGCTCGAGTCTCCTGTTCCCCTCAAGAGATGTCAGATCTGACAGGCACACAGACGGGTCTTGGTCCTCTGTTGTTTTCGTGTTTGTGCAGCTTATTTGGTTTAGTGAAGCTGCACTCTCACTTGGTGTTGTTGCAAGCGGCTGTGTGCAGTTGGCCACTAGGTCTCCTTGTAAGAAACATGTGAAGGTCATCTTGCCATCAGCTAAGTATATTCGGAATCAAGTCTATGGCAGTTGGGCCAAGTTTATCAGAGATGAGAATAGATTTTTCCGTGCCCTAAATGCTGCACCAAACCCTAGCGTCCATTTTGAGGTGAATAAAATCTGCAATTTTTCTTTCTGTTGTTTCAGATTAAGCATGAGGATATTCTCTTTAATTTCTTTTTCATTGTTACTGTATAAGAATGATGGTCTTGACATTTTTTTTATGGTTATGGCTTAGTTTTTCAAATGCTTAGGTCAGAAAACATCACATGTAAGCATGATTTTTCTATTTGTTGCTTCTCAAAGGATAGAGGCTCTTCCCTGAGCACTGCTGTGACATCATGTCTGGTGGAGACACAGCTATTCTCAGCATCTCCCTGTCAAAATGCTAGTGCACTTTATTTGTGGTTTACAAACCTCAGCTAGATGCTCAAGAGCCCTATAAAATATATGGAAGAGCTGGATGCCAATGGATGGGATGCACAAAAGCTATGAACCTGAGTAGGCAGCATTCTAGCATGGTCAGGGCAATGCAGAAAAGAGGATTGCATATGAACTACTCTTACTTGGATTTAAGCTCCAGCCCTGTATGAAGTAGGACATGCAATCTGAAGCCCTTTTATGGGTTTAGATGCTTTCACCACCCATCTTGTGATGGACTGCCAGCTCGCTGTCTCAGTGATAACTCACAAAGAAGGCAGAGTTCATAGAAACAGCACTTATGTTATGGGCTAGAAGCTTGAACTGCATGGCTAGGGAGTGGGAATCTGTGCTTGTTGTTGGCTTGTATGGCCCAGGAGAGCTCCCGAGCCACCAGCCATAATGGAAAGTAGGAGTGGAGATACCTATTGAAACACTGTGAGTGCAATGAAGACTGGAGGATTCATAGGGTTGGGAACAGTATGACTCTGAATCTCATTGGAGAGGGCACAGTGATATCTCTATGTACATATGAACACAGTTTACTCTTTTAGTTAAGAATTTGTTGCTTTAAGTCAGATCCTGGCCCCAGGGACTTTAATGAGGGGTGTGACCATTATGCTGTTGCATATAACATAGATAATGTCTCATTTGTGTGAGTTTTGGTTAGGTTGGGGTTTTTTTTAATGTAGTGTAAGTGGCCTGACTGAGGTGCTTTGTGCCAGCAAGGTGAATGTTCTCTGAGAACCCAACCCAATTTGAGAACCCAACCCATTTTGGGGAGGTGTGCTCTCAAGAACCTTCTTTTACATTTTGAACAGACTGAAGTGTGAGATGGGCACCAAGATGCTAAAGTAATACATTTGAGCGTGATGGTGGTTGAGTGGATCTGAACTGTAAATTCTCAGGTCAGTGAGAAATGACTGCATGGCTTGTGGAATGTTTCAGCTACTGATTTCCCTTTCAGGCTGAGTGGACCATCAAAGAGTGAATGGGCCCCCCTGGCAAGTCGTGTCTTTGCACCATGACAGCTGACAAGTCAAAAGTTGGAGAATTAGCTCTGGAGCCCCTGCTTACTTGCAAGATGTGTCTCTGTGAATATTCCCTGGATAAGATGACCACTCTTCAGGAATGCAACTGCATCTTTTGTACCTCGGTAAGACCTAGACCTTATAGGAGCAGGGTAGTAGAAACCAGAACTGTGAGATGGGATTATTTGTCCATATAAGAAGTATGTGTTACCATGCTGACAGAGGATACTTTCCTAAAGAGCATTTGGTGTTAGTCTGTCTCGCCTTATTGAAATGATTTCTTTGTCATTCTGCTTTTGGTAATTTTTAACTTTAACAGACAAGTAACAATAAATCATAATAGTAAATGGGAAAAGAGATGCATTTTAAGACTCTCTGAGAACATACACAGCCTATGTGCAATCTCAGTGTTTATTTTTTCTGAAGCAAAGATCTTAAAACATCACAGGATAACTAGGATTTGTTTCCCTGTTATCATTTTTTGAGTACTCGGAGACCTTTCAAAGCTTCTATGTAGTTTTTAAGGGCATCAGAAAATCTAAATAAAAATGAACCTTGGCTTCCTGAACCTTTGCATTTGCAGTCTGTGCTGCCGAGATGTTGCCCAGGTCATGCATTGTTTATACTTGTCAGTGAGGACTTTCTGTCCTGCAAAGTCAGATCAAATAAAGCTGGTGGAAGTGATAAAGATGGAGGTTGAATGAGCTGATAAAAGCCCTACAGATATTAGTACTCTTCTGGTCTCTTTGTGAGAATGGGAAAATGGACCCAGTTTCCCTGAACATAGTGACTTTGATGTACCTGACTAATGGATTTTGGAAATAGGTCAGAAACCACTGGAGGATGTTGTTTTTAACTCAATAAATGCATGTGTTTTTATTTTTTAACAATGAATTGTGGATAAACCTCAAGCAAGTAGACTCAAGTTTTGCCCTTGACTGTTTCAGGTCATGGAGTAAATACAAAATTTGTGAAGTCAGCTTGGGTGAGAGTATCTTCACTTACACTGAATTCAGAGTAGCTTAAATAGGATAAGAATCTAGCTGTGTGTTTGAAGAAACTACAATAAGATCAATTAACAGGCATTTTCAACCTTAACTTCATGAAATTTGTTTTCTATCCTGACTTCCAGGAAACCTTTCTGTATTTTAGTTTGTAACGAAAGTTTTAAGAGAAAATGCCTGGCAAGTAGGTATGAAGATATTGCCTAAATCAGAAAAAATTGCAGAAGTTGACTCTTTTCCAAGAATTCTGTGACTGTGGTTTAGTATCATTAATGGCACATCAACTTCAGTGTAAGCTAGATAGAATGACCCTTGCGTTTCTTGGGAAGGGAGGACTGATGAGGATTGTGCCAGGCAGACCTGGGCTCTCCACTCCTCCAAGGCACTGGCTAAAGGGAGTTGTCAGTGATGGCTGACAATGTTGCTGTCCCAACCTTGTTGGTTGTCCCCTGCTGGTGCCTCAGCTACCACCCCATACGTACTTGGCCAGTAATGGAAAGAACATTTGTAAAGGTTTCCAGTGCCATGACAACGAAGTGGAAAGTACAGTCACAGTTGTTTGGCATCTGTGCAAACTTTGCTGAGTTTGTCTAAAACAAGAGCCAGCCATGGGTGAGCGCCGAATGCAGCTGGGGGAAGCCTTTATATAGGCTCTATTTATTTCAGTGGGTGTAATATGTCTCAATTGAGCTTATGCTCCATGTCTATCCTTTGTCTGACTGTTGTTCCCTGTGTATGAACATCCTTCCAATGGACATGTCTAGGCTGATGCAACAGAGACATGTAGATCTTGTGTCCTTTAACAAGGGGGCTCTGGAAACTTCTAAAATGCTTATATGGTTTTCTGTCTTGAATTCCGAGCAGTTTCTGGGTGGCATATGAGTTGCGCCTTTGGGCAGCTTCCAAAGAGTGGTGTCAGAAGTACCTTGCCACAGAGTGTCTCAGTGCTTGGGGCACAGTCATCAGTACTTGCACTGGTATACAATGCCCTGAATTTCCTCCCGCCTGATCCAGGGCTTCTAGATACCATCACACTTCCATTAACACAGATATTGGGCTAAGCATGTCAACTATGAGATCAAGCCCATATCAGTTTTTCAGCTAGCAAGGCTTTCAGCTTATTCTTATTTTCTGTCACTAAGGTTGCTCAACTATGATGAAACTGTTAATTTTGTTGATTTTTTGTTTTATTACACATGTGAGGTTGGGTAGTTTTAGCGAATCATAACAATAATTCTGCATCTTTGACTATTTTTCACTACATAATTTTTGACTGTGGAAATAATTGGAAATTGTTACTATTTAGACACTATGGTGGCAAACATGTATGTCCTTTCCGCTAGTAGCACACCTATAATTGTGCACACCTATTTTTTTTCAGCTTGTAATAAACACAATACCTCATAAAAGCTGTATTCTAGCCAAAGTAAATAAACAGTGTTTAAGAAGGTACATGTTTACATTTTCTGGTATGTTGCTATAAAAACAGGAGTTTTTAAAGTAGCTGTAAACATCTTTACTCCCTCTGTTCAGAGAAAAAAAACCAGATGGCTTGCAGAACACACTTGCCATCTATCTTGGTAGCCCTGTCAGGTCTGAATAGCCTTGTATCCACCTTTTATTTCTCAACATTTGTTGCACTTTAGGCAAGACTCCACTAAAACATGAGATAAAGCGCACATTAATACATTCCAAGAATTTGGAAACTATAGTGTACCTGATGGCTTGGTTTCATTGTGTTTGGACTATATTGTTTTCAGATGAAAGACTCATATCTGAAGAGGATTGGTCAGGGCTGTGAGGTATATTTCATCTTCGAAAGCTTTAGAGGACTGCACTTAATATTACTTGGATCATTTACTGTGCCTGTAAAACCTCTGCAAAGTGCCATGCTGTGGTGCACACTGTCATGCATATAAATTTTTCCATATATATATACTGCTTAAGGTGCAAAGGTTTATGCTAGGGATGGGGTGTCATCTTTCCATGACAATGCTTTTCTTGTTTTTTGTTCTGCCAGTCTTCCTGCTAGTGCTTTTGGTGGAATGTCCTTCCTATCTGCAGTCCTGTGTCTTGCAATTTTTTTTGGAGGCACCCATCTGCAAGTGTAAAGGGTTTTGCCTCTTTGGCTGTTGCATTGCTCACATACATATGTAAAAAACTATACGCTGTGTCTGGCTACACCATCACAGTATTATAAAATGCAGTGGTTTATTGCACTTATATCTGGGTCTAAAGCAAACTAACATTAACTACATTCTGGCTGATGCACTTACAAAATTATGTTTTGAATATTACACTTCTAGTCAGTTTTCCTACATATTTGTATCCTTTACTCTTCTTCCTCCCCTAGATAGCTCTAGCAGTGCTTCACTCAGGCAAAACTCAAGAGTTCTTGGGTACGGTGGTGCCAGAAATGGAGAGGCTAACCTCCCTGCTTTGCCTTTGGAGGGGGCACTGGGTGTTGCCCAGGCTTTGGTGCTGGCTGGGAAGTACACATTTTAGAGACTACTGCCTTTTCAAAACCTGGCTGAAACTGGGAAAACAGCTGGGAGAGATGATGAGTGTTGTGATCACATGCACCTTGCTTCATCTTGCTAGAAATGCCCTGGTATCCACCACAATATAAGTTACCCTTTTGAAGCAGTAATGAGGAGTGGAGGACTACTGGTAGTAAAGGAAATCTTAAGGGTCTTGTGGAAGACTCGGTGTGAATCTGTAGCCTGTAAGCAGTCATGGAGGTGACCGGATGTGGTTAAGATGGTCCTGGTGGCAGTGATGGCAGAAGGGAGCCACTGCAGTGCTGTTATGGAATATGTGGTTTAGGGAGTCATTAAAAAAGGTTGTCTTCCCTGCACACCAATTCCATTTGGTTTTGTCTCCCCAGCACACAGACCCCCTCCCCCCCAGCCCAAGTATTTCAGAGATCTGACAAGAATTAGGTGGGCAATAAATGACATTGCTATTTACATCAAGTAGCAGCTTATATCTGTTTTGTCTGTTACTGGAAGAGGGTTCTAGATGCCTTAGACAACATGTAACAAAGTCAGAAAACAGAAGATACTTTCATGCATTTCCGTCTATGTTGTCAGCACTTGTTCATGCAGAACTAGCATGATTCATGCTTCTTTTTTTTTTCCAAAGAAAATTTACTTGGTCTTGTACTCCTGAGAAGTGTGTGAGGTAACTTGAGTTACAAACCCTGCAAACCAGATATCACAACAATCCACCTGTTATTTTGGTGCACACAATGCAATCTAAATGAGATTAAACTTCACACAACCTTAAAAGGAGACATCAGTGTGCAATTAATAGAAGCACAGGTAGCTTCTGGCTATTCTGTAAGTAGATGATGATCTGGACATGTCTGGGAGAACAAGATTTTCTGCTGTAGCTATCTGTTACAGCAAGGCCAGGGATAGATCTGCCTACTCTGTGAGAGAGAGCCTTGGGATGCTGCAGCCTCTGAGGAAGGGGCTTGCATGCTGCTGCCAGTTACTTTTGCTAGAGGGGAAGGGCAAACCCTTCCAGAAATAGTAATTTCTCTGTTGTATTTCACCAGCAAGACACTCTAAGGCTCCTCTGCTTTCCTTAGTCTTTTTAAGAGCAGTTGTGCATTGCTCTGCCTCCTTTGGGTTGCTAAATACTGGCATTTTGTCTTTAATGCTGTGAAGTCTCAGATGTTTGTGCAGGTGAGCATTGGAGAGCTGGAGGCAAACTGACATGAAGGATCAGCAAAAAAACATGGGCAGGAAAGCCTGAGAGCAGAAACAACTGAGTAGATCAAAGACAAGGAGGAGGCAGATGACAAAGAGTGTGAGATGCCTGCTGAATGGAAAAAAAGGTACACAAAGAGTCCAGTGAAAGAATATTAAGTAAAACTTCTGAGTAAGCGAAAATTTGGATTTGCCTTCATCTGGCCAACTCTGGGTTTTAGTATCTCTTCTGTTTCTTAGTGCTAATTTTCAAGAAGGTTTGGCCCCTCTCCTTCCTTTTATCTTCTCCATACTAGGAGACACCAGCATGTGCTCATGGCTGCACCAGAACACTACCGTGTCCTCTTTCTAAACAGACCTTGTCCAGCAGTGCCCCACTTACTTTATATAAAGCTTACCTCAAGTTGTTTTCTGCTTCCACCTACAGCTATCAAGTTTTGCCATTTTGGATTCTTGATATCTGAAATGTTTTGGAATAGCTCCCTCTTAAAGTTATAAAAAAGAAAATTCATACCTGGTACTAAACACACTTCTACAGTCATTTAGATGGTTCAGGAACTTCTGCAGAATCACACCAAAGGCAGAGTTAGTTAGGGCTACCAAAAGAGCACAAATGTACCCATTGCCATTTGATGGATGCTATTGTTTAGGAAGAAGGGCTACATGTTTCTGAAGTCAGAAGAGGTGGCAGCACCTGAGTGGTGGCTAATGGAAGACAGGCAAGGAAAAGGGAAGTAACATGTTTAATGACAGTACTTCATTGGTGAATTCGATATCTCCATTTAACAAAAGAAGAAAGAGATGTGAAGTAAGTTGTCAGTGCCTCAGAGTGCCACAGTAACTGGGCCAGCCTGTGATGGTAGCCCCATAGTCAGGTCTGTTTTGTAACTGTTGGCCTGGCCAGGTTTGCCCTGACGCAGGTTCGTTTGCAAGAGAAATGGTACTCACAAATGATTTGGTTTTGGGAAGGATGAATTTAATTGCTGGCAGACTTATTTAAACTAGTTTTAAGACTGTTGAGAAATACTTGAGAGACTCCAGGAGTTTGATTACCACACATTGAAAGTTACTGACCATTTTAGAGATTGAATGTGTAGAAGTGTAGATGTTATGAAAATTATGAACATATTACTGAATGTTATGTAGGTCTGTCATAGTGTTCAGTAAGCACTGGTTTGTATTTTGGTTTGGAGTGGGAATATTTAATTGAGTACACAACTGATGAAATGTTGCCTGGATTGGGTGGTTAAATACAGAGTGCTGACTTGAACTATCTCGCCAATGTCAATAATCCTACATATTCCACATAAAATTACATAACCACAAGACTGTTTTCTCCTGTGTATGCACTGAAGAACAGGTAGCAGGTAAATGATAAGAAAGAAATGAAAACTATGTCTTGTTAAATAAAAAGTACATAAACACTGTGCAGAATAGAAACAAAATCTGAATGCCTATCTGTTGATCTGTTTTCATCATAAGATACTGTGGAAAGGCAACTGAAAAGTTATGTTTCCCTTCCATTTAGAGTTTTGGGTCTTTTTAAACTCCCTCCCCCAATTTTGGGATAGTAAAAAGACTGGAGCTAAAAAGGCTCCAAACCTAAACCAATACAGTTTTGAGGACTAATCTGGAAGAGAGATTTAACATTTTAAATGTCTTATGGATTTTGAGATGGAAGCCTGAGCTTTCCTTAATTTTTGTGCAATTGAAATTATTTTCAAGTTATACATTAGTAGGAAGGACCTTCTTCTCTTGGCAGGATGCCTTCAATAATTTCTTGGATTTTTATACTTAATGTAATGTAAATCATGCCCTAATAGTGGCTAAGAAATACTGTAGCTCTATTTTCCCCCCCCTTTCTGCAATTCTATTAAAGTCAAATACCTGTAGCATTTGACTGGAAAACAGGCCAGCCCTTTCTGTTTTTTCCTTCTTCCTAGTCATCCCTCCAGCTTTCTTAATAAACTACCTATTGAATTTTGTCACATCACGTATGTGGTTTCTTTTTATGCTTTTGTTTCCAAATAGATGCATTTAGGGAGCTGATAGCTGCATGCAGATGGGAGATGATTATTGTGATGGAATGTGTCAAGGTACTTGAAAAAGAAATATGCAGGAATGATTGAGAGTCATCTTTTATCTCTGGCACAGAGTTTATCTGAAAATGGCTTTGAATAGAAATATAAGATTTCATAGTGAGAGAGGTATAGTGCCTTTGTCGCATCATTACCTAGCAAAATCCTACTGAAATTATACTTTGAACTCATTCTTATGTTAAAATGCTGAACCGTTATGGTCCCTTTGCAGATCAAATACATTGCCAAACACACTTCTTTTTTTTTTTTTTNTTTTTTTTTTTTTTTTTTTAATCAGCGCATTAAAAATCCCCTCTATGAAACATGCTTTTAGGGAAAAAAAATGTTGAATTTAGATTGAAGTTAGAGTAGCATGTAGAAAGGTTGAAATGAAGAACACATGGGTAGCCTAAACAGAATTTTATATTCCTGAGGCTTGCTGCTGACCATAAGGTCATTTTTGAAGATTGGAAGTGTTTATCACCAAAGAAGGATTTTTAAAATGTTATTAGTGTGTGCATTGCTGGATTGAGCTCTTGAAAGATTTTTCCCTCGTGTTACAACATACACTTTCAGCAAAGCCTAGCTCCAGGAGAGGAATGTGTACTTGGGACATAAATATTTATGTAAATTGTTATCTTTCTTACAAGTCCTACAAGGAAAAGAAAATAAATGTGTAATTGTTACATGTACTATGATAATTTGACCCAGGTATTTTGCAGGCCTTAATTTACTAGATACTCAAGAGTAGCATTTGTGAGGTAGGTAAGTGGATATTGACTATAATTTGTTAAATAGAGGAAAGTGATGGCCTGAAAGACAAAAAAGGCATAAGAAAAAAAAAATCTTGCCCCTAAATGCTTAGGCAGAAAATTGTTTTAAATTTTAAATTTGTTTACATTATGAATCTCAGAAAGTGAAACAATTACTTGTATTACTCTTTCCACTGAGGCCGACAGAAGTCCAGCAGGAGCAAAACATGATTGGCAAAGTTAGATCAGCACCAAAACCTTCTATTAAGTGTATTGAATTTTACTTGCCACATTTGAATTACTCCGTCTTGCTTGATTGCCTCAGGATTTTGTTATGTATCCCAGAACACAGATATTGTATATGATTTAATTGCTCAGTGGGGAAAATCTGAGTAAAGTGAACGTAACTGATTAGGGTTTAGTTGCAGGTACGGAAGTTAAAATTCCTTGGGTTGGTGTCAACTATTTCTTTGAGGAGGTGAATGTAAAGGAATCAAGCCCCAATGTCATCTGCACTCAGTAGGATTCAAACCTGTTCAACAAGACCTCAGTAGATTTTTAGTCTGTTGCCTCAACCATTCTGCCTTGGTTGTGTGATGCATTGGTGCAAACCTTGCTGTGCTGGTAAGGAAGGTCACTGCTGATGACTTGCTCTGGCCATGGAGAATAAGCCACAAGTCCTGTGGTGTGGCCTCTTCAGCCAGTGACGGCTCTCTGTGCTTGTAAGGCACCGCACTGCAGGAAATTGACAGGGGACTGTAGCCCAAGGGTGTTGAGACCTGGCAATTTCTTAAATGTCAAGATTAAGATCCTTTTAAGGAAGTCTTAATACCACAGAAGGCTGCGTATCTTAATCTTACTTTCACTTTGTAGCATATGTAGTGTGTGCAGTTTTCCTGAGATACTGTTGATTTTTCTACAAAATGCACAAAAGGTCTTACCATTGTATGTCTGTATAACATATTCTCTGAAGTGTGGGAGGACACACTGCTGAGAAGGTCAGTCATGTTTCATTATGACTGAAATGGAATCCTTTTTTCATTACAATTGCAATTTGTACATCTTTTCAAATTTGTAGCCAAGATTCCAGAAAGTAGCCAAATTATTGCCTGAGCTGTAAATAATAGTAAAAACTCTAAAAACAGTCTTACTATTAAAAAAGGCATATGCTAATATTTTAGTGATTTTACACTGTCTCTTTGCTGCTAACTTGTGAAGAAGTTCATATTATCAGTCATGTTCAGGCTTAGGGAAAAAGCCTCAGCCTTCACTGGTAAGTATTGAATGCTTCCTTTGAGTTTCCCTGTCCCTTGAAGTCCTCTCACCAACTTCTTGGCCTGCACCCACAACATGTTCTCCAAGCACAGAAAATCAAGTCAGAAGATTTAATATCTATAAAAACTATTAATCAGGGAAGTTTCCTATGGAACATACTAAGAACCCTGGCACTGAACAGACCTGTTATAAAATCTCTCCAAGACACCCTCTGAAAGCTCAACGCCCTCCAAAAGAAGGCTCTGGTTGCTCACCTAGCCTCTCCTACAACTACATAGAGCTAGAAGAGAAGGAGAATCCAGATGTATTAGCAACACTCAGAAACCTCTGTTCTCCTGGCTTGGTACCCCTAGTGATTTAGATAATGTGTATTGAAACTGATTGCAAAATCCATACTGTGCATTGAAGCTCCTTAAAAGCTTCATGGCCATCCTTGCACAGAAGGGTAATTGTCAGTGTGCCCAGCTTCTGTCCTGAAAGTCTAAATTAAGAACAAGCCTCTGGGCTGCTGCTAGGCCTGCAGTAACTTCTTAGGCTTTGTCCTCCCTCTGTAATGGGCTGACCTGAGCTGCCCCCAGAATACAAATCCACTGTACCATGCTGTCAAAACAAATTACTAACTATGAGGCAGCACCACAGAGGAGACAGAAGCCAGGTTCTTAGCAGAAGTAAAAGGTCGCTTTTCCATGCTTGCTGAGGAGTTAAGGCAAAACTAAAATACTTTTGTGGGAGGGAAGCATTTCCCCTTTCCCAGTTGCTGTCCTGAGACTTGATCCGGAAAGTAATCAGATTTCTCATGAGGAGAGGGAGTGAGATGTAAGGAGGCCCTGCTGGAGCATCACCCACCTATTAAGGAACTGCACCAAACACACTGCAGTGCATGCAGGCTTTGGGAAAGGGACTTGGAAGGCAGAATTTTCTGTTCACGTAGTTCATGATGGAGATTGGGTACAGGCACAAGCTAGGGAGGAAATTTGTGCAGGCAGAGAGCGCTCAATACTCTCTTTTCCCTGTGATACCATCTGAAGCCAGCTGTTTAATGAATGTAGGGCAGCAGAGGCAGGTCACCTCTCTGTATTGATAATGGGGCTGGGAAGCATCCTGGGCTTTTGGGACATTTTTTGGCTTTCCCTGTGCCACCCACTGTCTACACCCAGTCTGTGGTGGCAACGGTTATGGGCAGGGTCCTGGTAGCTCTGGTGTCTCTAGGATTCCTGCATATAGGCACCACTGTGGTTATGTACCTGCTTCTGCTTACTACTTTGTGGAGGAGCTGCAAGTGCCAGTGGGGGAATTTGAGCTGATGGTGAAACATTTTTTATAAGCACTGTGCCTGGGTGCCTTTGAGAAAGATGGGCAAGGAGATGGGACTAGGAACTGAGACTACTTGAATAATAAAAGAATAGCTTGTGGTTAAATATGGGCTAGTATTCCTTAGGGAGCCAACACTGCCTTCAGTAACTCGCATAGTTTCTTTTTTGCTCCCTCACCTCCCACATACAACTTGCACTAGCAATTCCTTACAGCCTGCTGTGCTGCTTTCTTATAAGGGTGTGTGCAGGTTGTGAATCCATTAATGTGCTATATATTTAAAGCTTACCATTTAGGTTATACCCTTACATCCTTCTAGACAAATACACTTAGTTCTAAAGGAACAAACTTCAAATATTTACAGAACAAAAATGAGCTTATTTGGAATGCCGCTTAAGCAGATTCTACTTTCTTGAACTAATATCTCCATCAGAATTAACCAAAAATGGTGGGTGTAGATGTTTAAATAGAAACAGACAGACTAATAAAGAAACCTCATTTCCATTTATAAAAGTCCTAATTATCCTGACATTTAAGAGAGTAACAGCTTTCCAATAAAAATACAAATGAGGAAATTTCTTTAATCAGAACACAATATGCAAGGCCTGCTTAGAACAGTCCAAACTAATGCAGACGTGAATGTTAAATGCCTTTACATACTAGAAAAACAGCTTGCAAAGAGTCACAGATGTTTTCCAGAGCTGATGCTCTGTGATTTCCCTATAACCTACCTAGTAGCTTTTGAACTCAATGCCAGTTCTGAAAGTTGGCAGAAAGGTAGAGGTCTCAAAGAACTTGTGCTTTGATAGATTTCTTGAAAACTGATGGGGCAAATCTCTACAAATCTGTAGGGAACAAAGCTGCATTAGTCCTTGTGCTTGTAAAGTATGTTGGTTTTCATTTACATTGAACTATGCAAGCCGATACCAGAGTCTGCCAGAATCCATGTTTTGTTATTATGTTAACAGTGATTTGCTATTTATTGTATGCTGTGTTGTTACTTTGAGGTGACTTGCTGTTTGTTTGACTTAGAAGTGAGCTCACTTACCTGTGCAGTTTGGAGATACAATTTGAACACTATTCTTAGGTCCATTGCACCAGCTTTATGCCATGATTTTATTAAAGACTGTATAATATGTGTGAAAAAGACAAACAAAGTATTTGAAACTAGCATGCCAAATAAAATTTGGGGAAAACAGAGCGCTTTTTTTTTTTTGTGTTGGGGAGGCCTGACATTTTTGTGTAATGAAACAATTTACAAACATTCATAAGAAAGCCTGGTACTGGAAATGGGCTTTGAACTCCTGCTCAATAGACTGGAGGCATAGGATGAAATCATGGTAAAGTACGGAAATTACCTGGTCTCTGTGGGGAGTTTGGAGAGGAGAGAAAGAACTGATGGCTGTACTTCTACAACAGGTTATAACCTCCTAACCAGGTTATACACCCTCTTCCCCTTTTTATGCGGCAGAGAAGAGTGATCCCTTTCTTGTAAATGAGATCTACAATTGAAACTGCTGGCTGAGAGTCTGGATTAAGAACACAGGAGAAAAGACAAAAGAGTGAAGCCTATCTGATTAGAATGAAGTATACACCCTGCCCTAAATCCTCCAAACCCAGTTTAGCAGAGCATAGAGATTGTTAATACTGAAAGGTCTGACTTGCTGATTTGGGTAAACGCAATGCTTGGCAGATGAAGTCATGCATAACTAATTGTTCTTTGTAGCATTCTTTCCCATGTAATGACTTGTAGCATTCATGCTTATAATAATTGTTGTTTTCTGTGTGCAGGAGATTCAGGACAGCAAATTAAAGTGGTGGAGGTGGTAGCTGTACAGCAGCTCAAGCATCTGTGTGCTACCAGCATGTAGGCCATAACTCTTTTTTTCTTTTCTTTACTTGTTTCTAGTGCCTAAAACAATACATACAGCTGGCAATTCAAGAAGGCTGTGGTTCTCCTATCACATGTCCAGACATGGTATGCTTGAACCATGGGACCCTACAAGAAGCAGAGGTATTAATGCTTTTTCTTTCTCTTTTATTTTTTTTTAACATAAACTCCCCCAAACCTCTTTATCTACATAATAAATGCAATCATATATTTTTTCCTCCCTTTAATTACTGTTAATGATCTTTTGGCAAGAAGCCTGCCTGACAAGAGTAACTAGAAACACACAGATGTTTGTCAAGGATTTTGATCAATTTTCTCCTCCCTGTGTGCCTTGAGGAAAGGTTTACTTGGCATTTGGACAACCTTTTGAGTTACACATGCAGGTGACTTGACCAGAATATCCTGTATCCTAGAACTGCTGAACCTCCTTTAGCACTGTCAGTTAAATTGGACTTGATTTGACTGCAAGCACTGAAATTCTTACACCTCTCTTAATTTAAGAGCAAGAACTCAAACTGGTGGTACACAAGGCCAGAATTTCTTTGTGTAGTTTTGTATTTTTAAACATGCAAGTCTGTATAGTAATAGGGAAAGAAAAGTGCTGGGTGGAAGTAGGTCTTAAGAGAGATGACAATTGTCTTAATTCCCAGGGCAGAGATGGGTGAGGTTGAGACCTCTGGAACTAAATGAGGTTTAGGCAGAGCCATTTGCACATCTAGCATGTGCACAATCTCCCAGAGTAACTGTGAGTGTCAATTTGAAATCTGGAGGTGGAGAAACCAGAGAGAAAATGTGCTCCTGAGACCTTCTTGCACTGCTTGGGATGATGGAGCTCAAGGGGGCTGCAGATGGTCCCTACTGGACTGCCTGATGGACTCCTAGCAATGTCCAAGCAGCTTCCTGCCAGACATAGAGCTGGTGGAAAGTTTCTGAATTGGGTTTAGCGACAAACCTGTGACATGGGGAGGAGCTGTTGGCAGTGTAGCTGGAACTCTTATGTACATCAACTGTCTTGTCTCCCTAGAAAGCCATGGAAGTCTCTGGGGAAATCTGATGTTGCCCTGCAGCTATCCTTGCTTGCTTGTTGAGCGAGGTGGGCTCCTGCCAGACCTGAAAACACAAGCAGCAAAAAGAACAAATGAGGGACAAAGGTGCCTAAGGGATCCTGGCTAGTTTTGTGCATTCTGTCTGCATTTGTTTGCAGGGACAAAATCAAAGAGAATCAAATCTCCATGCCTGAGCTGAAGAAAAGCAGCTTATTATCTTCTGGGTTCCTTTGAGCCCTATGTATGCATCTGACGTAGCTGTGGTAGAAGTATATAATTCTATTCAAATGCAATCAGTAGCAATGCAATTCTCTATCCCAAAAAAGCCTTCTTCTGCAGAAAAAAATCAGACTCTCTTCTCCAACATGCATTTGAAATGCTGTGCTTAGCTGTAACAAGGCCTGGGATCCCGCAGGCAGGCATACAGTGGAGCATTTCTTTGAATCCAGCTATTGCAGAAAGTAGCCAGCTGTTTTCCCTTCCTCTTTTCATTTGTGTAGATACAAACAACAATCTCCCACCCTTTGCACCAGATTGGAGGCAAATGGTCTTCATTGCAAATCTGTTTTTTAAAAATAAAATTAACAAATTCTACCCTCTGAAGCAAGGGTTATGATGCTAGAGGAATTACAGAGATATATTTCCCCTTAGTAATGCAGGAGGACACTCCAGGGCATGTGTTAATGGATCATAAGCTTAATCCTTGGGTGCTTTTTGGGCTGAAGGCAGAGTGACTGAACAACCAAATGTACATTAGTGCCCTGTGGGTAAATTAATGTTCTGATGCTCCCTTTTGGTAATGAGCTTAAGACACAGGCCTTCTGCTTGAAAATCAGTCTGAATCTGGTTAAAATTAACTGCTGATATATTTTACCAAATACCTATTTCTTTAAGGAAGAAGACTCTCCCAAACTCCAGGTGCAATAGGAAGAGTAGGTTGCCTCTGTTAATAATCTGAAAGATTAGTATGTAAGCCGCATAATATGTACGAGCACACTGTGTTCTTTTATCTTGTCTATAAAGGCTCTTCAGCGTGAAAATGTGGCCTTTAATAGCTGTTATTTAAAAAAAACCTCAGAACCGTATTCAGATAGTAGAGAATGTGCTTAAATATGACTATTGTTTAGCATGGAAGTACTATTTAGAATTATAGTTTATTCATTGCACACATTGAAACTCCTAGTGTAAAGGTATGAGCTTCCTCATCTCTTGAGGGTCTGGATGTTTGTTCTCTGGCTTCTGGCAGGAAAAGATTCCTCACCAGGACAGTGATATGAGGAATAATAAGTTGCCTGTACCAGGGGGTGGGGAAAGGTCTTTTACTCTCCACTGTGTTAGCATCAGGATTTTCAAAAAGTGTATTTTTCATTTCATGTCCATTTGAGACTGTGGTCTGGCTGATGTTTAGCAGGTACCATTACAGTTTGGAGACAGAATAGCAGTTCAAGGTGTCTTTGTCATGGAGATGGTGATAAATTGGTTACTATATTTTGGGCTAAATCGTGTCTGATTACGGTAGCCAATATGGGTTTTTATTTGCTTCTTAAATGCCTTTTGCCCTAGCCTGCACAAGAGAGACAAGATGAACTTAAGCATAATTTGAAGTGAAGGAAATTGACTTGCATTTTTGATTGAGCTGTCTTTGATAAAGAAACTGAACAATTAATAAGAAAACGTGCAAGCAATTTATAACGCTTTATAGCTATGAAAATTCCTCTACTTCCTTCCTACAAGGTCCTTATTCAAGATGTGTAACATTTCTTCCATGCTTATTTATCTTCATTGTGGGTTAAGTCTGTTTTCTCTTCTTGGTAAAGTTCTTCAGAGTTTACCTTGTTCAGTATTAAATTATGAGTTAATAACTTGATTCTGAGACATGTGCTGCTTGTGTTACTTTTGGGGAGTGGACAGGGACAGAAACTCTGGTTAACATTTTAAACAGAGAATAGAATTTCTTCTTATATGTTTCATGAAGAAGTGAACAAGTGTAAATTGCAGGATTGTCTCTCTCAAACAGCTGAATATTTCAGCAGTGTTTGGGGAGTAAACTGCTTATTCACTGAATATAGGAGATGTTGGGAGTTAAGGCTTTGCTTTTGGTGAGCTAGAGGATTGTGTCTCACTGGACCTCAGAAGAAAGGGGTTTTGTTCTTGAAAAACTTAAAAAGAAAAGTCATTTGAACTATAAAATTTTACTTATCAGTACTTCAAAAATATGTTCCCTATACCTCTGTATTTGGTTGGGTTTTATTTTTACTTTAACAAAATCTAGTTGAAAGTGATATGTTTCCTGGCAGCTTTTTGTTTTGACAAATAATGCATTCAAACAGAAGGAATTGTTCCACTGGAGTGCATGGAATGACATACAATCCTAGATCATATCTTGACCTGTTACATCAAGACAGCAGCTGTTTGTAGTATTGCTGGTTTTAAGTAGAAATAAATGGGTGTTTGTAGTGGGAAGGTAATGGTTTTGGCTGCAGACTCTTGTTTCAAATAGCTGGTTACACACACACACACAAAAGAAAGTTTAAAATCAAAACATTTGTCCTTTCAAATTCTAATATAATACACAAATGTACAATAGACAAAGATGATTTGGATTTCTTCCTAGAAGCAGAAGGCAGAATGAACATCTTACGTTAATGCAGTTCTCTGTAACCATGCAGGCTTCTTCTGTCTAGAATATTCCTGTCTCTCTTGGGAATTTGCTCTGTTGATTTAATTGGACCAGTGAGTATCCCTGGTTTAAATAAGGGGTAATTTATCATGATTTGAAATGGTTTTACTGGGTCCAAATCCAGTCACCAGTGTAAGCTTTGAATCAGGGAAAGTCTCAACTGTATGCAGGGATTTCTAATACAATACTCACTTGGATAATGCCTAGTGGATTGTGCTTTGCTGTTTCTGATTCCTATATTGTATTGAAGCTTGTAACATTGATGCCAATGATCCATGTTTTCATAATCTGGTTTGTATTACAACCATGCAGCAGGGAGTAAAGGAGGCACTGATTTGGGCCCCTCTGTTTCCTCTTAAGTTTGACAAGGAGAATTACTCCTTTGCATGCAGTTCAGATTCTGCTTACTCTGTCTCTGTAAGTGCATGATCTACACCAGTGCTAATGCGGCTGAGGGTTGTCAGCACTTTCTAATGCAATGCTCAAATGGGGCAGCGACCTGGATCTTAGAATTCTTAATTGTGCTATATTCCATACATAGCTGAACAAAAATCCCATCGGGAGTCAGTTTAAAATACCAATTAATTTTTTTATTTGAAAATTGGTTTACATTTTGCTAAAGGGGATTGAAATGATACAATGAGGAGGAAGGTGAAAAGAAGTTGCAGGCTGACCTATGTTTTTCAGGGTTAAAATTAAAATTTTGGTTCTTCTGATTTAGTTGTTTTTAAATAAATCCAAGGGTAGCAAATTAGAGAGTCTTAATTTTTTTTTTTAATTTGTCACTAAATGAGAGAAGAGCTCCTTAATGGTGAAAATGAGCATGGTACCCGAGGAAGAAAGGAGTGGGTGTACTTGCTAACAATTAAGAGATCGAATTCCCATACCCATTCAAAAGCAAACCATAACCCAAGTTAAAACAATTCTGCACTCTTTGCAAAACTCTACAGTGCTTGTGTGAGTGGGATTTCACAGAGGTGGACAATGCAATCCTTTGCAAGAGTAGAATCTGCCCTTGCTGCATGTCCACTCATATGAGAAAGGGAGAAGCACTTGAGCTGGTGAACTTACCTCCCTTGACATTATTGAGGTTTGATTCATAAGGGTGTGAAAGGAAGTAAGGTCGATTCAGTTTTCTTGATTGCCTCCTTGCATCTTCCTTGAAAGCCTGAGAATAGGTGGAGTAGTGATTCTCACTTTCCACTGTGGTAGCCAGTGTTTAAAAACAGGGGAGTTGTTCTTCCTTGATTCCTGGTTACCACACTGCCTGGGTTACAAGGAACAGTCCACCTCAGTGTAAACTGAAGCAAATTATGTCATACCCTTTTATTTTCCTTCCTTTACTCTTTTGTCTTGCACAGTAACCTTACCTCTGGTTATTGTACCACATTGGGCAATCTTTTTGAACACATGACAAGAGTTTGGCTGGAGCTTTTTGTGGTAGCGAGCCTTCAAAATTTTGCTTTTTCTCCATGGATATTTTTACTTCAGATGAAAGCCACATGTAAGAGCGAGAGCTCTTACATGTTCATGTGCTCTATGACAACAGTAATTCAACTGCAGACACTGATTACAGTGTATAGAAAATCAGAAAACTTATTTCAACTCTCAACGATCTGACAAGTCTTAAATCCACATATTTTCATTCAGGAGAGGATCCTTGCCTCTCATTTTCTGCATTGGTTTTTAGTATAACCTCAACCCAATATTAAAAAAAAAATGCCCTCAAACTTGTCCTGCAGCACTCCTTGCCACATAGAATAATTTAATAGCTTATAATAAAACCTTTGTCTTTCTGATGTGCTCATGGTCTTTCTCTTTTGGCCCTTTGCCATGTGCCGTGTTTCTGGTTTGCATCCTCCCTGAACCTCCATCCTCTGTCCAGCCCAGAGGCGTGTGTCGTTGTGCAGGAGAAGGATTTGGGATGGACTCTTAGGTCTGGAGATGGACTCTGGAGAAGTTGTATGAAGATGAAAATTTAGGCTGATGGCAAGCAGGAGGATGTAAAACACTTAATCCCTTTACTGTGCTTACAGTTGTCCATAATTAAGTATGAATGAGATTAAAAGTTCACTCAGGAAAGGCTTTGCTGTTTTTTTTCAGTGGACCTGATACTCATGTTTCGCTTTTTTACAACTGAGTTTGCATGTACAGCTTTCATGTGGCACTGAATTCACACAGCACAGTCTTTCCTCATGCCTAAAGATACTAAGCCTGTGAGTGGCTTCAGCTCAGCATCTCTCAGGCTGACCTTCCTGTGGGTGCTGTTGGGAGCTTGTCTTTCAAAGCCCTGGGGAGTCAGAGGTGATGAGCCCAGTGTTTCAGTGCCTGGAGCTTTGTACAGGGAGGGGAGAACTGAACTCTTCATGTATGTAGGAAGAAGAGTAGAACTGGGTGAAACCAGTGGGGAAGGCTGGCAAAGGTAAGGTCAAGTTTTCAGTAGGAGAAAGGGGAGCTTTCAACACTGACTCTGCTTCCTGTTGAAATCTTCAATAAAACTACTAACTGTGCTCCCACCATAATCAAAAAGGCCAATTTTTAGTGTGTGGGAAATTCTGGGTTCAATAGAACTGCTCTTGGAATAGTGTTTGTTAAAAGCAAGAGCAAGCACAAAAAGACCCCAGACAGACAGTTCACTCAAGTAGCTCTTACAGCACTGAGGCTTGCTGTTTTATTGTAGTTGTAATGAGGAAAAATGTAAAGTATTTGCCAGTGCTCACACATCTAGAGAAAAGCAGATTGCTCTCTTGCCTTCCAAGCTGTTTAGGATTGAAGCTGCCCTGGGAAGGAGAGAACAATACTGAAATGATGTTTCTTGTAGTTTTTGCATAACTTTGTTGCTTGGCTTCTGCTGAAGCTGTTGCACTTTACTCTGTTGTCCTTGTTTGCTTATTTGTTTTCCAAGAGTGCTTCAGCTGACTTGTGATGAACAGGTGAAGAATTTCCCAGGAAGCTCACTGTGTCATACAGTTATATTAATGTAATATTGTTTAGCTTCATACTTTCAATTCTTTCATATTCAAAGTAGTTTACACCCTGAATTCAGACAGTGAACAAGGACAGTATTTTGATCCCAGGACTGACTTACTAGACTAAGGATACGTTTTCTAAAGATTTGTTTGTGTTCCCCATTTTGATATTAAATCTTTTGATTTCATCAGCTGTAAGTCTTTTAAGCATCTTTGAGAACTTAAATCTTGACATCAGTTGGATTATTTTAGTATGACATTGATTTAGGTAAAATAAATGATCCAAATATCTACTTCAAAATGAAATTTTAGTTCTAATTGATCTGAGATCTTAACAAAGCAATTTCATATTTGATAATATACAAATGGTTATATTCTTTTATTTTTTCCATCTATGAAAGCATGCTATTGAATATATTCACAGGATGATATTGAATACATATTTAACTTTTTTGCCTTTATATTTCTTCTCACATGAGTGACATGTCACAGAGCCTAGAAGGACAGTAAGGACCAGTGTCCACTTCATTGAGGGCAAAATATTGCCTTTACAGTAATCTAAAGGACTGTAGTAGGATACTGGATGTGAGGGTTGAGAGCCTTTCACTTTGAAGCTGTCAATTCTAACTGTCTCATAGGTAGCCTAGGTTTATTTTCTGTAAAAAGGAGAAAGACATTTTCCATACTGGTATAATATTAAGAATGGGTCACACAAAGAGAATAATCTCAGATTTTGAGTCCAACAAAAATGTGGCTCCTGAATTCTCTTTTGAACACCTCTCCAGTTATAAGTCCCTAAGAGTTAACTGACCCTTGCCATTGACTGGGAGACATGAGTGAGGAACCATTTGTTTGGGTTGTATTCTTGTGCATGAACAACAGGCTGCAGTCTCTTGAAGTCCTGCAGTCTCTTGAAGGCTGGCAAGCTGTCACCCTTTGTTACATTAAAACAACATGAAATAGAATTGAGAAGCTTGAAGTGAAAACTGAATCCACAAATAAGGATTTCCTATACATGATAGGAATGATTTGGGCTTAACTATTGGGCTCTGTGGCTGAAATAGGAAAGGTCAAGAAATACTTTATGTTTCGGAGAAGGAAGTCAAGGTATGGAGAAATGTGGTGGTGAAAAACAAACAGGAGAAGAAGGTGGATTTCAAAGCTAGCTCAGAAGAGCAGGCATATAGAACAGGGTATCTGTGGTTTTTTTTTCAAGTCTCTGTGTTTCTAATGCTTTTTTTTGTGTGTGTGTTTGTTTCTCATTTCAGATTGCCTGTTTGGTGCCTGTTGACCAGTTTCAGTTATACAAGAGGCTGAAGTTTGAACGAGGTGCGAACCTTTTAGTTTTTATTATTACCTTCATTTTTAAGGTGTCAATGGAGGCAGCAGTGTTACATACTGCAAAGACAAAGCCTGTTGGGTGAGTAAAGGGATAGGTGGAGAAGATGTCTTTGTTTTGAAGGAGTTCAAGAGCAATCACTAGGTCTGACTTTGCTCCAAGGACAAATTTGAAATTATTTCAGTGGAGCGGAATCAACAGAGTGGTTGATTCTTACTGAAATAATACACTGTTACTCAAGCTTGTGGGTAACACTCTCAGCTTGTGTGTCTGAGGCTCTGTTGTCCTCCCCACAGAATGCTCATCCTGGGTCCTTGAGGTAGTGGTTATATTGGTAGAATTAAGACAAGTGCTAGAGGCTGGTGCAAGGCACACGCAGTCCTTCCATACATCCATACATCCATAGAGATCTTCAAAACTTCTGGGGGAGACAGACCCTGCAGTCTAGTGGGAACTTTTGCAAACATCCCGGCCAGAGAGCTTCCAATGTGTAGAAGCCTTATGTGTGTTCTGATATATTTGATTTTTTCCTGAGGGATAGTTGGACCCCTTGTTACTGAGTAAGGCCCATTAGTAAAGAAGTTTGTAACTGAAAGTCTTACTAGGGCCAAGCTTTCCTGTGCCAGAGGCCAGCTTTCTGCTTCAGGAGGTAATTCCTTGCCAAGACTGAAGAAGCAGCTTGCTAATCAGAAAAATGAGGTCCCACACTGGTTTTAAAGACTGACACCAACTTGAAAGTCTCAGGGGAAGTTCTGGTATTTTTCAAAGAACTCACTCCATGGTAGCTTGCAGGGTAGTGTATCTGGGACTGATCTGCTTTGACTCCACCTGTTTTCAAGTTTGCTTTGAAAGACTGTATTTGTGTTCTTACTTTGCTTTGCAGATGGATTTGGAATGTATATGAAAATGCAGAGGTTCGTAAAATGTAGGCATGGTAATGTGTTTGAAAAGGTGGTCACATTAAAGAATGTATGGGTTTTTACAGAATCTCATCTGGCTTGAGCCATGGTGAATGACCAAGAAATACAAAAACTGCAAAATGAATTTACTCAAGTATGTCCGAGAGTTCATGGGCAGATACAGATTGTAACTATGATTTGCAGACACTCAGGCTAAAAAAAGATTAAAAAAAACAATCCCAAATTCTGCTTTCATTTTTTATTTCTGTTTCCTATTTTACCTTCTTCTTGTTTACCCCTAGGAAGTCCCTCCAGATCATAAACCAAGCAATGGCTTGTCTATAGCCCTAGACAGTAGAAATCAGAGCTTGTTAAATTACCATATCAAAGGCTTAAGAAAGAGAAACAAACTCACAGTATATTAATCTGTTTTATATAAAACCTTTTTTTAACTGAAAACTGTGAAAGTAATAATTTTCTGTATCTCCTCCTCTATAACTAACCGAAGCTGAACTCATGATCTTTTGTCCAGCTCCGTGTTATATCTTTCTTTTTATACTGCCTCCCATGTATGGGAGCCTGAAACTTGTCTATTTTTTTAAATCCTCCTTCCCTTTGCGTTCTTGTCTGAAAAATCCTCCTCCACCTCTGCTACCTCTCTTCATGATGTTTCTAAGATCTGTCCTTTCTCCTTTATGATGAGTAAAACTGGCATCCAAGCTGCGGGCTTAAACCCTAGCCCATTTGCTGTGCCTAATCACCTCAGTAATAAGTCCAGCGTATTAATGCCTGGGAAACAACACTTCCTGCTAGCTCAAGCTCTGACCCTTTTCAAACCTAGTGCTACACAAACCCCAGGCTGCCACTGTTTAGCTCTGTTCTCTTCTATGGCTCTCTCCAGCCACAGAGGCTGCATGCCTCATGATCCATTCTCACACACCCCTAAGCCAAACACAGCCATTGCTCCCTGACCGAGCTTACAAGAAGTTCATCAATGTTTGTGTTGAACCATGGACCTTTCCCTGAAAAGTTATGAGCACCGGTCAGGATGCAGCCGGGTGGACAGGGCTGATATCAGAAGGAGCTGAGCCAAGTGCACCTTCTGTGGGCTGTGAATTTGTTTGATTTACTTAATTACAGAGAACATTTTGACAACTGAAATGCAGCATAGAAGCATTGCTTTTATCAGGAATGCTGCTTTCTTCTTAATGTCTAGTTTTTTTCTTCAGACCAGGTGCTGGGGAAAAGCTGACTTGGGCTTGCTGGAATTTTTTGTTGGTGGGGAGGAGGACTCAGCGTGGTAAGGGGAAGAGAGAACAATGAGTTTTCCAAACCTTGCTGTACAGTCTTCTTTTCTGTGCTTGCAAATGCAGTAGACCAAATTCTGTTTCCTAAAATAGGCAGGCACTGTCCTTCATGACTCTTACTCTGGTAAACAAAGCCCTTTATTCAAACTTTTCAGATTCCTATTTTTAGACTTTTTGTCTCGGGGCTTTATTCTCTTGAGATATATGCTCTTTACTAGAAATAAATAAACAGCTTCTTGGATCATAGAATCATAGAATCAGAATCACCAGGTTGGAAGAGACCCATCAGATCATCGAGTCCAACCATTCCTATCAAACACTAAACCATGTCCCTCAGGACCTCGTCTACCCATGCCTTAAACACCTCCAGGGAAGGTGAATCAACCACTTCCCTGGGCAGCCTATTCCAATGCCCAATGACCCTTTCCATGAAAAACTTCCTTCTAATCTCTAGCCTAAATCTCCCCTGGC
>WAAB01014375.1:58944-107676 GCA_013389865.1 Piaya cayana | reverse complement strand
TACAATTAAAAACTGAGGCAAAGAAGGCATTAAGTACCTCAGCCTTCTCCTCATCCCCTGTCACTGTTGTTCCTTCTGTGTCCAATAGGGACTGTATGGTCTCGCTAGTCCTCCTTTTATTATTTATATATTTATAGAAAGATTTTTTATTATCTTTCGCTGACTTTGCCAACCTTTTGGATGAGTCAAAAGACTTGCTTTTGCTCTGTAGCCTTTGCTTATCAGTCTTCTAATGACTGATATACCTAATGCTTCTCACTCTTTCAGATATTGTCCATCGTAAGATGAATTTTGAGGAAAATTTTGAAAACCTGAAGAGGGACGCCACCCCCTATCTGTGCTAGCTATGTTACCAATATAGATTTCCTCTCTATTTCCTTGGTGTTTTTTTTTAAAATAGACAAATAATATTGGGGGGAAAGGTAGTAAGAAATAATGGGCATACAATTGTATATCTATAAACACTTAGTTTAATAAGGAAATCAATGAAATTTTGCTGGCCTTGTGTTCTTAGAATGCAAATATTTTCAGGCTTTAAAATGGAGCTTTTTACGTATGTATAACTTCTCTGCATCCCATCAGGACTGAGCCACAGGGCTTGCATGCAGCATATTTTAACAGAAGAAACAGGAATTGCCCTATGTCTCTTTAGGAGAGTGTTGATGTGGTCATCAAAAGTAACAAATTAGAGGAAAACGATGTGGTTAGGCTATATGCATTATATTTCTCTTTCTGTGACAATTGCCTAGTAGTCTGAGCGGTAAATAATGAGTACCTCCATTTTATGTCTGACTGAAAAGTAGTTCATGTTACAAGGTGTTCCTAATATTCTGCAAAAGAGGTACTTTCTAATGAAAGTTGTGGGGCAAGAGAAGGAATCAACATGTATCACAGATTCACAGAATCACAGAACACCAGGTTGGGAGTGACCTCAGGGGGCATCTGGCCCAATCTTTCAGGTAATACGTAGCTTAAATGAGATGGCCCAGAACCCTGTCAAGCTGAGCCTTAAAAGTGTCCAGTGTAAAGAAATCCACCACTTCCCTGGGGAGATGGTTCCAATGTTTAACTGTTCTCATGGTGAAAATTTTTCTTCTGGAATCCAGTCGGACTCTCCCCAGGAGCAACTTACACCCATTATCCCTTGTCTTTTCCATGTGACTCCTCATAAAAAAGGAGTCTCCATTATGTACTAGAACATAGTAATAAGGTCTCTGCTAAGCCTTTTCTTCTCAAGGCTGAACAAACCCTGTTGCATGTCTACATCTTTTTTATATACCAGGGACCAAAACTGGATGCAGTACTTCAGGTGCAAGACCTTAACACTTATCTCACCTGTCACTGTCATGTAGTGATGTCTATAACTCACTGTTTCCACCTTGAATCTTGCCTTGCCTATTGTTGTAATCTCATACCTGATAAATAATGATCATATAATAAAGTGAATATTAATTGAATTTCGTAGATAGAGAGGAGGAAATAAGGCACAGAAAGTATCTTGATGTTAATTTAATGACAGTTCCTCTGCTGTTTACACAAAAGATTCTGCATGGCTTGCACACATGAAGAACATGGAAAGGCCTAATGTCACAAGACACATGCATCTCAGCAACCAGCAGTTAAATTTGTCTTTTGTACCTCTCTGTAAAGGCAAAAAATAGGGCCCATGTTGTGTTTTGCCAGTCTTGTAATGCTTCCAGTGCAGCTGCCTTTGCAGAGTGTAATTGCAGGCCTGTCTGAAGAAGAGGTGTAGTCTAGAATACCCATGGTCATGGAGGTTTGGGTCTACGTGTTGCTGGAATAAGAAGAGAACCATATAAACTTTATTTTTCTCTCTCTGTAATGTTTCAGAAGTCCACTTGGACCCTCGAAGAACATGGTGTCCTGCAGCTGACTGCCAAACAGTGTGCCATGTTGCACAGAGTGAGTCAGGAGCACAAGTGCTGGTGGAGTGCCCAGTTTGCCACCTGAAATTTTGTTCGTCTTGCAAGGAAGCATGGCATCCACAGCGCCTATGCCAGGAAAACCTAACTACACCAATACTAGTTGAGGGGTAAGAAGGGAACCCATAGAGGCCCCTTGGTCTTTTGGTTCTTTTTTGCATGAGGTGCTACCTCTGTGCCTCACAAATGTTAATATTATTTGGGTACTTATCAAACTTGGGATGTCACTGACAGTTATGAAAGGTGAAGCCTTCCAGGGCTAAAAGTTCTGTTTGCATGCTAAAATTGTGCCTTGTGCCCATACAAAGAATCTAACACACTAGTATTCTGGGATCCAAACCTTGCTGATACTGTGATTAAGAAATCACCCTTGCTTAATACTTATAGAATAAGTGCATAGAGAAAACTCTTACGCAGAGTGGACATAAAATGTCCCATTTGATGTGAGAAATCTGATTTAGGCTCATGTAAACAACCTACAGATGAAGTTACATAAGGTATTAATCTACAGAAAGAAAACACTTTTGTGTTTCAACTAGCTAATGTTTGTGGCCACCCATCTTTTTTTTCAGAATTATATTATGTTCAATCTGTTTCTATCGGTTTTTTTGCAAGAATGAAAGAATTGCTTAAAATCTAAGAATTCTGCTTGTTTGAGATTTCATTGAATAGGAGTTGCTGAAGAACTCTCACTGTAATTTTTCTTCTCCATGTTTGATCTCTGGCTTTAGTGGAGTTAAGACTATTTTGTTTGGGGAGGGACATTACTATGAGTTGCATAATCTAGTCCCATTAAGTCACTGGTGCAAGCTGTTTTATAAAGTGCTCATTTTTAATGCTGCTTGTGATATGTTCATGGACATAGTGTTGCTTTTATGTATCATGAAAGACCAAGGGAACAGTTTCACTTCTACATGATATTAATAACTGTACACCTAGCAATAAGTATACTTCAGTATATTGTACTAAATAGAACAAAATTTTACACATTAAGTGCATTAAGACAACAATATTAGCTGCTCTGGGAAATAAGCACAGTACACATTAGGCAGTGGAGCTGCATATCAACGGTAAATGCATTCACATTTCACTCTAATGTTTTCTTACTCTTCTAGATCACTTATTGGAACAGAGATGGAGGCACCAATTAAGCAGTGCCCAGTTTGTCGGATCTATATTGAGCGAAACGAGGGCTGTGCTCAGATGATGTGCAAGAACTGCAAGCACACATTTTGCTGGTACTGTCTACAGGACTTAGATGTAAGTGCTGCAGAAAAAAACCCACCTTTATAAAGGGTGATGATGTTGGGGATTGTCTGAGGCCCTGTACAAAATTTTCATCAATTCCAATTTTAGCCTAATTTCTTTCTTCTTGTTCATCCAGTGCTTTTACTTTTATCAACATTCTTTTTTCCATAAAGGATTATAGTTGTGTCTGTGAGTCTCACGGTAGTTCTTTGAGGGAAATGAGGCAGACTTATTGCTTTCTGGAGGTCCGTTTCAGTACTACCTTCCTCTGATTCTCTCTTCCAGTGCAGTAGATAAAACCAGTTTGGTTGAGAGCCAGGAAGTGTCTTCCTCCTGCTCCAACTGCAGAGGTCATAGCCTGTCCAAACAATGGCGTACTACTGGGTGAAGGAGGTTGTTTCATGGACACATGCAATAAGAGCTCATATGGACTTCACGGGTCCATCTCTAGTTCCGTGTTTATTGAAGAGAATGGTTGGTTAGTAGGCTTGAGGATAAAAATGTTGGATTATGAACATGGATTATGAAATGCAGGTTGCTAGTTATTTCTCAAGTGATACCAACTAGTCTCAACTCATGTATACTTAAGGTTTCCTAAGGAGATTAAGAGTACAAGAAGTAATGCGCTTGTATATATGACAGTTTCCTTGTGTACAGTAACAGCTGTAGGAGTGTGAAAAGAATTTCACCAGAACTTGAAATAAAATGTTAGGTGCTGCATGGCTTTTCTTCTTTTTTGTACTCCACAGCCAGAGAAAAATTCAGCTTCCTCATTCTTTATCATTCTTTTTCTCAGCATGCTAAGCAGGTTTTGCTTAGAGCTATGTCCTGTTTCTGTGTTTGTGTGTTCTTTTTCAATATGAATCTTCTGGCTTGCCTCAGAGTATGTGCATACGCAACGATTGCTTAACACTCTGCTGAGCTGAAAGACTCTAAATTTCTCACAGACTCTGCAGATGTGCCCTTACCGTATTTTCATCAGTTCAAAGGTGAAAGAAAAATTAAACTAGCTGTGATTCAAATGCAATTTTTCTAAATGTGCTGGGTTACAGGAGCTCCAGGTGTAGAAGGAGGTAATACTTGCAGAGCCAGAGAGAAAAGCTGAAAAATGAAAGAGGAAGCAGTGTCAGGTTTCTGCGCAGCTGGCTAGGGTAGGGTACTGCAGGGCATTAATCACATTCTGAAGATAAAATGGATAATTTAGTAAGTATTACTGGGAAAAGAGAAAAGAAACAGGAATTTCCTACTTTTAAAATTTTCCTATTAAGCCTAGGAAGAAAAAGACTAAAATGCAGGGAAAGCAGGAGAGCAGAAGGTGGAAGTACCTCAGGACTGATAGCTTTCAGAAGTATCTGTTCTTTACAGAATCACAGAATCACAGAAAGCACTAGAAAGTTGTATTTCCAGTGCAGTCTTGAAACTCCCCCAGCAGTACTGTAACCTGCTCTTACCGCTTCTCGTTTTGTTTTTCAGAATGATATCTTCTTAAGACATTATGACAGAGGCCCTTGCAGGAACAAGCTTGGCCACTCACGGGCTTCAGTCATGTGGAACAGAACACAGGTGCGTTCCTGGTCAGCTGAGCAGAGCTCTCACACATGCGTGAAGCAAAGAGATTTTACCCTTCAGTGAAGGACCAAGATGATTATTTCCATGTTTTAATCTTTTTTTTTTTGTGTCTGTGCTGTGCCTGTACATTTTCATGTGTATTTTATTTTCCACATTAGCTAATTGCATATTTTCCCCACTGTATCTTTCAGGTTGTGGGGATCCTGGTTGGACTAAGTCTCATAGCATTGGTGACCTCTCCCTTGCTGCTCCTGGCATCTCCATGCATTATCTGCTGCATTTGCAAATCTTGTCGAAGCAAGAAGAAAAAACACAACCTGCCAACAACCTAAAACTCTGTGTCTGTTTGAGCCTCCATCTATACAGCATATGTATGTGAGAAAGCACAATGGTTGTATTTTGGTGCCATACCTACCAAATAATGCTCTTTTTTTGGCCAATTCTTGGGATAAGTGCCTATTCTTTACAGGCTACTGTATCACCAACAAGTCCCAGTGTGGAAATGGTCTAGGTAATTGTGCAGTACATATGGTGTAAGTTTTTCCTTTGTAAAAGGAAAACAGGACACCACTCAATACCCTTAAACCTGAGCCACCTTTTGAGACTGCTAGAACTTCACCGTCTTCTGTCACCTGCACATGACTTGATCCTGCAATATTACTCTGCTTTTGCAGACCGAGTCGTTACTGTCATGCTTTTTGTTGGCTCTTGGAGACATTCAGACTTCTCAAAGTTTTGTGTATTTTATAAAAGGGTGAGAGGGAAAAGCTTCATGAAATTATTCTGCTGGCTAGCTTGTATACATTGAAGGTAACAAACTGCTAAGAAAATATATCTGACAGTTTCCTGTCAATTGGCTGCCCTGGCGTTTCTTTCATCATTGAGATCAATTTGATTTATACTATTGATATCAATTACAGAAGTAAAAAAACCAACAAAACTATTTCAAATTAAAATAGGGCTCTCTTTTGAGAGACTTAGACTATCTTGAGAAAGCTGTTATTTTTTCAGATCAAACATGATATATTTACCTTGTAATACTAGGAGTATGCGTATTTCCCTGCCACTAGGCATGCCTTTTGTCAGTAACATCAGTGTAGTAGACTCACCATGAAGCAAATGTTTTAAGAAAGGCCATGAAACAGCTCCTGTTTTGTGCACAGCATTGGGATCTTGGTTATGCATTTATAGAGTGGCCACATGTGCACAGTTATACTGAGTACATAGGACACACTCTATTTTCTAGGCAGTCGGTATACTTTTTCAACAGTTTACATGGAGTGGTAGGGAGAATCCTGTTAAAATCTGACTCAAACTAGGCTAAGCCAAACCCTCCTTTAAACCTTATAGACCTGCTGAAGTGAATACTTGAGAAATGCTTTGCAAATGTAAGCTCCATCCATTGGTGGGTATTTCTTCTTCTGTCCTGCTTAAGGTTAAGAAACTCTATTACTCTAAATCTGAAAAGCTGCCATTTAATGAACCTGTCATCTTAATTTGATGCCTCACCACCAAACTGATTCAGGCTCTAGTATCAGTTACAGTTGTATAAGTTCACTGAAACCTCACTGAAGAGCTGGAGTTACTCCAGGCTCACTTAGAAGTAGCTGAGATCAGACTCTGCTCCCTGGAGTTTATTTCCTTAATGGCTGGTGCTTCTCACAACCCTGGCCAGTGGCAGCTTTTGTTCTGGACTCCTGTCTGTGTATTTTATATCTGTGGGATTGATAAGAGTTTGCACTATATAATCCATTTTAATTCCAAACTGCTTTTGGTAAGAGCTGCAGGGTTTAAATGAGATGCTCAGGATGCTCAGTCTGACCGTTGTGTTGGGCACACCCTCCACCTCTCTGCCTTCCTCTGTGCACAGAGTGCAAGGCACCTGAAGAGTGCTGCAAAGAACATTGTTACTATTTCATTTGGCCAAGCCTCAGGAACTTTGCCTTCTTGGCAGCCATGGCCTTTTTTTTATTTAACTTCACTCTCTGGTTACTGTAACGGAAGTGGTAGATGTTCTTATTTTAAGAAAGTCTAGCCTTTTGTGCAGACTAGCGGGGACAAAGGCCTTAAATGATATTGTCTGTTTTACTTTTTAATTGATTGCTTTTATAAATACTGTCTGACTTTGCTACCAGTCATGACTGGAGGGCAAGCAACACTTGCCAGTATGAAAGGCTATATTTACTTTCCATCCACAGCTTTGAAGGGAAGCAGAAAGGTAGTCAGTACATTCTAAATACAGAGTGCAATGCAGGCAAATGCCATTTATAATAAATGATGTTTTTTGAATGTGTTTTCTTTAAAAGCCCTAATGGTAGTGCTTGTGGGTACTTGTGACAGATTGAAGTGTCCAGCCCTTGGCTTTGCACTATTTTTCTATGTATGTTTATAAGGCACTACTGCTAATTTCCATTTTATTTATGAACTTAAAGTGAGAGTCTTACTTTAATGAAACCTCAAGGACAAAGATACAGGAACTGTATGGTCTCTTTAACGATAACCAGCATTGCAATGTACCAATATCCTTTGCATATTAGAATTCGTGTTTTTTTCATGTCTTGTGGTCTTAACTGTGCCCAATGCACTCTCTGCTAGTTCAGTTTCATTCCTTGTCATCTCCCTCTTTCCCTTGGCCTCTTTTTGTGAAAAGCCTACCTAATGGAATGAAGGCATGTCATGTTTTTTTCATTAATACTGCTGTATTAGTGAAACTGCCAAGTTCTTCCCTCTGTTAAAGAAATGCAACTGAAGGCAGTTGTCTTGCTCAGAACACACTAATGGACACAAGGTCACCATTTGAATTGTAATACAAATTTGACCTTTTTTTGTTTTTTAAATGTTGTCTAAAGTTAATGCAGATCTCTCCATAGGGTGGGATTTTTTTAAAATGGTTTGAAGAATAGTATTTTATAAAAGCATTGTACACATGCATAGCTGTAAAGTCTGGGGAAACAACACTATTCAGTTTATTTTTAACTCTTCAGTTTAAGTGCAGGGTAACTCTTTTCAGACACTAACTCTTATAGAGCAGAAGAAAGGTGTGCTTTTTCCATGTGCACATTTTATTGCTGATTCCAGTTTAGGTGCCTGATGGGGCTACCAAAAGCAGTAGAAATTCAGTATGAAGGTGTTAGCACAACCTAATAGCCAGAGTGCGAGTCCAGGCATCTAAGGAACCTATATGGAGCTTGGTAGCAGTAGCCCAGGCTTTACCTGGACATCTTTATAGAAAAACTGCATAACGAGAGCATGAGCTACAGTTAAACCCTCCTTTGGATATGTAGTTGCAACAAATTGAACAAGAAAGAAGCTGTAGAAATACATGCAGCTTAAAATAGAAGTTTTACAAAGTTTATTTTCTTAAAGAGTCTGTGTCCGATACACCATCTATTCTGGCTTAAGTAGAATATGACCAAGCCAGTACATGATGGTGTGCTAACCATGCTGAGTAAAGCTGTACCTGTGCTGAAGTCCTGGGAGCAGTAGGGCCCTGTTGCCATGTATTCCAGAAGGTAGCTATTTTGCACCAAGTGGTCATGCTTACAGATCTTCCAAAGAACTATTTTAGTGGGAACCTCTTTATAGTGTTGGATTTTGGGGTTGTTTTGGATTTTTTAAACTTTATAAGGAAAATTAAAGTCACTTTATTGCAACCATGACAAAAAAAAAAAAAACCAATAACAAAACACCCAAACCCTAAACCCCTAAACAAACTAGCAGAAAGAAAAAGAAACAAAACCAGGACTCTGACTACTCATGACTCTGTACCTGTAAATCCACTCTCTGGAGCTATATCTCTGTGATGTGGTGCACGTTATTACCAGGCTTCACAGCTCTTACCATCTTTCTTCTTCTCTCTGTGGCAGGGCAACATATGGGGCATCAGCTGGGGTCTACAAGATACCTTCCATCCTGGCTCTATCAACAATTTACCCTAGGGCCTTTAACCACTGAGAGAGACCTTAGGGATTTTAGACCGTCATGTTACATTGATTGTATCCACAGACATCTCTATTGGAGAGCAAGAGTGGCAACTACTCTATTCCATCTGAACCATGAGCATTCAGACCTTTTGAAAATCGTACTTTAGATGTTTAAATGTCAGATCTAAAATTAGGCACCAGAGCTAGAAATCTGTATTTTTACTGCAACTGGCCACAAATCTCCATGGCCAAGTATCTCATTGTAATTTCCCAGCAGGCACTGGACCTGTGTCTAATACAGCTGAGAATCCCACTCAGCATCCCATGTCCTTGTGTTACAATGAGGATGATGATACCTGCTCCCAAACCCACCTGTTAATAAAAAGAAAATATCTGTCATGCTATAGCATAAGTACTTTCCAGCAGTATTTATCCTAGAACTATGGGAGATGGTCAATACTGTAATTCAGTAACTGAAGATTTATTAATGGTGTGTGGGGTTATTTAACCCAAAATGGCATGAATTGTAATGATGATCAATGTTTTTACAGTACTTTAATGATGATAAATGCTATGTACTTACTGTTGTCGGTCCAGCCACATAGCATGAAGTCCAAAGATAAATATAAAATGTACATATTTTTTACTTGAATGAACTAAGAAAAACTGGATATTACCTTTATATTTACCTGATGATATACAAGTGGATAGAAATTAACTGTGTCTCCACTATGGGACAATGAAATCGACTTTTGCCTGTTCTGTTCTCTGGTACCACAGTGAGTGGTTGTGCTGTAGTGCCTGCTGCTTTAAAAAATTAAATCTGTTTTGCACTGTAATCCCCTTCTCCCAGTCACTCTCATCTTTCTCAAACTAATACCTTTCATGATTGCATTTTTCATCCTCTGTCTCAGGCCAAGGATTCTTAGAGTGAAATTAGTAGATTTCTTTGTATGAGGATAAAAACCTTCCAACAATTTTCTCCCAGATTAATCCAAAGATTAAAATTCTGGGTTTGGTTTGTTTAGAAAAACTCATTCAGACATAAGAAGTTGTCTTGGAAGACCTAAGAACTGCTTTATTAGACCTCATAGGTAAAAGAGCTCTACATCTTTTGAGCTTCACAGGAGAGATGCTTCTATTGTGGAGCAAACTTATTTTGAAATGTTCTAGGAAAAGAAAACTCTACATCTTATATACATATTTTTATGATATAAATAAAAACCCCCTTCTCTTGTATGGTTTAATATTTTAGGAATTCAACCACCCTGGAGGTTTTTGAGGATATACTTACATAGTAAGGTAATTTTAAAAGTACAGTAAAGAAGTTGAACAGAATGTGCTGGTTATAAAACAGTTGTATGACATCTCTCACACGAGTGTGTAGGATCAGACCCTAATTTATGTGGCTAGTAATAAACATGTGAAAGTTTCCCTCTCCTGGAATAACAAGAGTTGATTCTTTTGCAATCTGCTGAAGGTGAAGTTACTGCTAAGATTCTGGAAAACTTCAGTCTAAATTTTATTTCTCCTGTAGTCAGTAAAGTAATAGAGTGAGAGCTGAGTGGTTTTGCTGAACAGGATGCCCAAAGGTTTGGTTTGTGTCTCTGCACTCAAGTTACTGAGAATCAACATGTTTTTATAACGTATAATTACAATTGATAAAATATAAATTCAGAATTATCATTGCCTTTTATCATTTGATAAATTTACTTTAGTCGCATTCCTACTGTCTTCCTCTTTCTCTTTCCTCTTCTGCTTCCTGGTCACAGTGTTCCTGACAAGGTAAATACCTATGATTTGGTGCAGTCCACAGTAAATGTTTACTGCTGTTTTTCAGTTGTATCAGAGGTTTTGTTGTCACAGAATCTCCTGCTTGGAAAAGACCCACTGGATCATCAGGTCCAACCATTCCTGTCAATCACTAAACTATGCCCCTCAGCTCCTCACCCACCCGTCTTATAAACACCTCCAGGGAAGGTGACTCTCAACCACCTCCCTGGTCAACCTCTGCCAGTGCTCAGTGACCCTTTCTGTGAAATTTTTTTTTGTGATGTCAAGCCTGAACTTGAGGCCATTCCCTCTTGTCCTGTCCCCTATTACTTGGGAGAAGAAGCCAGCTCCCTCCTCTCTGCAACCTTCTTTCAGGTAGTTGTAGAGAGCAATAAGGTCTCCCCTCAGTCTCCTCTTCTCCAGGCTAAACAACCCCAGCTCTCTCAGCCGCTACTCGTAAGACTTGTTCACCAGCCCCTACACCAGCTTCATTGCTCTAATCGGGATCATAACATAAACTGTTATGATCCCTCAAGTTAGTCCTTTGGATCAAGCAAATTTATTTTACTAGGAAAGGTAGATTCCTAGTAGTGAATTTTATTGACCATCACAGTTTGGGCTATACAAGATGATACTGGTTGACAAGTTCTGCTAGCTTTCTAGAGGCCACAACCTCATTCTTCTGTCTTCTGCCCAAGAGACTTTCTCTTCTTGGCTGAAAATTAAGGAGTTTTGCTTGTGCCTTCTGGATGTCCAAACAGGAACAGCAGTTTCTGGCGGCCACATGCCGGGAGATCCCAGCCGAGTTGAATGTGTGGTACTGCAGCATATGTGCAGTGACTTGCTTGGATTTCAGGAAGGTGCTTGAGCTTTACAGTTTGTTGGGGCCTGTGCGGTGGATGTGGTGCACAAGGGACTCATCCAGATGGCTTCATGAGTGCTGCCACCTGTACAGCACATGTAGTGCTGGGCTGGTGCTGCGTGGCAGCTGTGATGCTGTGCTGTCTCACTGTGTGTGAGCATGTTCCAGAGTTTTGCCAGGGAGCCTGTCTCAAGCTGGCCCTTTCCATATCTACACACCTACCTCCCCCCAACTCATCAAATTCCACAGCAAATTTCTGCTCCTTTCATTCCACAGTGTCCAATGCTGGCCTGTTTCAGTTTCAAAGAAACTTCAGTTCAGTTTAGTTTTTTGGAATTTGGCTGGTCAAAGCATTTGCTTTGCCTAATGAGCAAGATTTGTGAATGAAGGGAAGTGTAACTGTTAGGTACCACATGATGTTAGCATCACAGGCGCTAAGGGTCACCTCATGAGAACTCTAACTGCCCCAGCATTGCTTATTTCTGTAAAAAAGTGTGTGCTTTAAATACAAATGTGATCCAAGTCTTACACCACCATGTGTGAGCACTGGTGCAGACTGGCAGCAGTCATGGACCCCTGTCCTGCCCAGTCTGAGGCGGGTGTACTGTGGATGGAGGAACTGAGTTAAGCCAGGCAATTTGCAGTGCTCCCACCTCTTCTCAGTTTAAGGTCTCCTAACTGGACTGATGGTGCTTTCGGATGCATTTGTTTGAAATAAAGCCTTGGTTTGAGAGGGTACTTCATTGCTGCATGGGGCAAATGGCATGGCAAAGAGCAAGCTTTGTCTTGGCAAGACGAATCGCGCTCCTCTCCGCAGAGCCAGCCCTTCTTGTTTGGACAGCTCATCTTCCTGCACTGCAGTGCACAGGGGTAAATTCCTCCTGAGTACTGTGATGTTGTTTCCCTGGTACCTGTTTAGGCTTATGTTTTATCTAGTTTTGGGGGTTTTTTTCCTTTTTCTTTTCCTCCAGCTAATACACTTTCTTCACCACTTTTCTCCCGGTGAAGGACAAAAGGGTTTGATCTTTGTAAGATTTGTTAAACCATTTTTGTGTTTATAAAGGGAAAGCTGACATATAAAGAAATAAGTGCTTTTGTAAATTTTTTGTTGTATGATTCATCGTTTAAATGTTTTACAGATGCAATTTTTTGCACTCTCTCTGCATATATTCATAAAAATATTTATTTTCAGTCTTTAAGGTTTACTTTGGGGTTGTTTTTCTTCTAATGTTATGAAATGCAATATGTGCAACATTAAAAAATTTACTGTAAAGTCATCATCTTATTATGTTGTAATTCTCAACTGCCTTTAAAGAGAAAATTTATGGGAAGAATCTGAATGCATCTGGGGTGCTTAATTGGAATTTTGGAGATAAAAGAGGATGGAAGAGATGAGATCAGAATCTCGACTGATTTACTTTCTCCAAAATAAATGACATTAAAATCCCTTTAAAGAGAGTCATGTGGGGTCTGAGTTGGCTCCTGCATGCTCAGTGGCATGCAGACACCATAGCATTGATGGTATTTTATCTCTGTAGATGGGGTTCAGGGTTACCATGTATCTACCCCCTCAGAAAATCTGGTGGAGACCACAACATGAGGTGTCTGAGGAGCAACCTGGATGAGCCAGGGCTGCCATGGGCTGTGGGTGGGGGATGCATGGAAGTCTGCATGAAGAAAACTCTGCTGCTTCAGGGCCTCTTTTTCTTCCCTTGCTCCCTAAACCCTATTTGTTCTTGCAGCAAAATTAGGCCTCATGTTCTGCATTTCCAAAGGACACGATGAAAGAGTACACCCTAATGTGTAATTTCAGATACACAAGTTCCTTAGTTTTCTCACACACCCACGTCCTGTGGTGCTTACCAGAGACAATCACAGCTGTGTTTTTGAGCATCACATATTAAGGTGATGTTTACTATTAAATATTTCCAGCTTCGCTACAGTTATTCAGCACCCGAACATAGTATTTTCCACCTGGGTGGTACATCCTTGAAAACCCAGTATGCCATCCATGGGGATTTTCATCTCAATAGCTTATCAGGAATCTCTCAAGAGTTTTGCCTCTGATGACACATTTTTGGAATGAGAGTTGGAGAAGGCTGTTTTCACCACAATGTTGCCTTTGCAACAACATCACGGATCATCACCTACACCCTGACATTTCTGTTATGGCTGTACTATTCTTTTCCACCCACTAGTTCAATCAAATTAAATTCAGCGCTGATACTGTTGCACTTAAATACACTAATTTTATTGATTTACTTTTTTTTGTGGTCAAGGTACTGGTCTTGTTCTGTGAATGCAACATAGCAGTGGCAACACATGTGTCTGCATGGTAACATAGCTGGATGTACTGCAGCAAACCAAGTGTTTCCAGCACAGTATTTTTCTTTCCAAAGATCTTGCTGACTACCGAGGAACCAGTTTTGTGCTAGGAGTGTATCAAAGCTATCAGACTAGTGATGGACACCATCTGTTGGCAGCACTGGTGCCTGGTGCCCTGCCTGCCCACCAGCTGCCAGTAGTGGGCAAACTGCCCAACTCCCCACCTGGCAGATGAGTGAACTGCCAGCTTGTCACCTGGTAACTTTGAAAAAAAGCCTAACAAAATTTTCCAAGAAAAAACCTGACATTTCTGAATTTCTCTTTTATATTTAAAATTCCAGATCAGACAAATGTGAGCTTTTTTTTTTTTTTTTTCAAAATGGAAAGTCCAGAGGCCCCATCACTCCTGTATGGTCACATAATCTTCTACAGACACATTCAGCTCACTTTCCTAATGTGTGTGAGGAACTGGCACTTGCCATTACTCCTACCAACTCAAACATCTTCTGGCCAGCTTTGAAATAAAAAGTCCATGGCTTCAAAGTTGATTTGATCCCAGCCTCAACGTGCAATTTCCCCACCCAGTTCCTGTACTTGTCATTAAGTTCTTCACAGCCTACTGTTTCAGGATTATTTATAACTATATCCCTGGATTTTAAATTCCTTACATGTTTTATGATTACAAAAGATGTTGTTTACCTTCTTAACCTGTGTGTGTAGAACAGCAATCTGCCACTCGCCTACACGCCCTTCTGCATGGGCATGAGTGTTGCCGTAAACATTACCCTTAGCCTGATCTTTCTTTCCACTTTGACAAACATCACCCACATCACCATTTTAAAACACCTCCTCTGGTCTCCCAGTGAGAGGGTCAACATTTTTTTCCTCTGACACAACCCTGCAGATGATGCTACCCACCATATCATGTCAAGCTTCTCCATGGTGCCTGTGATTCCTCCTGGGAATGTTTCCTCCTCTGTAGGTGTTGATAGCCTTTGAGAAGGATTGCTCTTGCAAGTACATTTCCCATGGCCTTTGAGCCTGCATGGTGACTCCTTTCTCTTTCAAGCTCTCCAGGTCTTCCAGTCTGAAAACCTTGATAGCTATTGGAAAACAGAAATCACTGAAAATTATAGCAGAAAACCTTGTCTTTCTATAGAGAATTTCAGGGATATCCCAGAGTTAAAAAGCCAAACCAAACCAACCACAAATGACTGAACAACCAGAACTCTCAAATGATGCACAAAATCATATTTTTCAGAGCAAATGCTTTCCATTTGGTACCATGGGTTACTTCTCATGTGAGACTGTTCATGCGGAGCTGCTCAGCCCAGAGCCTGGCTTAATGCTTACGCAGGTGTCCAACAGGGGAACTCAAGGCTGCAAATCTGTACTGCCGTATTTGACACCAAAAAAATCCACAAACATGTCTTGTCATCCCTTTCCCTAAGCTGAGGTTTAGCAGGGCTAGCAAGCGGAATGGCAGCACTTTAAAGTTTAGAGTAGGTACTGAAATAACTGCTTGGTAACAGAGCTTGTGAGTAACAGCCCAGTGTCCACATCTGCCCAAAGATATGCCTTTTATACAAAACCAGAAAACTACTGGAACTCTTACTTTTCAAACTGAGGCTACATAAAGTTTCCCCAGTGGGTTTAGAATAAAGCCTCCAAGTAAGACACCCCCTGGCCTTTTTTCTTAGTAGTACCATGTAGCAAAGACATGAAAAATCCTTCGAGCTTTTTACCTCTTATTAGCACAATCCATTAGCAGGCACAGTTGGTAATTTGGCAGTGTTGGCTTCTCGAGATCTATGCCAGTGTCAAAATGTCACACTTTGGGAAAGCTGGGACGACTGGCTAATTAGTGAGTAATTGAATTTTCCTGGGTCTTGGCTAATGAATTGAATTTAAGCCCAGGTGAGTGCATATGACTGTGACAGTCTGTGCTGCTCCCTGTCATGACAGATAGGAGACTCCTTCTGGCTCTTGCAGTTACCTCTGTAGCAGCTCATCCTGGACACCACAGCTAATGGCAATGCTGTCTCAGGATCTGCTGGATTTACCTGTGTGAATGTGCCTGAGCATCCCATTGCTTGGCTGGGCATGGGATAAGGACATGTGGGTCAGCCCTTGAAAGAAAGGCTCTGTCCTGGGAAGGTGCCCAGAATCAATACTCTAGATGCTAGAGGAGGTATTTGGAAATGCAGAACGTGAAATCTGGAAATGCAGAACATGAGGTCTACCTCTGCTGCAAGGACAAGCAGGGCTGTGGGAGCAAGGGAAGAGAAAAGGGACTCTGAAGCAGTGGAGTTATCTTCATATGCTTATCTGTTGCCTGGAAGGGATGTTGTTCTTCCATCTGGAGAAGGCTTGCTGTGTGTTTGCTACCAAAGTGTGCTGAAGCACATAGTGTTTTAGTGTCACTTCAGTGGGATGGCGCTATTTTAAAAACATAATCAGAAGGGTAAGGAAACTTCTCATTTTGCTTAGGTTATGAATACAAGCAACTAAAATATGAGAGAATTTGGGGCCTCCTGCCTGTGTCATCCTCAAGTTTTGGTATAGTCAGGATACTGTGGGCCACAGCTAGACCAAAGTCCCCCTAAGCTGGGTGAGGAAGTGCAGCAGAGTCTAATATCATTGTGGTGACCCAGAAACCAGCAAAGTGCTTCTGGTAGTGGTGAGCAGGCTGAGTTTTACACCAACTGCTCCTACCTCTGAACTGTGTTGTCTTTACATCGCCCCATGTTTACCTGGTATGCTGTCTGGGCTGCTTGGCTGTAGTAGGGCTCTGCTGGGCAGAATGGAGGCTTGCTGTGGCCATAGAACTTTCTCTCTCAGAAACTGCATAACATTTCCTATAGCAATATGTGTGTTTTCTCTAATCTGGAGCTTCAGTCTGTATTGTGTATAGCTTTTAGAGGGAAAGTTTCTCACTAGTTAGGTAAAGGTGTCCTGATTAAAAGTCACCTGATAAACAAGACAGTCTTAGTGACTCTGTCTACAAAGATGAGTTATAGCCCATAAAGAAAGTTGGTTTTCTTTTTTTTTTTTTTTTTTTTTTGACTGAAGGGGGTCAATAACTGCAGTAACGTCAGGTTCTTCATACAGGCTTTAAGGTTTGTTATAGATAGAAGTGGTTCTGTAGTTGGGCTCTTTGGGCAAAAGCATGCAGCAGCAGTGCTGAGCTGGGCTGGTGAGGACAGCTTAGGTTCCAGGCACCTCAGTCCAAGATGCTTCCACGTACAAGATGTCTAACTGGCAGCCAGGCTCTGATGATCACGACACCTTCACGTGGCTTTCTTTTTTTCCCCCCATCCAACTGTTACATATTCTCTCTCTTTTCTTTTTTGTTTTGTTGTTATTTTTTGTTTTGTTGTTATTTTTTGTTTTGTTTTCCTGTGCTTCCATGTCAGCTTTAATCCTAATCTCTGCTTTTAGGAGCAGGTTTTTCACTTGTGTACCCCTGGCAGGAATGGTTGGCGTGCTCTTGTTTGTGCCTGCCAAGAACAACCTGTTCAGTTTGCAGATCTGGAACAGTTATGCTGACCACAAAAATGAAGTTTGAAGTTACAGTTCAGCACATTAATCCTGTGTAAAAAGAGAAGCTTGGCCTTCTGCCTGCCTCCCAGGCAGTCCCTGAGCTGTGCGTGTGTGGTTGTGAGGTGACATGGTGAGGAGGCCAGTCAAGGGCAGGGCACAGTGGACACTGGAAAAATAATAGTGAGGACAGATTCACATTTGTGCTATTTCAGGATTATTTGAATTTGACACCTGGTACAGCTACTCTAGAGGATGGCTGTACCTGAGCTCTGTGAGTGGTGGTACCTGCCTGTCCTTAGCAAGGCTGTCCTTCTGCCAAGGAGCTTGGTTGAGATCTGCTCATCACTTGGACTGAGCTCAGACAGGAGTCTCTGAAGGCAAGATGAAATCAGAGTTGGTTAGGAGTTTGCACCTTTCACCTTTCCCCTCCATGCAAGAGCAACTTCTTTCAGTACAGGCCTGAAGCATCTAGATGAGTCAGTAAAATGGTCAGTGTGTTTAAAATGAGATCACTTTAGAGAGAATCTCTGAGGACTGGCTCCCTACACACTGATGTGGAGGCTGAGCAGGTGTCCCAGCCCCTTATATTCACATTGGATACACATGTTGAGGCTCCTGCACTGATGTTTTCATATGGAGCTGTGCTCAGCCTCTGAAATACATCAGCATCTGCAAGGAGCAACTACTGGGCAGCCAAACCATAGAATCATAGAATCACTGGGTTGGAAGAGACCCACTGGATCATCAGGTTCAGCCATTCCTATCAAACACTAAACCATGCCCCTTACCACCTCGTCCACCTGTGCCTTAAACACCTCCAGGGAAGGTGAATCAACCACCCCCCTGGGTAGCCTGTTCCAATGCCCTAGGACCCTTTCTGTGAAAAGATTTTTCCTAATGTCTAGCCTAAATCTCCCCTGGCGGAGCTTGAGGCCATTCCCTCCTGTCCTGTCCCCTGTCATTTGGGAGAAGAGGCCAGCTCCCTCCTCTCTATAACCTCCTCTCAGGTACTTATAGAGAACAATGACATCTCCTCTCAGCCTTCTCTTCTCCAGACTAAACAACCCCAGCTCTCTCAGCCGCTCCTCATAAGGCCTGTTCTCCAGCCCCTTCACCAGCTTTGTTGCTCTTCTCTGGACCCGCTCCATGGCCTCAACATCCTTCTTATGGTGAGTGGCCCAGAACTGAACCCAGGATTCAAGGAGCGGTCTCACCAGTGCAGAGTACAGAGGGAGAATAACCTTCTTGGACCTGCTGGTCACACCGTTTCTGATACAAGCCAGGATGCCATTGGTCTTCTTGGCCACCTGGGCACACTGCTGGCTCATGTTCAGTCAGCTGTTGACCAACACCCCCAGGTCCCTCTCCTCCAGCTTTCTAGACAGATTTCTCCTAGTCTGTAGCTCTGCATAGGGTTGTTGTGGCCCAGCCGTCCAGCCTGTTCAGATCCCTTTGCAGAGCCTCCCTACCCTCTAGCAGATGGTCATTGATAAAGACATTGAGCCATGGGGAACCCCACTTGTAACTGGCCTCCAGATGGATTTAACACCATTTACCACCTGGCACCTGCCTTCTTTCAGTACTGCACTGTTGGTCCACCCATGCTGTTCCTGGGCCACGTCTTGTTCTCCTGGGCATGTTAGGCTGGAGATGCCTGGGAGAGAGGTGGCCCTGCTGAAAGCAGAGAGAGAGGGAGGCATCTGAGGCTGCAGAGATACTTGAGAAGGTGCTTAAAAACAAGGGACATGAACATGACTGTGACAGCTATATCCACTGTCCTGGGCTTTAGCTGGAGACCTGAACATACTGAGGATCTGAAGATACTTCACCAGGAGTGTGTTCGTATGTGGGCTGGAAGAGGAGGGAAATCTGGGAGTAGATACGGAGGCTTGGCTACTGCTGCCCTGGCATCTTCCCTGCCTTCCAGGGCTCTGTTCAGAGCTGCTTCCCAGCAGTTCCTGGTGGCACAAAGCCCTTTCTCTAAGCCCCTCTAAAGCCCCCTGGAGACCCTAGAGAAATGAAGAGGAGACACAAACATGACTACAGAGAGAGGAAGACAGACAGACTTTCAAAGTAGGGAAAGGCAAATACATATGTAGGAGAAGAATTAATGGGAATAATGTGTAGGACTACATTATTTTTATGTTAATTTTGATAAGATGGCTCAGTTCATCTGCTAGAGCTGAAGCATATGGGATCAATAAAAATAATTTGGAGAAGAGGGCAAGCATGTAAACAACAGGGGGTAACTCAGCAAGAATTGAGAGCATGTTTAGTTAATTAAAAGCAAAATCCTGATTCTAAGCTTCTGATGGCTCATAAGCTCTCTGAACATTTTGGTCACTCTTCCCAGCTTCATCTTGGGTTTGGATAGCCTCGGGCCTGGGTCTGCAATTGTGCTTAGCATTATGTGTTCATGTGTGTCCTGCTACAGTCACTGGTCTATGCCAAGTTTGTGCCTGTGTGGGACAGCAACTCTGCAGGAGAAGGTCCCTGTACAGCAGTGTTGCAGAGGCTGCCAGGGTTGCATGCTTCCCTCCCTCCACTAAATTTGTTCACCACAGATGCCACCCGAGGGGGTGCTGGTCGTGGCCCTCTTGCTTCTGAAGTACCTTGTCTCCTTCAGGTCCTGCACTGATGCATTTGTGATCCTACTTACATGTGGCCAGATACAGCCTTCCAGATGAAATCAAGGGAAGATTAATGGTGGCTTTGCTGTGTAAACAATAAATAGGGAAGGACTGTTCTGCTTCACTCCTGAGTAACTCCAGGAGACCCTAGAGGCTGTGCAGGCTCGGGGGTGGTATAGCAGCAAGTGGCCCTGGCACCTGCAGCACCTGGCAAGCTGGGTGGCTTCCCCACCACGGGCTGTGATGCTGCCCAGTAGGCAGGTGTGTGTCTCCACTCCCAGCATATACCCTGGAGTACATCCCCTGCTAGGGGGAGTATGTCCATGGCTCACCTCCCCATCCCTCCCCAAACTGGTTTGCACGGTAGCAGTGAGATATCCTGTAAGTTTTGGTTTTGTTGTTGGTTTTGGTTTATTTCCTGTCTTCTACTTCTCTGGGATGGCAAGTCCATCTCAGATTAGGGTTTTCTGTCAGTTTGTGTCTAGCTGTCATTAGGTCACATAGGAAGGATTAGCACCAGTGGTAGCCAGGACTGCTTATGGCCTTAACAATGGGGTTGTTAGTACAAATGCCATTATTCACAAGTTATCATTATACAATCACATGGAGTATCATTTTACATAGTTGTCATTATCTAGCTATTAATTTATACGCACATGGTGAGGTAAGTTCTCAGAAATGATTGCACTTCAGCATATGTGAGGCTAAAATACATGGCAGTCATCCAAGACTGGAGAAGATCAGGGTCAGTAAAGCACTGTGAAGGATGTTGCTTTGCAGAGGGGTTGCTTTGCTTTTTGTAAATAATGTTGTGCCCTGCTCCCTGCCTGCCCCCCACCCCTTGTTGTTTGAAATGACCAGTTGGTTTTGGCTGAAGCTGTACACTCTACTGCTTGTTACTGGATTTTGAACATTCAAAAGTTCCTGTAAAGCTGGCATTAATGTGGGACTGCTGCTAGGCTGCAACATTCCCATGGCCTGGCAGGACAGGGAAGAGAGTCTCCTTTATATTCTGGGGACTGCATCAAGCAGCATCTATATTATAGCTGCCTCTTCATGATGTGTTTTAAAAAATGAATGCTAATGTACTAAGAGGAAAAATACCATTGATTTTAAAACAGGGCTTAACTAGAAACCATTTGCCCTTTTTTCGTGGTGTATCCTTTGATTTCACTTACAGAGCACTTTGCAGAATCAGTGGGGGAAAACATGATTAAGTCCAAGCTGGGAACGAAAGAGGAAAGAAAAAACAAATACTGCATTGTATGTAGGATTCTGCCACTCACTATTGTGGTGCCCACACTGTGTGGGTGCCATTTGATGTATCTCTGGTGTCAGCTGGTAATACTGAAGGTCAAATGCAGATAGCCCTGGGGTGAAACACAACCCACCGTCTTGCTTGTATCCCTCAGGAGCATGGTGTGTTTGATGTGTAAGAGTGGAGCAGAAGCAGTGTAGCAACAGCTCACCAGTGATTTTGTGCAGAGGAGAAAGTGTAGGAAAGGAAGAAAGTGATGAGTGTCAAAGAGATTTGTCTTGTACTGCTAAACTGTGTTCTACACCATCATACCGCTACTGTGGTGTTATCACGGATCACGCTGCATCATCTCCTCTCTTGGAAAGTGGTGAAACTGCCAGAAATACTGTGGACTCAGAGGTATTGATTGCTGGCTGTGCTCTAAGACTCCTACCTACATTATAGCATGGAAGCAACTTGTAGAGGAGGGATTACATGGGTGAACAAACAAAACAGGGGCCAGAAAATAAAAAGCAGATTATAATAGTCTGATTCAAAGTAAAAAAATCAATGCAGGATTTTAGAAAGCTGATTTCACAAAGTGATTCAGCTGGTTTTCCTTGAATTTTGCCCAGTTTCTGCTGGGAAATAGACTGACGATCTTCTACTCCTGAAGGAACTGGAGGTGAGTCCAGACTTTGGAGGTGGATGTTGACTATCCGAGAGGTGGGTTTTTCAAAGTGGTAGCTCAGGGACTGGCAGATGGTAGACACCATGGCATGTATTGCCCCATGGAGAACTGGATGTGTTGCTGAGCTGTGTGCTGGTGCAAGCTCCAGAGGGCACAAGACAGGTATGGCTTCTCCCAGAGAGGTGGCATGTAGTGCCCCTTGTGCCCTGCTGTCACAGGATGTTTCCAGAGGCTGTGCTGGGTGGGCCTGATCCTTTCATCCTGTGGATCCAGCACAGGGTTGGGACAGTGCCCTGTGCTGACATCTTGGGCATTAGTGTCTAATCTTTTCCCACTTCTCCAACTTCATCGGGGAATATTTAGAGCTGGCACTGAGGTTTCAGGTGGGTACAGCTTCCTTGAGCTGATCTACACAAGAAGGCTCCTGGCCACTGAACACCTTCTGCCAATGAAGACTTGTAGGTACTTGGCTTCAGCATCGTTGTTGTGGACCCTTGGAGGGGAAGATGACTTTGCCTTTGTTCCTGCCTGTTCTCCTCCCCTACTTCTCCAACCCCCCTCACACATGGCCTCAAGGAAAGGTGAAGCTGAGACACTGGACAGAACCACATTCCTGGTCCAGGAGGTGGGACACCCCTTTTCAGAGTTGTGGTCCCAACACAGTGGTGCCCTTAGCCATGGCTTCAGGCTGTTCACAGTGAGCACAAAGCTCTTAGGTTGCAAAGGGATTTGAAGCATGACTGTGCATGGCCTTGCTGCCTAGTTAATGGGGTACCCAATTGCCTCTGCCTCACCAAGTGCTGGGAAGAGAGGCACAGGAGCGGATGGGGCCATGCAAACTGTCTCATAATCCCCAGCTCTCTATTCCCTAAACTTTAAAGGGTGGGAATAGAAATTGGATAAACCAGTTCGGTTTGGCCTTACCTGGATGCAGTCACAGTGATTTCCCTTTTGCAATGATGGGAAGGTTAGATGTCGATTTGCAGCATGGCTGAGTGTAACCTGCCCTCCCCTCTCTTCCTGCTGCAGTGGGTGATCCTCTGGAAATAGGAGCAAATTCAACTGGTGGTAGTAGACTATTCTCAAAATGCCATTGCATCTGACACATTCAAACATGGCTTAAGTTGCTGGAGTGGTGCAACTTCCAATTTGCTGAGATAAGAGTTTTACCATGGACTGCTGTGCACTTCAGCTGTGATGTGTGATCTCCATCAAAGCAAGTTCATTGTTTTTTCACTGAAGTTAAAGAATGTCTCTGAAATACTTCAAATGCTTCTCTATGTGGGAACTTTTACTATTGCTTGAAGGAACAGAGACTTTACAAGCTTTGAAATAACCTAACTCTCCCTTGTGTACTTAGGGGCTCTCTGGAACTTCTTTTGCTGCTATCCCCTTTTTGTGGACATGACTCAAGCCAATAGCAAAGAGTAGGTTAGAGGGGTCACTGATGTTCTTGCCCCTCTGCCAGGCATCGACTAACCCAAAGGTTTCAGCCAAGTATCACTTTAGAAACAAATCCGTAGGAGTGTGCTGTAACTGGAGAAGAAGCCACTGCAGCAAGAACTGGTTACCAGCAGCTGTTAAATATAGCTGTTGAAAGTAGACAGTACTTTGCCTTTTAGAAAACTAAAAGTATTAGTTTATCTCTGGTTGAGCACCAGAAAATGGAGTTACCCCTGCTAAAAGCTTAGTTTTCTTATTGGCACAAGCTCTGAGATGACCTGGAAATGGCCAGACTCCCTTCTGTTGCCTGTGAGATCTCCCTGGTGCTGCTGTTGGATCAGATAGGAAATCCTGATGTGGCTTAAGGTTGGTTCCAGCCAGTAAGCACAGTACAAATATCAGTGGAGTTGTGCTGCAGCAGGTTGTATTAATTTCTATGAAGATATCAGATGGCTGAAATTGTAACCTGTTAGGGAAATGAGGCTCTCTGAACAGGATCAACTGAAAATACTGATGTGAAGGAGACAGCAGCAGACCAGCCATCAAGGGCCCTAGAATGTGTTTTGAAGGAGCAGCTTTACCAGAGAGGGGGAAAAGCAACCTTAATGAGGAGGGAGAAGCACACAAATGCTGTATGAAAGAACTCCCTATGTTCACTTTTCTGCATTTTCTGCCCCTACACCCTCAAGTCCTTAGAAACCCAGTGCAGTGAGGAAAGGGACCCAGTCACTGTTAGTAAGGAAGGGAGAGGGGAGCTGGGTTAGCTGGTCATGTCTCTGCAGCTTTAAGGTACAGAAGTACAAGTCTGGTAAAATGACCTCTGACTATTTCAGCCTGTTGGCATCACTGACAGCTCTGATACTCTCCCCCTACTCCTCCTTCTAGAGTCCCTAGTTTGGGACTCTAGAAAATAACTCAATGTTGAATCTCCCCATTAACACCCCAGCCCTGCCCTGGGGCATCCTGGCTGCAAAGGCTGCTGGTGCAGATGATGATTCTTGTACCAGGCATCAGTGGCAGAGCAGGTTGCAGAGGGGAGTTGAAATGTGGGGTTTCCTTAAATTTGTAGTGGTATGAGCATCCAGAGTTGTGTGCGGGGGACAGAAAAGGGAGTTTAGGTGCACATGATGCTAAAAATACCTGATGTCAAAGGGGAATTGTAATTTTTGGCTGTCCATCAGAACTTGTATCTCCTCGGGAAAAAGATGTTCATCATCTCTCCTACTGCTGGTAAGGTATTTGTAAGGTGAGTAACTATGGATATAAGACTGGGAGAATAACCGAGTCATGTTCCTGTTTATTTTCTGTGTCCAAGGAGGGGTTCAAGGCTGGTGCTACCAGGTTTGAATCCTTTCAGGAAAAGGTAGGTAGCTTGCAAAAGGGAATGCAGGGAATATGTTTTGTATTGTATGGCATGAACATAAGCATTCTGCTGCTATAGACCGAAGATTTGTCTCATTTCTGTCCTGTTACCTTTACCTGAAGGATGAGCTTAAGAATGGCTCATGGTAGATGATGCTGTGCCTCAGTACCACCTCTTCATTTTCTGTCAGGCAGAGCTTGAAAGCCCTTCAAATAATCTCTCAAAGTAGCCAGTGGTTGTCATTGCTCTGAATGGCTAATGAAGGGTGTGTGATGTGGCATGTGCTGCACATCTGAGTGCCTGTGTGTCAGAAATAAAGCTGGGGAATGCAAACTTGTGCCATGGCAGATTTTGAGCCTACTGTCATAAGTTTTAAACAGCCTAGTCTTTGCTCTTTCCACCCTTGTATACGAGGCACCCAACTTTTCAGTGAACACAGTGTGTACAGAAAGACTTGCCATGCTGTTGTGACTCCTCCTGCTCCTTGAGAAGAGCCATCATGGGATATTACGTGGGGAAATGCTGCATAATGCACAGCCTGGCATATGTCAAAAGGTTTGTGTGGCCTGTAAATGAATACTGAAAACTGTGAAACAAAATGGGTTGTACCTGTTATACTCTCGTCTTTGCACATCCACTCCTTCAGCCAGGTGAGCAGGATATCTCTGTGGGTATGATGGGATGGAGGGATGATCTGGGGGAGCAGGATGCAATTCTGTCATGCAAATCAGTAGAAGTATATAAAAAGGAGGAGATGGCTCTAATAAAAAGTAAAGTAAAGTAAAAGAAGGGTTGATGAAAGATGTAGATGAAAAGGATCTGGGTTGGGAAGGCAATGCCGAGGAGAGATGGCCTGCAACTGAGGATGGTTTGCAGGAAGCACTGCACAGAAAACCGCTGTTTTACACTGAACATGTATGACCCCTGCTGTTTCTACATGTAGCTTGAGAAAGCACCTACTAAAGAAACCAGAGGCTGACTGTGGAAAGATATTCTGAGGAGGCATTTCCTGCTGAAGGTCCCGATTTGGAATGGGCTGGAGATGCAGGTGGCTGAAGGCTCTTCTAGCAGATGTACAGCATTCACCATTGGGGAAACAAGAAAATCACGTGAAGCAGAGGAGATAAGGGCAGAAAGAGAAATTTGGAAATGGAAACAGCCCTCCACCTACCTGGAGAGGCGACACTTGTGAAAAAATTGTGTTGTGAAATTCGTGGGGCTGGGCTCAATTTATTTGATCTCAATGTGCATGAAGGATACTCTTGTGCTTGTAAGGCTGCTGGACTACGGTGGGCACAAACTATACCCCAAGGGGCGGGTCTCCCGTGTAAAAGTGATCAATACACCCGGACACAGCTCCCAGCCCCGAGGGTCTGACCCCTCCCGCAGGCAGAGGGGAGCTGAGAACTCTGTTTTCAAGTGTGGGTCCTTGCTACCATCTAGTGGTTTACTAGGGTAACTAAAAGTGTCCAGAAGTGCTTGCTTGTAGTGTTGGGCTACAAATGCCACACTAAGCGTGCTAAATTAAACAGTAGGGAAATAATCCTGAAATATCGTGGTCTTTGTTTTCCGTCTCTCTTGCAAAATAAGCATAGGAAGCTTTGGCACTCTAAGATTTTGGTGGATAATTAGTTATGAAGCATGTTTACCATTGAACAATGTTTTTTGTCAAAGTGGAGACAAAACTGAAGCTGCCTTTCTTTCCACTCCATAATATTGCTGCTCCATGAGCATGTTTGCTTTGCCTGTGTTTTCTGGTTTCCTCCTAATGATGTCTTTGTTATGTATGCACGCATTACAAGAATCTCACTTTACATGTGAGAAGCCCTGATTAAAAACTTTGAGCAAACTGGAGTGATCACATTTAAAAATAGAGAAAGACCTTAATTCTCAGACTTTCAAGTCCTTAAGACTCATCTAATAATGATGGACCAAGCCCCATAAGATTATTTTTCCTATGGAGAAGTGAAGGGAAGACCCAACAAGGCAGACAAAGAGGGCATTGATTGACTGTTTGAAACAGGTTATTGTAATCAGAGATTTCTTGGCCCTCTAGCCCTAGGAAATTTATAGGGTTGTAGTTCAACTTAACATTTAAAACTGGACTCTTCCTGAAATTCCATGTGAAAATATGAAGGCTTTCTACAGAAAACGAAGGAAAAATCTCCTATAGATTTTGATTAGGCCAAGATTTCACCTTAAAACTTGACTACTCCTGAAATCATAACATGATTAAAAGAATATTTTAACCCAGGAGATATTTTTATAAAGCTTACAGGAGCTCCTTTGTGTGTCCTGATGCTGTGGCCTCTTCATTCCAGCATGATTATGTTATGGTATGCAAGCCTTACTCTTGTGTCTCTAAATAACCTTGGCAAGAATGAATACCTTTGCATCCTCTTATCACGTAGCAGGCTTCTACCCTCCATCTCCAACGAATGGCTTGTAAAACACCACTACAAATGGAGTATTTCAAAATTACTTTTCTTTATTTCCTCTTCTCTGTGCTTTTCTCCTGGCTTCAAGCTTCCTAGGGAGTCTTGCTATGAGGGTTTTAGTTGCTGAAAGCAGGATGCCTAGAAATACTGCAGGTATCCCATTACCTTTTCTTCACACTTTCTTGTTCCCTGGCACCTCAGGGAGCCGTGGTGCCAACTGTGACAAATCATTTCTGCTGCTTGTGTCCTTGGGGGCAGCTGCAGTAATTACTTGGAGTGACCCTTGCTTTCAGCCATCACGAAAACCTTGCCATAATCACAGAAGAGCTTAAATCCTTGATAGGATGTAAACTGCTAGCACAAAGGGCAATGTGTGTAGCCAAACACAAATATAATGTTCAAACTACTGCCCTCCAACTTGTGTATTTTTAGAACAATATTAATGCTCCCTTATTAAAAAGAGAAAATGTGCATCGTTCTTTAAAATGTGATGACTTTTTTCCCATTCATAATGTTTTAAATACTGTTATCAGGGAACTTGAGATGACAAGTCCCTGTCATTGGAGTCCCGAGGTTTGTCTGGACGTATGAAGGTGAAATTTGTGTGACCTAGGGGAGCTGATAGCCCATTTGAGTGGGTGTGGGAGTGGTGAGCTGGAGCTGCTTGTGCGTCAGACAGCCTCATGAGGAGATGCTGTTGTAATACTTCCTGCCTCAGAAGGTGAGTCTGTCTTTGTCATGAGACGTTTGCTACACTCTTTGGACACTGCAGAGGTAGAACATTGGACAAAGACAAAGAGCTTCTGGAGGTGTGCAGATGACTTTTTGATGGTGAAAGGTACACTAAAAGTAGAGATGTTGGTGTTGGTGAGTTCTCTCTGAAGAACAGTGCCCTTCCACAACATGAATAGCTTTCCCAACCTGCTGCATGGTAAGACATGTGGTACTTCTAACCCTGCTGCATACATGCATGCTGAGCTCTCCCTTCCTTGGCACATACCATGGCACTATGTAACTAATAGAGCCCATCTGAGTTTGATGAACACTTGTTTTGCCCTGATTTATACCCAGTAGGAAGCATGGGAAATGTTCCTGTGAACTTGTCAGCCTGTGGCTGTGGAAGGTGCAGTACGAGGGAAGCCGAGCTACTGTTGGGCTTAGCCTGCTCCTGATGGCCAGCACATTCCTCCTTTGCCATTCCCACCAGGAATGGAGCTTTGTGGAACATCTGAGAACTCCACAGCTGAAGCAGTGTACAATTTTGGGTGCTGTTGGCCAAAAGATGAGTGTACCCTCAGCTACAGTGGAACTGTCATTAGTCACACTTGAAAATCAGGAATCACTGCCCAGAGAGGATTTTACACTTTTTCCAGTGAGATAGTCTGGAGAAATTTAGCCCACAAATAGTAAAACTTGGGCATGTGAGACTCAAGAAGTTTAATAATGGCAAGTTTTGAGTTGAAAAGACTATTTCTCATGGACCATTATCCAAAAGCCATACTGTTGTACACCCATGTGTCATGTCCAGACTAGAAACAAGAAACAACTTGTAACAAGGAGCGTGTTTAACTTTTGGAGCAGTTTGTTTGAGTAACATGGTGATTCTTTATTGTTTGGAGTTGCAAACCAAGATGAAATGTCTTTTCCTAAATCATGGTATAACAAAGCCATAAGTAATTGTGCTTAGGGCATAGCAGGAGCAGTAGTGCATACCCCCAAATTATTAGATCATAGTTCACAAGTGTCAGATACTGGTGGTGTCAAACCCCAATGTTTGTATTAACTTTCTTGCAAATAGCAAAAGATTTGGGTTCTTTACATTTCCAGAGTTGTTCGTGCTACTTCTTACCTTTTGCTAGAATAAGAGTTGAGGAGCAGATCCTGGTAGCGTTCATACCCCACAAGCTTCTACCCTTGACTTCCCCTTGTATGGCTAAGGACATCAAAATGACCAACTGGCTTCAATAATCCCAAAAAAGAAATTGGAAACTGAAATTGGAAACTGACTCCAGTGAAGTCATATTTCAGGCAGAGAGAAAAAGAATTATTATATTACATACAAGCTCCCATTCATTGTCTTTCCTCATGCTAGGAACCATGTGTGCTGCAGATATTTGGGTCAACTTCATACCAGCTGCATCAGGACTGTAAAATTAACTAAAAACCATCAGAGAAAATGCTTTGCTTCACTTGCAGGGCAGGCAAAAAAACTGTGTGTGTCCTTTGGAGATGGATGTACACAAGAAAGCACATAGAGAAACAATAACTCTTGGACATAAGTTGAATTAAATAGGTATATTTAAAAAAACCCCAACCCTGGCTTGGTCTTGAAAAATGCAAGAAGGTATAATTTGGACAAGAAACCTAAGCAAGATTGCTGAAGGAAACATCTTTGTGTATCACACCTAAAGCCTCCAGGCTTAGTGTTGGATGCTAAGAAAGGAAAAAATATAGGCTTAAAGTTTCTGCTAGTTGCCTCTTATCAGTCACTCGGGCTGCAACTGCTCAAGCAGAGAGCTTGATTTAAAAATACTGTGATTTTTTTTGCCGTGTTCAGCCCCCAGGGTTTAACCGAGGGCGGCCTTCTCCAGAGCAGGAGGTACGCGGTGACCTCTAGTGGTGGATACACCTAGGAAAGAAAAGTGGTGTGATTGCGTTGGTTTATAATTTTGTGATGGATTTATTCCTTGTCAGAGGGTTCTCGAGGTGAGAAGAGCACCTGGAGACACTGGAAGCTACCTCTGCACAGATTTTCTTTGTTTGACATGATGGCAAGGTTCTGACATCCCCCCCCTGGACTGGATCATTGTGCCTTATTGTGTTTTTATAATCAGTGCTTGTATCTGGACAGTAATGTTGTCACGGCTTTATAACCTCTTCCCTGAGGCTTTATGAGTCTGAAGGCATGCTCACTTTAATATAAACCAGGATGGTTTTACCCTTGAAACACACCTTTCCTTCCAGTGCCCTTGAGGTAGAAAGCAGTGGTGGTTTACCATTGGGTTTGTCTCTGGTCTGGTAACTCCTGTGGCAGGTAAAGGGGGTAAAATTCCTGACGTGGTAGTCCTAACCAGTTCTTACCATCTCAGCAATGTCAACTAGAGTCTCTGCTTTTTGTCCTCAGGTTGTTTCTGGGAACTGTTGGGCAGCCACCAAGATGAGGTGAGGGAGGAGTTGGTCCTGCCCAGGTGAAGTGTTTGACAAGCCTGGATTTTAACCATGAATAGATTAAATATGTTTCTGAATTTAGCACTGTTCAGGTAACACATGACTCTGAGACCAGAAGTTTCTTGAACCTTCCTAAAACTGTGGATGCTTGCAGAAGCAGCTGAGATGCTGGTGTTAGCAGCTCTAGTGTTGATGGGCATTGCCCTGGCTCTTCTGCAGCTGTGGTGACAGAGAGGCTCTGTGGCAGGGATTTGGCAAGTCACAGTGCCTAGGTGTGTGGTTGTGCCAGGTCTGAGTCTAGAGTGGCAATTCTTTTGGCCTTGGTGCCATTCAGTTGTCTCAAGGGGAACCAAGTACAGAAAAGCAGAGCTAATCGTAGTCAATGTGGATTTGGTCTACAATAGGGATTTGGCTCAAATTCACCAGAGTATCCATTTATTTTGAGTTATCTGTGTCCTACTCAAAATGGCTTACTTAGAGTTTAATTTGATGTCTGACAGATCTACGCAGGCAGGCAGCTCAGGGCTGGTTGATAAAAAGTCTGTTAAAAAAAAAAAATCTATATTCCAAGGCTCTCTGTTTTGCAGAGTTAATAAGAGTCCTTTAAAACAGTCTAATTTTCCTAATTTGCATTATAGTTTTTAATGTATTTCTGCTGACTACATAAGCATTCATGGTGAATTAAGTTTACTTATATTAACTAGCTACTAAGATGCTTGATAAATGCTGCCTTCAACTACACCTTGACACACATGAGAAATTTTTGATGTGAAAGCATTTTGAGTCCCATTATATATTTGCACCATCCCAGGAAGTCCTGGATGCATTTTGCCTGTTGCACTGAACATTTTCACAGTTCTGTTCTCTAGTTGGAATGAAACCTTCTCTGCAAAAACAGACTTCCCTTGTTCTCTCTTTTGAGCATCCTTCCTGTTGCTTTCCCACAGCACTTTCTGGTGTGTGCTAGGGCTGATGTGAGCATGTGTTATGACTTTTGCATGGCTGTTTGCAGCAGCACTCGGCAGAGGTGCAGGGCTGTAGCTGTGCAGTGTGCCTCCCTGCCTGCTATGACATCTTATACACTTAGATGATATTGTAGCATTTAATCTTCCTTTACTTTCATAAATACTTTGTTGCTTCGAAAAGAAAGAATTATTATTATTTTTTTAAACCCATTGGCATTTCTCTGCATGGACCAGATGAGGCACAGCCCATCTCGGAGTGCTGCAGACTGAGGCTGCATTTCAAAACCACTGCTTGAAAATGACTGAAAATTAGCACAGGCATCCCCCAGCTTCCTTTGGCTGTGCTGCTACTGCTATCATATGCTCTAATCATCAACGGTAGGCTACCTGCCCTGGTTCATTAATAGCAACTTAAGTTCATCACGAGCTTATTTCAACTTGATCGTATGCTGCAGGCACAACGAGTTGCTGCTTGCTTGCAGTGGTGTTAAGAAATGCTTGGCACACTGAAGGTGACAAATGCAGGTCACTATATCCTTGGCAAAGCCACCCATATTTTCCACGGATCTGTGAGTCTGTGGAACCGCAATTACGTGGCAGCAGTCACAAACAATGGACAAATGCAAGCAACTTTTTTTTAAGGAGTGACATAGCTGTGTTGTACTGGGGAGACAACAGAGATCTTTCATCTTAAGTAACTGCTGCTGGATATTGGTTGTAATATAGGAATGGAGGTCTGGGAAGAACCTCACAGGATTGCCCATCCCCCAGTTTCTCTGGAACTTTTGGTGTCACAGGTTTGTCTAAGTGCCCATGGAAGGGATAAAGTTCTTGCTGCTTTGCCTTGGCTGTCTGCTCCTGTGCTAGCTGCCCTCATTAGAAAGCTGGGAATCATCTCTGCCAATTTCTCACTTGTTCTTCTGACCTAGCAGTCTTGGCTGCTGTGATGGTCAATGGACATCTAGTCTCTGTTCAGTGGAGCTGAATTTGTCTGTAGTCATCTATTTAGGACAAAATGATTCCCACCCAAACCTTCACTGATATTTACTTCTTCAGCTGAAGATACCTATGGTGTAGACACCTGTGTTTAATCAGACTAATCCCATTCCTGTTGTTTAACCTGATTTTTCCCTCAGTATCATGGTGTTGCAGGACATCTGCTCCTTGTCTTCAGTACAAAAAATAGATTTTCTTGGACAAAAATATTTCTATTCTTAAACTCTTCCCAGTGCTTCTCTCAATTCTATCTCCTCTGAATAAATTTACCTTGTTTAATCTGATTTTTCTCATAAGCAATCTCTCTGGTTGTCCGTATGGCTCTCTGCTTAGTCCTTTTGTATTAGTCCTTATCTTCCTTGAAGTGTGATGCCCAAAACTGGTGAGAATACTCCAGCTGAGGCCTTACTCATGCTGAGCAGAAGGAACAGATTGCTATGTACAGAAGTAACAAATTTTCTTTCCATTTCCTCTGCTGCCTTATAAAATTGTTTTTTAATGTTTCCCAAAATAATCAGTACTCTGTCATAAGTTCCATCCTTGAAAATTACCCTGGAACTTCAATATATAAGGGGGTTTTGTGCATTTAATCATTATCCATCCCTCCATTCTATCTGTCCCTGGTATGCAGAGTTACACGTGCTTTGGAAATGATGTTAATTTGTATATTGATTGTATATGCTGCCAGAATGGCTGGAATAGCCTGGCACTTCCATTGCCACTCCCCTTCCAGTTAAATTGTGCCTTGGCTTTCTGGCACCTCAGCCTATACAAAATCTGCTCCATGTACAGCCTGAAGCAGCCTGGGTTTAGGTCCCTCTTAGAAAGTATTTGTCTCTTCTGTTGTAATTATTTATAGAGATTACTGAGCTAACAGGAGAGGGCAGCTACTAGTAAGCATTTTCTGGGTTTTTGATTTCTTCTGACCTGTTTCCTTTTGTTGTTATTTTGGCTGAAGTTACACAGAAACAATGATTCCTCAGGAAAAAATTCTTTTCCTAACTTTTTCCAGTCTTCAAAATTTATTTTCCTAACTTTTTCCAGTCTTTAAATTTAGACTTTTGTTTTATGTGAGCTAGGACAAATTTCATAGGCCACTCAAGGATTTTTGATTGACTGTTACTAATAAAGTTGAGAATTTTTGAAGGAATTTAGAGTTTGGTATTACTGTAACCTGATATGTTTCTTTCATTGGATGGAGGATTAGAGAGGCATCTTGATGCCTAAACACCAGAGCATCACTTCCATGTATGTCTAGTCATCTTCCATGTTAATCCAAGCTCAGGGATTGTAGTACTGAAAATCTCTAGAGCAGAGTCTGGTTTAACACAGGACTCTGCAGGGTAAGAATGGACAGGGATAAATCAGATGTAGAAGGCAATTTGAGTAAAAGCAACTATGAAACAACAGAATCACTGTTCTGAGGAAATAAAGGAGTGAAAGAAGCAGAACAAGTTAATGAACTTCAGAAAGCAGACATCAATGAGCCTGGGAAACAGGTAAATGTGTGTCTTCCAGGAAGATAATCCTGGAGATAAATGAACTGTCAGTTATCAAAACTGCATTAACAAAAGCTGAATGGTAAGCTATCCCAATGTGAAAGAAAGAGAAAACTGAGCAGGAGACCAGCATCCAACTGTAGCAGAAGCCAAGACCTAGAAATCAAAGGGACTTGTAACTTACAGTGACTGCAACAAAGCAGCATAAACATACTGAGATGCAGTCAGAAAAAAATAATATGCAAAACCAATTAGGAAAAAAAATTAAAATGTCACCTTTCTATAAATAGAGCAAAAATACATCTTCAATTTAATGAAAAGAACTACAAATAATAGATGAGGGAAATTAAACATTTTGTTTGCTTCGTTTGTATGAAGAAAGTATCTGGTCAAAATCAATTAAAACATAGAGAAGCTGAGTGTGTTCAGATCAGCATGACAAGGTGAAGAGTAAATTAGTTCCAGAGTTTTCATAGACCTGAAGATAAAGCAAGATGATTCCTATCTCTAGGAGAAGATAGGGAAAGGAGAGCCTGGAAATGTTTGACAGGGTTGACTAACACTCAGGACTGGAAAGATACCGCAACAAATTATTTAAGGCTCCTTATTGTAAGTACAAAGATGACTTTAAATATTCTTAAAAGCCCAACCAATATGGATTTGTCATGAGCAAATCATGTTGAGCCAGTCCAATGTCCTTCTCTATTGGGGCTAGTCATCCAAAAGGATAAGGGGAAAGCAGTGAATGTGGTATATCTTAGTTTGAATAAGACTGAGGATTGTCTCATAAGCAGGTAGCAAAGCATTGTACAGGAGAAATCACTGGTTGCCAGGCCAGTAAGTATATCTGTTCAGAGAAGAGAGACCTCTGCCAAACTGCTGGAGCCTTAATGGACTACTTCAGATGTTTCTTTTCAATCCATATAACTGGCTATGCCACTAATTCACTGGTGTATGAAAAAATTGTATGTCTAGAAATATTATGACCTCAGGTAGCACAATGCTCACTCTGCTCTGGCCTCAGGCTGTTGGTAGCATGGTTACTGTTGTTAAAAAGGGGTACTTCTTATTCAGGTAGGATGTGGGAGGGAAGTATTCCATTCAGTTCTGCAGTACTAAGTCCTCTGTGGAGGAGAGAGCTATTTTGGAAACTACATTTTAAGAAGAAAGTCCAAGGCAAAAGGTGGCAATAAAACACTGCTCAAAGGGAAGGTAAGGCTCAGAAGACACTGACAAGAAGTGTAATTCCTTTCAGTCTAGAGAAGAGGAGAAAGCACAACACTGATGGACTGTGTGTGTGAAAAGTTTCACAAATGTAATGAAGATCAGTTGGTGTTCCTGTGCCCTGAGACAGAGCAAGAAGAAAGCTACTGCACTAGTGGCAGAGAAGAACCAGAAGAGAGAGTCTGTGACCCCTGCACTTCTGAGGTCCCTGCTCACCAAAGAGGATTCACAACTCCTCTCCTGTGGGGAGGCTTTGCAGACCTGGATGTATTTGCCAGGTAGGCACAACCACATTGGTGGCACACAGAGTGACATGGCATTGTTGTGCAGTGAAGTCGGGAAAGCACACGCTGCACATCAGATGTTAAAATCAGAAAACTCTTATGTACAAAATGACTCCTGCTGTATTTGTGGTCAGCTTTATGGCTCTTATACTCTCATTCCTTGAAAAAGCACAGTGATATCTCCTCAATCTCATGCAGGAAGGAGCTCATTATTCTTTATTAATTAGGTCTTCAGTCACTAATCTGTTATGTACTTTTTCAGCAACTGTTTACAGATAAGTGATGTAGGATCTAATTGATGGAGGATAATTAGCTCCTCCCTAATTAGAGTGAAGTGTGCCTCTCTTCACTCTGTGGATGATCGCTTATGAATGAAAGACCACAAATGGAAATCACATGATGTGCAATGTGTCAGGAACTAATTTACTTAAACTATTTTTGAAAGCTTATTCAATTAATACCAAATAGTACGCTTAGGTATGAATGTGTGCAACAAACTTCAGGTGTAGGCAGGCATGGGGTTGCCACAGAGTTGAGAGTTAACGTCATGCTCTGTTACTGTAGGCTGTGCAGGCATCAGCAAGGATGATAAAGCTTTTGGAAATAAAACAAAACCTTCTGGATTTTTTTCCCCACAGCTTCATCATCATCTTATGCTAATGTCTTGACTGCAAAAGAAAGTTTATTGCAATCTTCAGGCCAGTGGCACTTTGAGGTGCCTTTTTTTTTTTCACACCTAGCCTTTGAAACTTGCAGAGGTACCTCATTGTCCGAGAATGGATATTCAGCATTCTTTGGAAACCAGATACTTATATCCAACTAGGCACCAAAATTACTATCTATTGTCCAAAACAATTCTCTACAAGAATTCTAGATTATTCTTTCTGTAACACAGCTATGGGCTCTTATCATAATTGGTCTCAGTTACAATACTTCTACACCTTTTCAAAACATGGCCACTTTTGCCTGTGACTGCCTAGGGTCTTCTGGCTGCAAAAACAAAACTGGAGAGTAGCCAAGCCACTTTCTGTGGGTGGATGTTCACTGCGATACTCAAGTACTGAGGCTTGGGGTATGTGTTGATGCACCTGAAAACTTCAAAGATGTGGAGTTTTTTAAATTACAAATGGCATGGATTCATAACACAGCTGTAATGCCTTGGAGGTAGCTATGCTTTTGAATGGGTGAAAATGCTATTAGGTGTTTGGCCAGAAGCCTACTGCTCAAGAGCCCATGGAAGTTAATAGAAAGTCTCTGACTTTCTATGCACTTTGGATGAGATGACAGAGCTGAGAGCTAGAAATGCCAAGCGAGAGCAATATGCCTCCTCTCCTGGTCATAAGAAAATATTGAGATTATGTCCCTTAATGATTAGAAACCCCAGAAAATAAGAAAACAAATCCCACAAGCTTCCACCCTCCTCCTACCACCATCTCAAAAAAAAAAAATTAAATCTGTTTTATGATTTGGGAAGCTATGTTCTGCTGCAGTGCTGCTGACCTAACATATTGAGTAAGACAGAAGCTGTGGAGGCAAAGGGGACACAAATGAGGTTGGGATTACCTGAAAATTTCTAATGTTCCTCCAGACTGGAGAATTGCTTTAGTGGCAGTAGCTGTATTCCCTAGAAGCCTAATACTGTTAATCAGCAATGAAAGATTTTACTGTTTCATTACTTGCTGCAGCTGAAACTCAAGGAATTACTTGGGTCTCATTATCAGATAAAGTTAAGATGCCAGTATGAATGAAAACTCTTTTTCACGCTCAGGTCGAGAGTAATTTATTTTTCCTAGGTTAGATTTTAAAAATAGAGAGCCAGCACAGGAGAATACAATAGAACCCACAAAATCTGGATTACACAGATCTGCCTTGATACAATTACAGTTTCCAGCCTCTCTTTTATATTTATAACCATTCCTAGGTATGTTGGGAAGAGATTAGAGTGGCAAGCTGAGCAGCACATCTGTCCACTGCTAGGCTCTTGCCCTACTCCATCATTTTGTGGAGCCTGCAACTGCAAAGGGGCTGTAACCATCACCAGGACCCTGTGCCTGGGGGATGAAGCAAAGCTTGGGAGACAGAGAGTAATCATGCAAATCCATTTAGGAAAGCAGGAGCAGACTCTGTGTCTTTGTCTGGTCCCCACTACCCTTGTTGGGGGTAACCCTGCATGCCTTCCCCGGTGCAGGGTACTTATCCTCGGTATTCACACCATGCTTGGGGCTGGAACGCGGGCTCTATCCACCTCTGTGCTTCCTGCTGCTTCATGGAAATGGACTCCTGGGAGAGCCTCCTTGCTGCTGCTGGGACCCACTTGGTCCTTGGGCACACTCCTAACCTGCTGCTTGCGGGGAGGCTGGGAACAGTTGTGCTACCAGCAAAGGTGGTAGTTGGGCTGCAAACAGCTTTTGAGCAGGATGAATGAGAGGTGTGTGTGGGTTTTAGTGCTGCAGAAACTGTGACTCTCTGAGGCTGTAATTCCTAAGAAAACTCTTTGCTGTCAGTCCTCTGGGCATTTTCTCCTGGGAAATCTTGCTGTAATAAAAGCCAGGCTGAAGGACTCTATCACGTTCTAAGCAATGGCTGGTTTCCAGTGGGGTTTTGATGCCAAAGTTCAGATGTTTTCTTTACCTTGAAAAACACAGTGCTGACTACCTTAGGCTAGTTAAAAGATGCAAGTTTGCAGAAACAAGATATGCCAGCAGGGATGACAGCATGAATGTCCTTTCTCCCTTGTGCTATTATCCAGATGCTAGTGCCAGTTCAGGTGCCTGAGCCCAGAGCAGGACCAAAACAAAGGAGACGCAAAGCCAGGTTCTTGTTTTCCTTCTAAATAACTTACCAAGTACTTGGCAAAACCTCTGGGAGTCTCAGTGGTGAAATGTAAAACGTTCCTGCTACTTGAGTCCCCAGCTGTATCTGAGCAAGGATATGTGACTTTCTGACGTGAGCTGAAACCTGCTAATTGGGAAGTGACACAAATGGTGCTCTACCGCTCTTTGCCAATGTCTTTTTTTCCTCATTGAGCTGAGATTGTGGAGGGACCATAACCCAGTGGAAAGCTGGAGTGTCATTGTTGATTAAAAGGAGAGGAGCAGAAGGTCTTCCTTGGCTGAAGTTTTAAGGGTCAGTGTTGCCTCAAGCACAAAGTTACCCAGTCTTCAAGCTAAAGAAAACTCTTTGGATGTATATAGTTACAGGACTTTTGGGTGTTTTTAGTTAGTGGCAATTAACAAAATTGGCCTGCATTTTCTGCCTCAGATGAATGTGACATATTGACCAAGGTCAAAAGTTGAGGTCTTTAAGGTTATCACACTTAAGAGAAAAGGCTTGTAGAAGTCAGTCGTTGCTGAAATCACATTGTTCCTTCCATGTACAAGGCTGTGTTATCCTGGACTCTGTAGCAATCAAACAACTAAAAGGCTGTATCTCTATTCAAAATTCAATTTTCCTTTAGCTTGATCCCTAGTTCTAGAGCCTTTTCTCCACCACTCGCTTAGGCTGTGTAAAAAAACCTTTTCCTCCTCCTGCACCTCAACAGCTTGTTTTTGGCTTCCTCTGTCATCCTGGTACTTTGAAACAGAGCTCAGCTCTATCCTTTTTAACTGAGAGCCCTTTAATTTCTAAGGCATCCTATTTGCCTTGTTTTAGGACAGGTATGAATGCTGAACTTTCCTCTTCCACTGTTCTATAAGGAGTTAGATCTAGCACTTTCTACAGAATTTAAATGGTAATATCACATATGATAACGATATGCATCGATTGATCATTTTTTTGGCAGCTGCAGTGAACTGCTCTAGTTCTAGAAATTATGTGTGTGTATTTGGGTATGTAACTTAAATTTTCAACTTTCTTTTCCTAGTGGGAAGGAGGTCTGAAATATCAACATATGGCTATGGCTCTGCTTCACAGAACATAATTCTTGCAGTCATGTATCTTCTGGTTTTTTAGGTGCAACATCACTGGCCTCTTCTAAGCTGAGCACTCCCATCTTTCTAATAGGGAGTAGAACAAAAGCACTTTGTCTATACCAAAGCTGGATATGTAGAACTCTCCTCCAACACTGTTGTGAGAAAGGGGCTTGCATCATTTGCTGTGCTCCATGGATTCCCCACTCTCCTGAGCCTGGGGCATCTCACACCACACAAGGACGCAAACTGAAAAAAACATGACCTGCTGCTGTGGATGCCTATGCCTGCTCCAGGAGGCTTGTGTGTTCAACTCATTGCTGCCCTTTAAATGCAGCCTGGCACATAAGTGAACAGTGACCCCCACATACCCTGAGGAAATGAACCACAAAAGCAGCTTTTGAGCAGGCAGGTTTCTTCTTTCTCTAGCACTTGCACATAACAGATGCCTTTGAGGTTTTGTTTTATTTATTTATTTTCTGCACATGAGGTGCAAATGAAAGGCAAACAATATGGGTCAGGTGTTATGGTCTTGGATAATTAACAGCTGGAAATAATTCCCTGCTACCAGGAAGACGAATGATGGATGGATGGATGTGAGGAGCAGCTGCATGGCATCTTCATCTGGCTGCTGTGACAGAGGGGGAATGAGAAATGCCCAGAGAAATTGCTTGGAGGGGCTCTAGGCTGAGGCAAAACATGAGCACTGGGAATAAGTCACATTAGAGCAGCCTGTTAGGGAAATTCTTCCAGGGATGTTTCTTATTGCAAGACCCTTGTGCTTACCTGTGGAAAATCTAATATTAGCCTTGGCTGCCAGCAAGGCAGATATTTTACTAATGGGCTGCAGGGAGTCACTGCTCCACTTTTTACTCTGGGACCACAAGCAGAGGTGCCCTGCTACTTTTCAGCATGGTACAAAGCAGGAGCAGAGTGTGACGAGGAGAAAGGAGCAGCAGGCTGCAGCCAGCATGAGCCTTTGCATAGGTACAGAGACCCTCACGTAGCTCTGGGATGCTGCACCTGAGGAGCAGCATGTGTTGGAGGATGAGTAAAGTTCAAGAGCCCTCACTCTCCAGGAAAGCAGAGCCATTGACCTCATGAGCTTTTATACGGCTGAGATCATCTCTGTATCCACCAACTTTGCCCTGTGGCTATTTCCTACAGCTGGGTTTGGGAGGGGGAGTGGGGGTAGTTGGGGACTGCCATCACTGAAATGCCCAAGAATCTCCTCTATAGCCAGGAGGCCAGTGAAGAGCCCAGGAAACTGTTCCCCTTAAAGAGTTAAACGGCTGCCTTTCAACAAGCACAATGTCACATTGAATTTGAAACAGGGAACTTTTTATATTTTCCCCCTGATTGTGCTGGCACCTGGCAGATGCCTATTTACCACAGGCATCAATACACATAGTAATCAAAGGAAATCAGAGGCACAGATTAGCAACAGCTGCAAGTCATTAGTGGCAGCCATGGGAAAGCACAGCTCTGCACCCAACTTCGAAATAACCAATATGAGTATTTCAGAGCATGAGGGTTACCGCAGGGCACTCTGTGAACACCAATTGCCTTTCTTGTCTCTCGAGATGGCTTCTTTGCTCTCCCAAAGGCAACACCGTGCTATCGATGAATCAATCACGCTTTATTGGCCCATTTGATGTTAACTCTTTGGGAGGCTGTTTTGCCAATTGGCAAAAGAAGGAGCTGGAGAACAGGGACTCTACCCATACAAATTTTCTAGTGATTCTTCAGTTCCTTTGGGTTATTCTCTACCCTGATTGCTGGTATCTTCGACAGAGTCTTGACAGAAGTAAGGGCTTAGGATCTCTGAGAGTTAACACTAATTTTAAAGTAAGTTGTCTTGGAACTAGTGTAGAGCAAAAACTGACCAAAAGAATTATTTGTATGTCTGATTTCTTTAATCAATTCATTTTGAATCAGAACAGAGTCCAAATTTTATTTAAAAACTTGATCTTGATTGAAATTTCCAGTGCAGGTTTAGGCAGCTTGGATTTCTATTTTGATCGGACTCCAGAAAAGCTGATTTTACTTCAAAGTCTCTCTCACTCTTTCAGGAGCAGAAGACTGCTGCCCTATTAATAGAGAGCAGAACCTGGCATCACTGAGGTATGGCTGCTCCTTAGCAGTCTTTATGTGCCTACTGTACCTGCCCTCCTTCCTCCCCTGCTCAGCAGGGCTGTTGCCATCACAAGCACAGCAAACCAGGCTGTGTGTGGTCTTTGTGGTCCACAAGTGCTTTCCAATGCTGTTTGCCTACCTGCCTTGCCCCAGCTTTATGGGAAGCTTCTTTATACCTTGTGCTTGTTAACTGTCATGAGGAGGTGGGCATGTGTGAAGGGTTTGGCAGCAAGAATACATACAAATGCTGATACCCTGTACTTTAAAGTCCTATTTGAGCTTCTCCTGTCTTTTCTGAAGGAGGGTTAATAAGAGGAGAAGGGATGAGAGCAAAGGCAGTAACTACAGAGGCTGAAGAAATGACAGGCTGGGGGTGGAAAGAAAAATATAATTCTGGAAAGGCTGTTTCCCACAGTCAGCCTAATCCTTGCAAGACACTGGACCTCCTTCCAGCCTCACACCTTCACTTACTCTCAGTTCCCCGCCTGCATGTCTCATCACAGACACAGACCTTCTCTGCAGTCCCAAACCTCACTCAGCTTCCTCCAACCTCCTTCCCTCTATGTTCTCTCTGCTGTTATTGAAGAAGTTGAATTTGGTTTCCCCAGGGATAACAAATAACATTTATGGGGAGACAACAGTGAAACTCATACTTCTCTCTCAAGGCCTCTGGCTCTGTAAACAATATGGAATAAACAAGCAGAGCATTAAAGGTAACAAAGGAAATAATGGTTTTAAAGTAAAGTAAAAGTGACTAGTCTCAAAAGATTAAGCATATTGCAAGTGCTTGTATCTCCTAGTTCTAAGATGAAAAAAAGGAGAAAATAGTGTGGAAAAATGTTAGTTCTGCTACTCTCTTGGTCCCACAGCTGTTTCCATTAGTAAAATAACAATTTTAGCATCACAAAAATCTGTGGTGACCAAGACAGGTGTTTGTGATGGGAACTTCATTGCTGCTAGCTGCATAAAGTAGGATGGCTTTTTTGCATGGCAACTAGAAGAAGTTGAATGGTTTTGAGAAAAGTTCTAGGTAAGTACTTTAAAGGAATTTTTGACTTCTTGTTCAGTTTGTGAAAGGTACTAGTAGATAGCTCTTCTCTGTCTTTGCAATTCTTTCTGCACCCCATTCCAGCTGGATGTGCTAATCCAGATATGTGCTGGCTAATCATCTGAAAACAGTAGCTGACAATTTGTACTTCCATTGTGAGAGGGACTTCATTGTCAAAACTGGTGGTCATATAAATATTATGCCTTCATGGAAATTTCTTCTTGATATTCCTTTAATTTGATCAGTAATTTTGTGTGGATGTAATGACCACTTAGTGCAAGGATTCCTTCATTCATCGCTGTCTTTTTGGCTTTTCAGGAAAGAATGGTTTCTTTTGATGTGATGCAGTTTTGTGATTTCTATTGGAGCACATGCTACAGAACAGATATCAAGCTTCACTCCTGCTTGCCAGGAAGGTGGGGTTTTTGGTATTTTTTTTGTTTTCTTAATTTTTATTTTCTTATTATTTTTTTTTCTGTGAAATGTCCTGGTTAGTAGATCCTTACCCTGGAGATGGGGATGAGTACGTACTGGCCAGAGTGAAAATGATGTGTGGGGTCAAGCGGTGAAGAACTTGAGGCTTTTTGCCTGTCTTTGCAGTATAAGGATATGGACTGCCTTTTCTAGTTGTGCAAATGTTGAATTGCCTTTTCCAGTTGTGCCTCAGCTATTGAATTTCCAGCTATCACAAGGGTGTGGGGGTTTGTAATGGCACCAGCCCTTCCACGTCTTTGTTTTGGATGCATCAGCAGCCACATAGGCTCTTGGATCAACCTTTTGGAAGTCTGCATCCAACAGTTTTTGGGTGATGTGAAACACCCTGGCACAAGCAGGGTAAAGGGGTCTGTCAGACCATTAATTTTATTGGCTCTTAAATCAGTGTCATGTGTGAAACATGCATCCTGTATTAAAGCAAATAATTTCCATCTTTCAGATTCTGTATAAAATCTGAAGAGTTGGGTATTATTGACCTTTATGCTAAAAAATGTTACTCAGTGTTTTCAGCTTTTTAATTTAGAAGCTCTTTCCTTGAGTCTGCTTCAATGAGTAGATGAAGAGTAGAGCATACAGTTATGATAACTCCTAGAAGGAAATTTGCACCTGGATTTGTGCAGAGTGGTTTTGGTCATTAAACATTAAAGACAAAAGTTATCATTGCAATTGTAGCTCTTTCTTTACTTCAGTACAAAACTAAAAGGATACATAATGTTTTTGTCATATTATTCTATATTGTACTTTCAAAGTTACCTAAAGCAATTGATCATAACCCTGTTAGCTGGGAAATGAAACCTCTTATAAAGTGTTTAGACTGGTTTACTTGTATGAAGTCTGTTACATGTGGGTTGATAACTTGTGTTTCAAAAAGTGGGGAGCAGTGGTCCTCATCCAGTCTAGTCTAGCAGAGGCAGTCAGAGCTGTGCTTGGCTGGTCTTGCTTCAGGGACTCCAGAGGAAACCTGGGTTTCTGAGTTTAGTTGCTGTGAATAATGTCCAAGTTGGTTGGCTAAAATGGCTCTAAGAGAATGCTATGAATACCTGTCTTTATGTAGCACTGGCATCTCTGCTCAGGAAGGCCTTGAATGGAGCATCTATACTGACTTAACTGCTTTTCACATCTGTTGGTGTACGTGTGTACCCTTTCAGGTCAAGAAAAAAGTTTGCCATTAAAATGACTAGCTGCTCAGGATTTTTAAAAACAGAGTGATTCCATTTTCCACTCCTGACAAGGATCTCTAAGTCTCCATAAGCACAAATACTCAGGAAAGACTATCTTGTTCCTTCCAGGGAGATGTAGCATCTATGACAAATTGAGTTGGGTGTTTTTTTTTTTAATTTCTTATTTCCTTTAAATAAAGCCCTGGGGTGCTTTGCAAGATGCTCTCAGTTCTGATTCACCATGTGAGTGTATACCTGCAGGGGGAATGAGGCTGTGTTGCACATAACCCTAGAGGCCTCATTAAATTGTGATGTGTGGTGTCACACTTCAAACCCGCAGTTCTTGCTGTCCCTTGCTTAAAACGATGCAAATGATGAGTAAAGATGGACCAGAAGCTGTCTTGACAAATAATGTGGAAAACAATGGCTGAAATGCTTGCAAACACCCACCCACTTTATATCCTTGGATTTGTTAGTTGCTCAACCCCAAGACCATTTTACTTGAATTGTCAGAGGTGTGAAATGCCCTTTATTCCCCTCCAAAATACAAAGCATAGGAACTAGTAAGCACTTTGGAAAATGCTCTTGATGACTAATGTGTGACTGACTGGGATATGTTTGGTCTTGTCTTTACACTCTCATTTGTGTTTCCTCGGGAAATATTGGTGCTGTTCTGATGAAGGTCAGCAGCTGTTTGTACTCATTTTAACTAAAAGAAATGTATTGAGAAGGTCAGCAGCTCTCTCAGACCTGGGAGAATAATTTGCAATAAATTATTCTACTATGCAACAGGATTATTTTCCTATTTGTTAATTATCTGCAGCCAACTTATAAAATGTGTCAACATTAAGAGAGTTATTCACAAATAACTACTTGACAAATAGTTTGAAAGGGTGCTGGCAGGTGACATGGAGGTGGCATGTCCCATGCCTAGAGGAAGACCAGCAAGGTCATGGTAGAGGATGGGTAGGACACGTGGTGTTGGGCTAACCTTGGTACAGAGCAGGGACTCCTTCTGGCTGTGCATGATTACTGTGCCTTTCTGCTCCAGCCTGTAAAAGTTCATGGTTGTGATAATTTGCATTTTGAAACTTTGAGTGGAAACTATACCTGAAGTTATCAGTCTTCTGACTTGGCCAGGTCACCCTTCTTTCTTTAGATGCTGGTGACTCTAGTGGGATTCAAAGTGTCCAAATTGTGACTCAATACGGTTGTGACTACCTACCTACCTACCTACCTACTTGGGTTGAATGCATTCTGCTTCAGGTCATTTGGTCCTGAGCCAAAGAATACACATGAAAAAGGTGGTGAATTGATGGCTAATGGAAGGCTGATTTTAGATGTAGGATTTATATCGCAAAGTGTTAAATTATCTCAACTCTGAACATGTCTGCAGTTCTTCCGGAAAAGAACTATCAGAAGTATCTGTCTACATCAAGTTTAGGTCCAAACATTCATAAGAAGAGTGATGTTAATACTTGCTGATTTGTGTACTCAGTATGATGCTCTTAAATAATGACAAGAAAGTTGTTTTTAAAGTGACTTAATAGATTCCATTGATGTAATTTCTGTTTTGACAATATCTTGGAGGAGAAAATAAAGCAAGTATGTTTTGTGTTGTTTTTTTCTTGTTAAGAAAAAATTAAATATTTTTTTTGTCATAATTACAATAATGTGAAATAGTTTGTTTTCTGCTTAATGGGACTTACAGGCAATGTCTTTTGGAGTCTATTCATTGTTTTTAAGCTCTTGATTTTGGTTTGAGATTGGATACGTTAACTTATTGCCTTTTCCTGTTGTTGCACATGGTCTTTTTCTAGGAGTATGTAGAAGTGTTAACGCAAAGGGCACTTTCTATGGAGGTAAAAAATAAGCCTGACCCTATCTAGATTAGACCTTAAACTTCAGGGACATAACACAAAGAGGACAAGAATGTAGTGTTAATGAAATGAGCTCAAGTACTGGCAATCAAATTAATTCCTCAGGATATGTTTCATCAAGTATTACACTGGCTAGTAAATAACCATCCACATGCACCAATTTCTTTTAAATTTTGTTTGCATAGTTTATGCTTAAGTGGATTTAAGATATCTTCAGAATAATCTTGATGTGAAGAGGCTGCCAGAGGACAACAACAGTCTTTCCTCATTGGTTTACTCTTTCCACAGCTCAGAGAATCACAGCTAATTGATACTGTTTCCATTTTAATTACACATAATTTTTCTGTTTTGCTACCCAGGAAGCCAGGAGAAGAAAACAATACTCTGTCTACATGCAAATATCCTAATCAACAACTTAAAACCTTTATGTTCTAAAATATATTCTTTTTATTTCAAAATGAAAATGTATGTGCTTGGGCAGGTCCTTAAAAATTTTCATTGAGTGGGGATACTGTCATTGAAGTTCAGACCTGCAATTTAGTTCAAGAAGCTTCTCCCTCCCTCCTTCCCTTTCTATGCAAACTGTGTTTCAGAACTGATGTTCTCAGCTGGAGTCAGTGTTCCTAGCTCCCACATTTTCAGGAACACATCTCACAGGCAGAGGATGTTGTGGTCCATGTGCCTCTCATACTTTGAGTACTCTTCCATGCTGTCATGCTCCGCCTTCAACCCTGTGCAGGAAGGGCTGTATGTACACTCTGGTAAATGCTGTGGAGCATGTGTATGGGATATTGCAATGTTTGCACTCATTGCTTGAAAGATGCCTGGGGAAAGAGTGAAAAATGACATGGGAGGACAGTGTGAGGAAAGTTAGTGTCTTTAGAAATGTGAGAACTGATGCTCTACAGTGGAAGCGAGAGAGAATTTTTCTGTGGATGTGGATGGATCTTTCAGGGAGAGAAGACTTCCTTTGTGGGGGTTGCTGGAGCCAGGTGTGTGCACAGAAGAGATGTCTTCCCTCCTTTGGCAGTGGAGTCAGTAGAGCACTAAGCAAAAAGGCAGTTTTAGGAGGGGATATGCTGTAGGGAGGAGGAAAGGGGAAGGATAAGAAATATTTTTATTAGAGAACTGTCCACATTTCCATGCATAATGGCAAAGCCTGCCTGCTCCAGTTTGGAAAAGTAAATATTGGCGGTGGGAACAGTGCTCCTGATGCAATGAATCACCTTTCCTTATATTAGTGGGCTCAGACCTGTGGACCTGAGGCTCATTTTTGGTTAATCTAGAGGTTTGAGAGGGCAGGAAAGCAAAGCTGCTTTGATGCCTTGCCATACTTTTTCTGATCAGACAGGCATCAAGTATACTTCTTGAGCAAAACTGGGCAGTTTTTGCCCCAAGTAAGCCTTACTGACTTGAACTGTAACTTTATAATGATGAGCTGAAAACTGTGATCCTAATAATGTGATAAAAATACTGAGATGTTTAAAGAAATCATTATAGAGTGTCAGCTGTGCTTTTCCTTTTTCACAAGAAACTTTTTCAGTACAGTGGAGCAGTCACGTCTGGTTGTTTGGAAGAAGGATGAGGTCCTCTGGCACCTTAGTGCATGGAGGTGGAACATCAGCACTTGGGGCGAACGCAGGGTGCTGTAGGGCTTCCAGGCACAGAGTCTGTGCTCTGTGGGACCTCACATGGCCAGGATGCCCTTTTGCCTTGTGGACTGAGGCCTCTCTCATGTATCTCCTTTCCTTCCCTTCCCCTTCTGTTTTAAATTCTGGCAAATCCATCTGTTCATACCAAGGCTGGTGACTAATGCAGCAACTCTTATTAGGTCAAAATAACTGAAATCATATGGCAATTACACATACATTCTCACATGCACAAAGAAAGGTTGGTTCGCCCCCTTCCCCATCTCTGGAACAAAACATTCCCTCACTGCTCTGAGGGCCAGAGCAGCTGCCCAGCTGGAAGGAGCAGAGATGTTAAATTATGCCAGTGAAAGGATGAGTCACTTAGCAAAAGTTATTTAGAAGGATTACCCTTCTTGTCCGCTTTTCCCTCCAGCTACTGATCCTTTTGAGTTATTCAGATGTTGGAGGTCTGCATTGGCTGCTGCCTGCAGAGAGCACAATGAAGGCTTTTCAGAGCAAGGTTCCTGATGGGAGTCGCACAAATGACTGGTCTCATTCTGGACCAATCTGGTGGTCTCCTTCTGCCTGTCTTGGGAGCAAGCTTGGATATTGACTCTACGGCTGCCTTTTTTTTTTTTTTTCTTAAAAAGAAAGGAAAGCGGGGGGAGAGGGAAGTTATTTTGATTAGAGTTACCAGTATATGAGGGGAAATGAGAAGTAAAAGGCATAAGGATAACAGAAAATGATGACATAATTTACTTTTGGTTCTCATTGTTTGGAACAGGGTCACCCAAAAGCTGTCTTCTTCCTAGGAATATCACATTCTCCTAAACTCTCCAGAGAATGCAGAGCTAATCCAAGACCCATCTCTAGCTGAGACCCTGTCCATGACCTGAACCTTCTCCTCCTGAAGCTGACTAATGTTTGCTGCATCTTGAAAATCCTGTGGGACCAGAGTGCCCCGGGGAGCCAAATCTGCACAAGTTCCACTTGCCCCCTCAGTGAGAACTTGGCAATATGTCTTGCCAACAAGTCTATGGGGCCGGATGGGATTCACCCAAGGCTATTAAGGGAGCTGGCGGATGTGCTGATCAAACCCCTTTCCATCATCTTCCAACAGTCCTGGAAGACTGGGGAAGTTCCACTGGACTGGAAGCTGACTGATGTTGTGCCCATCTACAAGAAGGGTCTCAGGGAGGACCCGAGGAACTACAGGCCAGTCACCCTGACCTCAGTGCCAGGGAAAGTCATGGAACAGGTGATCTTGAGTGCTATCATGAAGCACATGCAAAAGAACCACGTGATCAGGCCCAACCAACATGGGCTTACAAAAGGCAGGTCCTGCCAAAC
>WAAB01014375.1:21503-58283 GCA_013389865.1 Piaya cayana | reverse complement strand
TGACAGGGGACAGGACAGGAGGGAATGGTCTCAAGCTCCGCCAAGGGAGATTTAGGCTAGAGATTAGGAGGAAGTTTATCACAGAAAGGGTCCTAGGGCATTGGAATAGGCTACCCAGGGAGGTTGTTGATTCACCTTCCCTGGAGGTGTTTAAGGCACCGGTGGATGAGATGCTAAGGAGCATGGTTTAGTGTTTGATGGGAATGGTTGGACTGGATGATCTGGTGAGTCTCTTCCAACCTCGTTGTTCTATGATTCTATGAATAGCCTCCTGAGTCAGCACTGGGTTTGTCACAGGGCAAATTCAAATTTTTCATGCTATCAACTGGGTAAAGCTCTGACCTTTGTGAACGTAGCATTTGAGAGAAAGCTGGAGGTTGACTGCTGTAAAGGCTGGTATTAGCATAGGCTTCGTAGTTTCGCTTATTTAATATCTTCTGACAAAGAGATAATAAAGGTACCTATCCTGACCATTTGTTATACTTCAAAATTATCTCTTTGAATCTAGAATTGCTGAATGGTTGTCATGTCTGTGCCAGTGCGTGCTCACATGCATTCTGTGAGACAGACTGAGCTCCATGGTTTTCCACCTGCAGAAATGGGCCTGTTGGACTTAAAGTCATGCTGAGCAGCTGTGGTTTCCTTTGTATGGCCAGAGCCACCTTACACGAGTATGTCCTCTCCTGAGTTCAGGTTATTAATACTAAAACTGAGCTGTGGCTGATGTCACACTGATAAGGTGAGACTGGAGGTTGTTCTAGCCTCTTCTGTAGTTTGCAGTGTACAAAGTAGACTTTACATGCATAGAACATCTTGGGCATCCTTCTTCTCATATATAATGCTTATGAGATGCTGCCAAAAACTTTCCATCACTTCTTAATGTCTATAGAGTCCATGTCTCTTAATGTGTATCAGCAAGTCTGCTATAAGTTGCTTTGCTGCTGGGACAGCTCAGTTTCCTTGAATAAACGTGTCATAATTCCAAAATTTACAGGATTATTTTTAAATTTACTAAGGGGAGGAAAAAGAAGCAAAAAAAAATTCTTATGAGAAGATTCAGGCATCCTTGATGACAACAGTTCTGGCTGGGCAGAGGAGGAAATCTGGGAATTAAATCTTTTGTTGCTTTTAATGCTTAAAATGTTTTGACATTTTCCATCATTCCTTTAGAAATGTTTCTTATCACTTTTAAAGTAATCTGCTCATGACAGACAGGAAAGCAGTCCCTTCCAGACTGTGCTACAAGCAAAGGAGCATTGGCTCATTGCATTCCTGTGGCAGACTTCCACTGATACCCAGTTCTGTGCTCCTTTCTGAGCAACCTATGCCCTTGCTGAAGAGCTAAATATAGTTGATTAATTGCACAATTAACTTGCTATTTTTTTTTACTAGATGATCTAGTCTTGATATAGCACAAAATTTTTCCTTATTTCTAAAAACCAGAAAAGTGTGTGTTTATACAAGTGTTCTTTGCTCTCCTCCCTCCCACCTCTAGTAGATAGAGCTAACTCCTTAATTTTGATAGAAAACTCAACATTCTAGTATTTGAAAATGGCAAGAAACCTAGTTAAGTAATTTTGGGTACATAAAAATTGCTTTTTTTTGAAGGAAGGACTGTTTCTTGATGGTGTTTTAATTAATATCTCTGATAGTATGTCCCATCCCTTGCTACCGCCCTGGAAAGACACCCATAAGTTGATTGTGAAATAGCAAGTGACTGTGTACTGACAGAATAATTGCAAACCCTGAACACTCAGCAGCAGCAAACCAGTCTTGTGTCATTTTGTGGGTGTCTAATTGGCCCAGTGTAAAATACCAAATTAAGCTTGAATATTCAGATTAGAAGACTAAAATAGCCTCTCCCAGAAGTTTATTCTGTTCTCTGATATTTTTGTCCTATTTTCAACCTTTATAGAGGTGACACATCCCCACTCAGCGTACTGACTGCGTATTGTCAGTCTGGAGTACCGGCGCTCCATCTGTGAGCTCCAGCTAGCAGCAGGTACTGTAAATCATAGAGATTCATGACAAGGCTGTGAAGTTTTCTGAAGGACAAATCACAGTATCTACATAGAAAATTACTGTATCTAGTAACAAGTAGCCTTGCTGTGATAATGTTGTTGGGCAATACCTTAACTGATGTGAAGTAAACGTATAGAAACTACACATACATTCACGTATGTTTTGCAGCTTGTATCTTCCCCATATATTTACTTTTGCTCTAGCATGTATGCTTGTTGCTTCTAGAAGAGCTGAGCAGAAATGGAGCATAAGGCTGTTCCTGCACTGTTCTGATGTTATTTTTCATAGATTTGGGAAATGGAGAAGGTCGAGTCACCAAAAAGCATATGCCCCCACACTGCTACAGGCAGCTCAGATGAGAGGAACCAAAAGGTAGTAGGTCCAGCACCTTAACAGCCACAGTGTAAAGGGCTTCCAGCCTGAGATGCTGCAGAAAAATTTGCTTTGTGGTGATGTCCTTGAGGACTCAGTTTGGATGGTTTAGAGGACCATGCAATTTGAATTGAGACATGCACATTTTGCAGGAGCTTTTGGTTGTGTTGCAGCTGATACTATAGGTCTGGGGGGTGTTATGGAATGTCGGTGGCTGAGTGGTCCCAGCTGGTGGAGGCTGCAGGCAGAATATTTTGCGAGTCCAAGATCTAGAATGAGGCTAAGGGTGACCGTCCGGATGAAGAGGGTTAAACAAAGGAGCCAGCTTTCCAAGATGAATCGCCATCAGCCCAAAGTAAGTAGTCCTTACTGTAGGATGTGGTGGAATGGGGCTTACAGTAGGTCATTGCTTGTGTATCAGACTCAGCAAAGTCCAGCTCAGTTAATGTCAGTGCTACAATATTGATAGCCACAGCCGATCCCATTATTGAGAGTGGGGCTGCCAGTGCTAGCCTCAGTGTGTGGAAGCCAGTAGTGACTGGTGATAGGGTGAGCCTTGGTATCCCCCTTTGTAACTTCTGCTTGCACAACCCTGTCCCATTCCCTTGAATTCAGGTTGCATGCAGAGACATCCTTGGACTAATGTGAATGTGCTTAAAGTACATTTGCAGTGATCCATGCCTGGAAAAACTGCTCTACTACATCCCGCGGTGAATCCTCAGGATATCTATATGTGCCTCAATTTATCCTCCTTGTTTCCAGCTCTTCACATAAATTCTTGAGAGATGAGAAATGAAGCTATTCCTAGAAATCCTACTGAAGTTACATGACTCTTCTCTTAACTGGCGGACTCATTCTTGCTTCTTTTTGGTGCCAAAGTTAACATGCCTTTTTGGCTGCTAAGGAAGGTTTTAAGGCATGTATAGAGGAATATCCTCCCTCTTTCCTATACACTATGGCTATTGAATATTTCACTTCATAGGGTTTTCAGTTGACACATTTCTGTCTCGCCAAGAACTTGGTCTCGGGTTCTGTCTCATAAGAGAAGGGCATGTATGTGTATCCATATGCATTGAATATCCTGGCATGGGCTGTGTTGCTGTCCTATGCAAGACTTTCATGCAAAGTATGTTTGTGTCCTTGGTGTGCCTGCTGTGGTGTTCTTGAAAACAGGAGAGAGACATGACTTGTTTAGTTTGGGCCCCACTCCAGGTTTCCTGGAGCCCCAGATGCACCCCACAGAGCATCCTCACCACCACTGAGCTCTGCTGTTAAAGTTTCTGGCACCACAATACAGCTGGTCACTACTGCCTCTTCCTTTCCCCCTCCAGCATGAAGGAGGAGGGGGGAGGAGAAAAAGAAGGGCTAAAACCCCCCAGATCACATGTGCTGAAGGAGAAGCTTCCTCCCACCAGCTCAACTGGGACCAGCCTTCTCACCACCCTGCTGCTCCACAGGGGTTGTTTTCAGTGGTGATGCCTTCAGCATCATGCCTGACAGTAGCAATTCTCTTCAGTTTGCTGCTCCTAAAATATACTTAGGGAAAACTGTGTTACTGAGTCCAGTTTAGAAGAGTGTTTCCACTTAGGGCAGCATTTAATTGCATATTGGAGTCAAACTGAGATTGAGTGGGACTTAAGCGATGCTTAAAGAGAATATACAGCTGAGACCTGGTTCTCGTTTACAGGCAATAACTGCTCTGTTGCACCAAGCAGGATCCTCAGCTGACACAGGCCTGATCCCTCTCTAACATTAGTGGATGAATACAAGGAATGAAAATGGGGCTGACCACCCCTTCCAAGGCAGGAATTTGGATTTTGTTGATCCCAAGGGCATCAGTGTAGTACAGACAGGAGTGACCATCCCTGTCCAGCTGCACAGGTCTGTTTCTGAACTTCATCTTAGCTGAGGTACTGACTCTGGAGTCCCAGATATGATGCTGTATGGTTCATAGAGAAGGGCCAGAGCTGTGACTTTTTGGGGGAAGGATGTAGAATGGGATAGGAGCCCTGCACAGGTACTGCATTTGCACTGTTGCAGGAAAAGTCAATACAAAGTAATCCCTTTTCCTTGTCCCCATTCCCACATAAAACAATTGCGAATTTAATAAGATGGTTTATGGTCTTGACTTCCTTTCCTAGTGCAGTGGGTACTTTAGGCCTCTGGGGAACGTGTGTGATGGGGACCAAACAGAGGATGTGGGAAATGCCTTTCCTTCAGGTTCCTGCTAGGAAACAGTCCCAACAAGGTCTACGTGTCTCTCCTGTCAGCATAAGAAATAAATGTGGCTTTGCTTCCATCTTGTTTCAGTAGTGCTAGGTGGCTTAGGGTTTACTTTATGGCAGGGTTAAGGCTCTGGCTTTGCCCATTGTATAGATCAGCTTTAGTCATATAGGTTATCTCCAAGGACAGGGAGTTTTGAAATGATATTTTTAAGTTTTGGCATTGGGTGTCAGAAATATAGTATGGTCAAAACTAGTAATTTTCTCTTCAGAGGGGTAAGTCCAAGAACAATTTCCAGTGAGATGGTTTGCTTCTACAGATTTTTTTTGATTCTTAATTTCAACAAGTAAGTTGGACAAAAGTAAGGAGTAGAGATCTCACACAACTCTCGTTGAAGAAACTGTGCAATTCCACTGCTGAAGCAGTGTTTCCTAAAATACATGCCTTGAACCTCTGCAATCTGTTTCCCTGTTTCTTACCCTTTTACAAGGACTGAGAAGTCTTTCAGTATTGTGAAACAAGGCTGTGAAATAGCAGCCAGAACAAGAGTGCCTCAGTCTCTCGCACTCTATCTGGGTATCTACTGGGCTATTATTAGCAAGGGATACCAAATACATTTTGTAAATATTTGAAAAGCCTTGCCAAGTGGTGTTGCGAAGACACATGCTCTTTTATGAGACCTACAGTCATTAAACTAAGGCAAAATGCAATGAAAGAGCCAGAGGAGTTCACAAGTATCATCCCATTTTGTTCTTGTCTGTACACGGAAACGTGCTTATACGCCCCTTGGGTCAAAGCTGAAAATCCTACCCCTAATNGAGGTTTCTTTGCAAGTAGAAATTAGGCAGCCGAGGTCCTGAGTCCTGGACCTGGGATGTGGTGGTCCCCGGCACGCTCGTCCTGCGATGAGATCCGGGAGCTGCTCTGAGGAGTCACACTGCTCCTCAAGCCTGATGCGAGGTGCCTGATTTTTTTCTGCAGGGAAGCTGGGGTTTCCTTGCAGCCTCTTGTACTCTTCCGGCACCGGCAGAGTGGCCCGCAATGTCGGTTTCCATCGCTAGAGGGAGGAAAACTACACGGAATTACCAACCCCCCTGTTCTCTCCAGTCTTCCCAGCCTGTCCACCTGTCCGTCTTGGGTGCTGCAGGCAGGGCACAAAATGGTTTTCTAGCAGGATGAACGCAGGCGTGTCAGAACGAGCTACTGGCTCTGTAAGAAAATCAAGGGTGCATCACTGTTTGAGGTTTTCTTATGATGGCCATGGTCATAGCAGTGTGCTGTATGGCACCGCAGGCAAGGCTGTTGTCATCTCTTGAGAGACCGTTGCTCCTGAGGGAATGATTTTGAGAGATGACAGTAGACTGGTTTTGGTGTTTTGGTTTTTTTTTTCCTAATAACATTTAAAACGAAGGAGAAAAGGTAAGATCAATAACTCACTGTGACATAGAAATAATTAATAATAAAAAAAGGAAGGAACTGACAAAGAATGAACATGACCATGGCTTGTCTGTTACTCCAGCCTGAACAGAGGAAAAAAAGAGACAACAGCACATCAAAAGTGAAAAGGCACATGTCTGGGTTTGTTTTTGATTATTTTATTTTATTTTATTTTAGTACAGGCTATTATATGTTGTTGGTCATAGTAGGAAATAAAACAAGTTCACACTTCATTAATGAAAGTAAACATGAATAGTGCAGGATTCCAGCTCTGGAAAAAAATGAAACCATAATGAAATCTTCTTAATGTCTGAATTGGAGATGATCAACCTTGTAACTGTAGGTCATTATCAGGAAGAAAAAATGACAGGGTAAAACAGTATTGAACGTACTCCCTCCTTTATCTCTTGGTACTAAAGAAATGTGCACATCCGCTATGTGCAAAACTTCGCTTCTGGCAGTGAAAACAACATGGAAGGGCTGAAGCAGCAGCAGGTCCCTATAGGATGGGACATGGGGGTGTTGGGTTGTACTTTGGGATCAACCTTGCTTGAGGAAAACCTCAGCTGGCTGCAGCATTGGACAGGGCTGGCATCAGTGGAAAGGAGACAATTTTCTTTGTCAAAAGCCTACCTGAGCATTGCTGGCAGTTGGTAAGAGAGGACAGGTTCCGGGGGGGGATGAGTGCCTGAGAGGAGGGTGTGCCAAAAAGATTTGGCTGGCAGTGGAGCAGCTGGCCTCTGCTGCTAATTCAAATTGGCTTGCCCAGGAGGATCCTAATTACGGCACAATTGCTGTCTCCATAATCGCTGCGGCAGGAGCAGTGTGGGCCATAAGGCACTGAAAGGGACCTGGATGCAGCAGCAGATTATTAGAGTTACTGAACTCTGTCCTGGCCAATGAGTTGCACAAAACCTACCAGATGTCAGGGAGGAAGAAATGGGTCATCCTCGGAGTAGGCTTGTGCAAATAATGTCATTGATTGCTTATGTGAATGATGTGATTGCATAGTGAGGCTGGGTTATGCCCTTCATGGGGAAAGCATTGGAAATGTGGTGAGTCTTCTCAGGGGTCAGGATCTGATTTGCAAAGTAGCAGCTACTTGTGTGGCTGATGTCTGACAAGAATAACAAAAGCTGTTCTGAGAACTCCCAGTGAAGGACTCTAGCTCTGCTGGACGTTCCCAGTGTACCAGTTACGATGGCCACTCACCCGCCCACACCAGCCACTGACAGACAAAATCACCCTCAACAAAACTTGGGCCCAGCAATTATCAAGAAAAGCTGTGATGAGCAATGAGAAAACTATGTTTTAGATTGTGAATACTGGTTTTTGGGTTTTTTTAAATTCCTGGTATGTTCTCAAGGTCAGCTTCTTCAGATATGTTTTGAAATCTAAATAATAAGCTCAGGCAACAAGCATTCAGAGTGGATGTATCAAAGCAGATGTGAACTTTGTAGTGTAGGCAGTTTATTGGCAATCTGAAGTTACTGTTGATGCCCATTGTAATTAGGATCTAGGCTAGGAGGTACTCCCACAATTTCCTTTGTGAGACAGAAGCATCAATAATCTTGCAATGCTCTGTTTGGAAGTGCTCCCTTAGAAGAGGCCTATGAAATGTTAAACCACGTTTTTGACTCGTTGCCTAAACATTTCCCCAGTGGAAAGTCTGGTGCTTAGTCCTCAGAGGTGAATAAGGAAAGCGGGGCACAGGTAAAAACATTATTCCCTGCATCCTCCCACTTACTTCCCAGCACAGGAGAGCCCCGCTTCTACTTCCTCACAGGCTGCTCCCAAAGCACGCATTTCTCTCTTGTGCTAGACTTTAATCACATGCAATTGCCTTCTGGATAACCAGGGCAATAATGGTGATCTTAAACATTGCCAGATGACTCACATTTGCTTTATCTAGGTCTGTTCACACTGTTGTGGCGTTTCTTGCTTGTGACAATGTGGCGGAGAAGGACGAAGTGAGAGGGTGAGATAGCATAGAAGTGGGAGGCCATGCCAAGGTGATGAGCTACTTTGCATTGGCATCTGATGGTGTTAATCAGCAACGATGTACTTTAGGAGGTGTCTTTGATAGCATGCTTTAATATTTTAACCCTCCTCATATTTTTGGATATATATTTTGCGTAGGGATTACAACCTGAATCTGCTTAGGGGCCTCTGGTTTCTGACACAGCAGCAGCCTTTGAATCGGCCAGCGTCTGCACTTGCTGCTTAATCTCTGAGGCAGCCAGTTTGGGGACAGAAGGAGTTTTTACTTTATCTGCTCCAAACACACTTGTACTTTATTCCTTTGTATTGGGAAAACAGCAAGCGGGGGGGTGGGGGTGGGGGGGGAAGCACTGTGTGTGTGAGCACGTGTGTATGTGTTTATATAGTATGGGAGACAGAGACAAAACTGAACAAGTGTGGGAGGGTGAGAACCTTTATTGTGCAACAAACTGATGGCACCAAATATGCTGCATTTGTTGTGAGTTAAAAGGTTTATACAAAGATTTTCTTAGTAGTGCCCAATATCTTAATAGGGTAATTAATCTTTCTAAGTGTTAGTGCCAGATTATGGGATCAGCTATTACCCCTGGCTACAGAGTACTCCTTTGTGTGTTACTATGAACAGGACTAAGTGATGAGACTACTCCATTTGCCAAACAAAGATATGGTTGCTGCTATCTTGTTTATATTTGAAATGCATTTTCTGGTGCAGTAAGAGAAGGAAGTGCCATTTCCTTGGGAATATTGATGCCCTTTATAATGAGTCTTACTAAGAGAAGAAGGGGATGAAGCTCTGTAGAATTTGCAGAGCTTTATAGGAAAGTGCATATATACTTTAAGAGACATGATGGTGAATTGCTTGGTTTGACTATTTTTTTCCAAGCAGGAAAATAAATAGGTAGCTGATGTAATTGTAAGCAGCTGTAGAAACAGATAAAAAGAGGTCCCTACATAAAAACTTCTGTATGGAATGCAGAAGCCAAACATTGTAGTTGAGGAATTAAAATCCAAGTTGTACTGCAGTAGGGTAGGGTAGGACATAGAGGAAATCAGAGAATTTTCTTAAGAAATAGGCTTTGCTCACAAAAGGGTGAGTCAAATCAATCAATTGCTTTATTTAATAAATAAAGAACTTTTTCTTCCAGTGACATTGGAGTTGGAGTAGGGGTAAGGTGACAGACAATGGAGGGAATAAGGAAAACATAGTATATAATGCAGTGGTGGTCACTTGAATAAAAACTGGGTCATCCTGGGAAAATGGCTGCTTGGCCAAATTTTGACATCTCCGGTACTGCTGAATGAGCAACCTCTGATCAAGGTCAGTATAAAATACTCTGTCCACATCATTTAGTCTGGTCTAGTGAAGGCTGTCATGTTCCTAAGCGATGATAAAGTAAAAATCCAACTCCAAGTTTTAATATGTACTATAGCTGGCTTGAACCTAGAATTGCTTTTAAGCTATCCCAGAAGCAGTCACCTGAGAGTGACTCTCTTTGTGTGTGTGAGTGTTCTTCACATATAATAGCACTGGTAAGACTGTCATATGTTGAGATGAAATGCTCTGAGCTGGTTCAAGTGGCTGCCACATCAGGTTAGACTGACTTCTAGGCATTGTGGGGAGATAGCACACTCACACAGGACATGAGGGAGGAAACCTTTTCTATGTGTCTGGAGAGCTGGTCATTTTACAGAAAAGTGAGGAAAAGTGTGGTCATGGAGGCTGGAGGAGGAGGGGATATTTCATCCTCTTGCCTTACTGATACCCACCATTGCTAAGGGCATGCAGCAAGCCCTCTAACAGGGTCATTCCTTTTATGATGGCAGGTACTTGTTAAAGGATCAGCTGGGGGATCTAGCACTGCCTGCTCATCTCTCTGGCAACATGGTTCATCCACTTCTCAGTCTCAGCAGGAAGTTTGCATTCATACAAGGCCTGAGGGATCAAGGGAGAATCCTGAAACTGTGCCAGGCCACCAGGATGAAGTCAGAATGCTCTGGTTTGGCATAAGATTGAAGAATACTCCGTAGGGTCATAGTTGAGTGGATGTAGGATTAAAGGGGGTGGTCAACCAAGCATTGTAGGTGTTTATTTCTCTAGATGACACATGATTGCTTGGCTTGCCCCAAGGCTAAGATGGTGAAACACCAACTCTGCTGATCTGGTAACTCCTTCTGTTGTGGCAGCTTCTGCTGACTGGCCATGTGTTTGGGCCCACTGTGGATGTTTGCCCTTCCCATCTATGCTGGGGGAGAGTGCTGCTTAGCTGATGATGAGGAGGTCACTAATTCTTCACACTGGGTTATATAAGTGGGGCTGCCTACAAGGGCAGAAAATGAGGATGATAGTCATCCCGTGTACCTGAGACTGGTGGTGGTGGTTTAAACAGCTTTCAAACTTGCTGCACCCTCATCACAGTGACTGGAGAATGCCTCTTAGAAATTGAATTTTTGCCTGAAAACAACAGTGAGCTCCTGGCTTTGTCCTGTTGTCCCAGCACCTGCAAAGCCTCTTCTTCCACACCTATTATAGGGATTTCTCACTCTGTGATGTTGCAGAGATGCGGGTTTTGCAAGGAGCTGTCTTTGTTGGTCTAATCTCATTTATAGTTTTCTGCATTCAGTATTTGGGATATGTAATTTGCTTTAACAAAGCTCTTTGATTCTAGGTCATGTGCAGCACAAGGTACTAAACGCTCTGAAAGAGTCTTTGAAGATAATCACAGTTACCTTACCACAAATAACCTTTAAGGGTTATAAGGAAAAAATATCCATCTTAATACAGAGTTAAGATGACCTGGTTGTAGCAGAGACCTTTGTAAGTGGAAAATTCAAATCCAGAAAATATGGAATCAAGGTACATGCCAATAAAGCATTAACTGTGCCCTTCTGGAACTGGAAGTGCTCACTGGGAATTATCTGCAACCACTTCAACTGCAGTCACTGTATTAACTGGAGCAATATTGAACGGTGGGAGGATTAGCTGGAGTTTGGCAGCGCTTGGAGGATAATAAGAAAAAAATTCAGAGTGGGTGAGAAGAGAAGGGGAATGCACATAGTTGTGTGTGTATATATACATGCATGCATAAAGGAAAACAGCACCTATGTGCTAGGGGGAGCTCGGGAATTTCACTTCAGCACTGAGATGCAGCAAGGAGACAAATATCTAGAAATGGGATTTAATGACAGCAAGGCATAAGAGAATATTGACTTTCAGATTTAGCGTTAGGTTGAGGTGCTGCTGTAGGATATGTAGCTGGGTATGGGTTGGTACGGAGCTTCTGTTTGGTACAGAGCAGTTAGCATTGGCAAAAGGAAAGTGCTGGATGCTGTTCCATGATGATCATCAGTGGTCATACCCTTTTCCTTGCATCTACAGAGTGTGTTATAGGGGAACTGAGAAATGGGGGTTTTCTTGTCATTACTGTTGAAAATGGTGATCATTTAAGCAGTTAAAATTAACATATAGGTTTTTAGTAAATATACATGAGATCTGACACAAACAAATCCAAGACTGTGCCTCTAACTCTTTATTAAACAAATTAAGAAAATCAGCTATGATCACCTTCAAGACAGCTCCCCATCTGGGTTGACTCACAGCTGCATATGTTGCTGCCAATGTTTGAAGCAATTCCAAAGATCATTTTCTGGAAGGCTGTTGAGGATCTCTTGTCATTTTTACTTCCACATCTTCCACCAGCAAAAAATAGGTTCCTTTCAGCACCAAATTGATCTTTGGGATCTCTTCACTGTAAGCCTTGGTCAATAACTGAAAAGTTTCCACTACAGATTTCTTCAGTTTCACAAGAAACTTGATTTTAACTCACTGTTCACTTTTGCACACCAGCGTTTTTCAACAGAGGGAAAGAAAACATCTGTATTTGAACATGTGCTCACCTGTACTGAGCAAAGTGATCAAGATGAGCCTTGTCCCACTGTGACAGGTCAAAATATGTTCTGTAACCATTATTGCCTGTTCCCTTCCACTCTTGGTTCCCAAGCTATAGGGTTAGTCTCTCTTTTTTTTTGTCAGAACTCATATTACTGAAGAGGAAATAGGATGTCTTATTGTTATTTTTTTGTGTAACAAAATCAATTTTGTTACCATGGAATGGACGTTGTGCTCATGTTTTGAAATGTATGTGGGCAAGCAGAAGAGGAAGGGAATTCAGACCTGTGGTTTGACTCTCCTAGTCTTTGGTGCTTTCTCCTGTGATAGCAATAACAGCTTGAAGCTTGTGACAGCAGGCTGATGCATCTGCATTTTGCCACCCACCCCACACTTCAGGCAACTTGTGTGCATATTCAGCCTGGTCCTTTTCCCATGTCCTTAAAATATTGATACCTCAGAAACTACATGTTAAGCTCCTCTGTGACTGTCTCCTCAAGGCTGAGTTTTTGGTGCTAACCCAGGGTCTGAGTCCTGGTGTTGCTCCAGCATGCATTGAAGAGCTGAGGCTCTGGGTCAGCATATGTACACTTTGTCCCTCTTCTTCAGTGTTGGAGAGAGCTAGAGATATCTGCAGATTAGTACAAGATGTATTAAATGCCTTTCTGACAGGCGAGAAGGGTCTGGACTGTCTTGGGTGCACTAGAGTCCTCCATGCCCTTGCTTGAAGACTGTCCTGGTCAGCAGTTGGGCAGGTGAGGGCTGCAGTGAGCTCTTGATAGTGATGCTGGCATGTGCCTCTCTGGAGGGCAGGGTTAGAGCTGCCATGTTTAAGCCTCAGGCTATCTTGAGTCAGCTTTTCTCAAAAGCCTCTGAGTTCAGAGGACAAACAGGAGGACCTTTTGAAGCACTGCAAATTCACAGGTACTCTAACTCAGCAGAAATTTCAGACCCCTTTGAAGACTGAACCTTTTAACAGGAAAGGGTTCTCAGCCTATGAGAGAGCTAAGCTGACCCTCCACTACAAAAGGTACTCCCAAATGTCTCCTCTTATCCTTGGTGTTCAGCATAACCACAATTTTAGAAAAATGTCACAATGAAGCACTAATGTTATTTCAAGGAGTAGCTAAAAAAGCCTCTGGGAGATAAGTGACTTATTAACAAGTCATGGGACTTCGATATGCCTCAGGCAACATTTTCAAACTATTGCTCTCCAAATCAGTCACTATAATTATACCACTTCCCAAACAGAAAAGAACAACATGGGAAATTCATCTAATGTAATATCATAGGGCTGAGCATTAGAGCAGAACAAAATGGGTTATTGAAACATAATAGTAAAATAGGTGTGAATGTAGAATAACGGGTCAAAGCAAACCCTCAGATGAGTAATTAATTCTTACTATCCTACTTGTTCTATTTCATCCTTGGGCATTTAATTATACAGTTTTCCTTTACTCCTGTCCTAACATGAACCACAGGAAATTTTTTTCATTGAGTCTTGGAAACAGTAAAACTTGAGTGCTTTATTGGACCTACTCTCCTAAAAATAAAACTTTGAAAGATCTGTGAGCAGTGGTAGGACCTGACTTTGTAATTATGGCTCTGTCTCAAGGGTATAACATGAATAAGGATGTCCTTGTGCTGGGTGCTGCATACTAAAGCAGGAACCTAAAAGCAACAAAGCACTGAAGAAAAACACTGTCTTCTGCACAACTTGCAATCCTTGCTTGAAGTCAACCATTCGTTGAAATGGGTTGGGTACAAGTTGAAATAGGGTGTTGCTTTGACATGATCACTATCCGTGGGGATGAGAGACTAACTTTTTTGCTAGGATATGTGACAGCTAAATGCAGTAAATGCTGTCCCCATGTTACTAGCCTGGAAAAATAAGACCTAAGAGGTTTTTTCTTCTTTTTTTTTTTTTTTTTTTTTTTTTTTTTTTTTTTTTTTTTTTTTTTTTAAAAAAAAAGCCAACAGAAAACATTCCTTCCCCATTTAGGTGCCTACAATGTTCCTGTCATTTTAGTCTTCAAACGCCTACTATTCTAGCAACTCAGCTGATAGCACTGTGAAAAGTAAATCTCTCTCAAGCATTTTCCTCCCTCTGGCTAATAGCTAATCTAATAATAGTTTGAATCCTACCACCACAACAGCTCTCTTTATAAGATGTGTAGTGGGAAAAGGTTAAAGATTTCATCTCTGTGGTGATCCAAAACTCCTTGCAAGTTGTATAAGGGTACTGAATCAGGGCCCTGCACTGATTATTTGTCATCCTACAGACCTTTGCAGGCTCAAATGTTTCTCAGATTTGACTTAAAATCCAGCAAAACCAAGCAAACAACCTCCCCAACAATGCATGCAGCTCTTGGGTTTTGGTTATTGTTTTTTCTCTTTTGTGTTAATATTTTCTTTGTTAGTGCTTCTGCACCAGATTTTTAATTTTTTTTATTTTGTGCTTTTACACCAACCCTAAATGTTCTTCCTATTAGTACAGGAAGCTGGCAGCAGCCAGTCTGCAGCCTTTGGATAGCCAACTAATTAAGGGAAAAGCAGGTGTGGATGGAACCATTGAGTCTATAAATAAGTGCCAAAAATTTAAGTTATTGGTCTCTGAGTGTTAGGAGGTGGAGCACTGCTTTTATACCTTCCATGGGGAGAAAAAGAAGGCTTAGAGGATATGATTTTTTTTTTTTTTTACAATTTAAAACCACTTCAGAATATAGCATATCTGTTCTCAAAAAAACCCCCCAAAACAACAACAACAACAAACCACCAACAAAAAATGTTATTGTCTTGAACAAGGTTAGTCTTGAAGACAAATAGACAGTGGTGGGGTTCTTAGTTTCATTGACCTGGCCTGGGTTATGAACTGGATAGTCTGTTAAGAAAGAATCCATATTCTCAGGATGACACTCAGAAACATAACTCAAAAGTGACTATAGATGTTAATGGCTATTGTTCCTTTGTGGTTCTGTTTATAAATAAACTTTCCCTGCCTTCTATAACATGGCTCAAAATGTTCTAATCTGCAAAAAGCCTCTCCCCTCAGTGCTAAAGAAAAATCTGATCTATTGAACAAAGTATTATGCAAGAGAGTTTGTGTCTAAGAATGTATTCTCTGCTCACACTGATTTCTCCTCCTTCCCAATTTCTCTACTGGCTGCTTCTTTTGTGCTGGATTTAGTAATTTATTCAAACATTTCTAACCAGGGGACGTTCTTAACCAGGGTGCTGTGGCAAGAGACCACAAAAGCATCTCACAACACATGCAAAATACATTAAACCACTCTTAGGGTAGGATAATGTGTGATAGGATAATGTTAGAATAGAAAAAAATGTAGAACGGCCACCTACTTACTTGACTAGCTTCATTAATTTTGATCTGACTAATATGAATCTTCCTCATGGATGTGCGTTCATCTTTTTTGGGTTGTGTATAAATTTAAATGCAGGCAACAAATGAATGCTTATACAAAAGCTTTAATGTGTCAACTTGGGAAAGGTATGTTGATAGTTAAAAACCCACATTCAAAGCATACACATAGTTTATATTATATAACTCTGAGGGCATCTGACCAAACCAACAGGTGTTGTTCTGGAGTAGTAAGGAAGGGGGTTTGTGATCTGAGGCTTTTGGGAAGCACTGGTGGTTTTAGGGACTTTAATTTCTAAATTTGTGTTGAAATTGGAATGGGACTTTTTTGAGTCATCTTCCCTAGAGGTGTTTAAGGGACAGGTGGATAAGGCACTGAGGGGCATCGTTTAGTGATTGATAGAAATGGTTGGACTCAATGATCTGGTGGGTCTTTTCCACCCTGGTGATTCTATGATTCTTTCCCCCCCCTTAAATACTTAAAGATAGGGAGCAGAAGGGTTTTCCAGGTTAGACTGACCGTAATGGATTGCCATTTAGTACTCAGTCTGATTCTCAGGGCTTTCAACGAAGATGTAGCTGTGCACATGAGACCTCTTCTCTGCCTGCCAAGCTATAAGATGCTCTGGCTTGGAAAGGGGAATTTTTATAAGTTGTCTTTTGCTCTTGGTTCCTCTCTGAACAGATAATGAGATATTCACCAGAGAAGGTCCTGGGACTGTGTAACCAGCCTTCACAGTGAAGTGTGCTAATTAGTCTCTCTTTCTCTCTCTTAATGAATCTATGCATATTCATTGAGAAGTAGAACAGTTCCAATAGGAGAGACTCAAGGTAAAACTTTTTCTCAGAATGCCTTTCAGCCTACCTGATGGTTATAACTTTCTTCTGATGGCAAAAGACTGTGGCTTAATTCCTTTGAATCAAGTGGAGGGAAGAAACAAACTTTTTTGCCTCTAAGGTGAGTAGTCTGACCACTAGACTGCTGCAGAATGAGACCGTTCTCCTTGCCTGCAAAGTGTATGTACGTTATTCCTTTCTTCCTATGTTTCATTAAAATTGCCTTAAATATAAACTCTAATTGGAGCCAAAGAAAAAAAATGGCTTGCACTTGTTTACCAGGCATAGTAAATATATATTTTAAAAGATGTTTCAGATCAAATTAAATATTTCCTTTCCTTATACTACCTCAGCATTATTTCTTTGGTTTGATAGAGGAACAAGGAATCAATTTTTAATGTCATTTTATTGAGGTGATTTTGAAGCACGTGCTTTCCTATCTAATCTTCAGGAACACTTATGTTTTGCCATGTAAAAAAAAATGTCACTAGAATAAGAAATGACAGTAATAATAAAAAGGACTTGAAGATAGGTGGGTAAGCATTGGCTGAAAGTACTGACAGAATCCATCCTGCTGACGAAAACAAGCTGTGAAATGGATGCTAAAAATAGATCTAAACTTTAAAAGTCATTTCTGACAAACCTGGGTCCTACTTCTCTGTGTAACACAATTTGCCACAATCTGTGGGCTGATGTTGCAGTAAATTAGGTTCCTGATACTTGCTGTTAATGAGTCACTGAATAAATACATCTGTATAAATTAGCCCACAATTTGCCTGTTGCAAAAATAAACCATTTTGATTTCCTGTGTGAACAGCATGACAAGCATTGCACACGTGTAGTTTTGCTAAATACGGAAGACGTTAACCCATGGGAAGAGAAAGCAGTCATGACAAGTACATGAGTGGTGCATCATGCTAAGTGGGAATGGGGCCATGCAATGCAGGGGGATCAGTTTACAGATCCGGAGAATCAAGAGCTCCAAGTCTTTAGAGCTGTCATCTTGTTTTAGAATGGGTGTCCTCTGCCTCAGCTTGAACAGGAACAATAGATCACATATCCAACAGCAGTGTTAAAGACGTGAATTGTGTTTTGGTAGCATGGAGGCTTGGGCCTTATGGCATTAGATGCTGTATAAGACCGAAGTAGGAAATGTTCTGCTCTCAGATTATTTTACAGTTCAAGAAGATATAATAATACTTGGAAGGAAGACAATGAAAACAGTAATTAGGATGTGGGTCTATACAGGCCAGTTAGTTGCGCAGGCATGGCAGATGACTCCTCTGCTTTTCTTGAACATTTCTAATTTCCAGGTATAGTAGTCCAAGTGCTTTAAAAGCTACCAAGTCTGAAAAAGACTGTTACCTGTTTTTTTTTTCAGTGAAAACTCGTTGACTCCTATGCAGTGACTTCAGCTGAAGATACATGAAAACAGAAATAAGTTCAATTCTCAGTCCTTATGAGCTGGGTAGTACATTCAGCTGTGAAGTTTTGCTTCAATATAGAGCATAAACATGCCATGTCTGCCTCCCTGAAATGGCTGTCTGTATTAAGCACTCAGTCATGTACAAATATTGCAAGGAGTTACCTGTCTGCTGTCACTAGACATGTGACCTTACTGAAATGTCTCCTTCAATATCTAGAAGCTGCAAGTGTCACACCAATACACATTTTTACCTCAACACTCACTCAACCTCACCTCTCTGATGCGACAGTTCTTTTTTAATGTATAGATGTCCAAGGAGATGGATATCTGTGTAGTGTTACTTCTGTTGCCCAGCTTGTCTGATAAAATAAACATCCTTGCACAAAGTCATTATGTGAGTGGCTTGTGATGGCATGCATAAATATAAACTTAATGCTTATTCCACCCAAGGTATGTGTATCCCATGGATGTTCAGTTCCAGGTGTTTATTCTGGAGATGATTGATCCTATGTAGTGTGCATGAAATGATGAGCTGCTTGTGTTTGGTCAAAACCAATGGAGTCTGCAGAGTGCCAGGGTTCGTGTGGGGATATTTGGGGTCTGCCAGAGGTTAGAGCAGGGGAAAACTGCAATGCAAGTAAACCTAGACAATATTTATCGATTTGTAGGGTGATTTTGGGGGCTTCTTTGAATTGGAGATGCCTGCAAAAGCACCTGGAAAATCTTTATGTCAAGTCAATACTATTCCATATGGGTGGCTTTTGCTAGGCAAACAGATGTGAATTTTTTTTGTGCAAATGGTTTCTGTCTCTCCTGCCATAAGGCATGGTCCTTGCTCATTGGCATACAATGCCAGGGTTCCTTATCTACTTTGTGCCTCAGTATGCTACATACAGCTGATCAACTTGATTTGGAACTCACTGGCTGGCTGCTAGCTCAGGGAACACATGAGCTCTGCTAGAGGATGCATTTGTCAGGATCCACTAGTGACAGAGAACTGATCATACATACAAATATCACATTTATGTGAGAAGGAATCCTGTGTATTGTGGTGGGAGAAAGTCAAAAGATGTACAGAAAGCACAGGATGAATTAATGAGCCAACAACGCAGTAGCAAAACCATAAACATAATAAGACCAGAAGAAAACAGGGAGGGGAGGGCTATGTAAGCTTGACTTTTTTTGGAAAGATACGCTTCTCTAAAAAACTATTTTATAATGAAACAATAATTACAAAGTTATTATACATGCACCCATATGCACAATGACATATATTTGTGTGCACAAATATGCCTGCATATGGTGTGGCTTGATTCTGCAGAGTGGTTTTCAAATTTGTACTGGTTGAGGGTTTTGTAAACTCTTTTGTATTGCACAAAAGATATTTGCATAGGTTATCCTTTGTCTACCAAGGTTAATGTCTCTAGGCTCCTGCTCTGGTCAAGGGGATGAGAGGGTCTACTCCCAGGTGTGATCTAGAGCAGCAGAGGTAGACTTTTTTCTGGTAATTTCTGTATGGGAGAGCTTTTGTCTTGACAACAAGGGTTAAGGCTACTGTGAGCCTGAGCAAATGCCCTTTACAGAAACACATGAAGTGGGAGAGGCCAAGTTGTTGCTCTTTTAGCAAGAATAGAGGAGCTCCAGCTCTACTGTCAGTCAGACCTGGAGGGGCAGACCTGCAGGGTGTGCTGGGGGCCTGGAGTTGAACCGCAATTGCTTTCCCCTTGATCCGTTCTAAGCTTTGGCTCCATTTCATGTCTCTTCATGGAAATGACTCCCTGTTCTGGGAGGGGCTTGGTCTCTTTCTCAAATAATAATGCAATCCAGACTTGAATTGGCAGAAATGTCATGAGACTTCTTATTCTTGTGTATTTCCAGTGTGAATGCACTCAAAATATCCTGTGAAAGTCAGCACTGGCATTTTTTTCTGATGAACTGACACTGACCTGATAGTTTATTGTGGTTTCTTGTCCAAGAAATGGTCATATAGGAAAGAAACGGAAGGATCCCTTTCCCATCACTAGCTTGTTTTCCAGCTGTACTAATATTAAAAGCTGTTTTTTTTTTCTACGCTGTATTTTAATAATTGCTGCTCCATCAAAATACATGTAGTTGAACACCACCTTTAAGCATATGCTAATGTTGACTTGAAACGTATCTACCTCTGAACCATGTATAATCTGCATTTCAGGAAACCTAGTGCACCAAGCAGGACAGGAGAAACAGAAGCTTAATATAGTCCTCTAAGAACAAATTCAGAGAGATGCCTTCCTCTTTCAGTTTATGGGCAGCATAGGATGACTTATATCCTTCAGTGTCAGTACCTAAATTTACCGCCTAGAATTGGACAGAAAAAATGTCTGCAATTATGTTTGTGCCTCAAGACAGAAGGATCCCTCTTTGTCTGCCTCCCTGGTTCCTTGAGATGCAGATTCCTGATACATGATGAATGATAGAGGGAGAGAAGGTGTTTCACAGGCTTTTTCTGATTTTGTTTCCTTATGCAAAGGAGACCACCAGTGTTGCACAAGAAGAGCCACTGGGAAAAAGACTCTCAGGATGAACTGCGTTCAAGTACCATGTTTTCTAAATCCTCTAACAGCTGGGAAACATGAGTGTCTGACTTAGCCAACACTTAGAACTGTTATTATGGCTGTATTGTGATAGAGAGGGACCTTAACACAGATTCTTGCCCCCACTGTGTGTGTAGTCTCACAGGGGAGCTGTAGCATAGCTAAGAACAAACTAGTTCTTCTACCATGCAGTATTGACCTCCTTGTTGGCTCCTTGGTTTTGATCCTTGAACCAAAATGGAAGCATTTCACATTACACATATGTGTAATTTTATGGAAGACGTAAGGTATGGGCACTGGAGGGCTGGAACTGCTGCTTTTTTTTTCCAGCTGATTGTTACTGGCCAGCCACGTTTGCTGGTCATCTGCTCTGCTCTTGACCTGGGTGGTCTTCTTCAGGGCAAGTCACCTCTGCAGTTTCCAGATATCAGTCCTCAGTACCTGACCACTGAGAAACCAGTGCTATCTGGGATGGGATCTTATGTGCTGCTTGGAGAGGAGCTTGGGAAGAAACTTTCTTCCAGTTTCTACTTCTCTCAAACACTTTTCAATGGCAGTGGCATGTGTGTCACCCACAGAGGGCTGAGCTGCTTCTCCCACAGAACAAAGTGTGGGAAAGAAGCAGGTGAGCCTCCAAGTACTGGTCCTGGCCAAGTCTCTGGGTTGAGCTAATAGTTCATATATGGCTGGTAAAAAGTCAAATGTGTCACTTGGTCAAGCACATCACTTTATTTTTTAAATAAGCTCATCTTAGACATGTTGGTAATGTCTGGCAATAATTCTTCACAGAGAGCTGAACTGCTGCACGCTTTTTAGAAAGGCAGAAAGCACAGTCAGTTTCAAAGCTGCAAAAGTACTCTACCGGTAAAATATGACAGGTACATCACAAATCAATACTACAGAAGAGTTTGAAATACAGTGTGAAAAAATATTTACAGACCACTGAGATTCAGAAATATTGCTGATATGATCAGAGGATCAATACATGAGAGTAATTACAAAATGCCACCTTCTTCTGAGGCAAAAAATACAGGTCCTCATCCTACCTAATAACAGTTAATGTGGCACTTTATAAAGTTTCACTGAAACCAAAGGAAAGTTCAAGGCGTTTCTATTCCTCAACAGAGTTATCTAACTAAAGCCAGTACTAGGTTATAGGAATGGGTCCCTTACTTCTATCTATTTTATGGAGAAAAAGAAAAACGTCCCAGGAAGCAGGAAAACTCAGATAAACTATCGGAGAAAGAAGTGTTTAAAATACAAAAACTTAGGATAAAAAAATCTAAAACCACTTCCCAAGTTTTCCTTTAGCTCCAGGCTTTATTCTGGAAATGCAGGGATCAAAATGAAGTATGTAATTTAGAATTTCTTTTTTTCTTTAGTTTGCTGTGGATGAGATTTAGTTTTCGTGGTCCTAAATCAGAGGTAGGGAGGATAATGTTTCTGATGGTGTTTCATATAGTCTCTGCTTATTGGTGCTGAGGGGATTTTTTAAATTCCCCTCTCGAATTATTGAGGTGTGAGGTAATGTGTGGCCTGTCAAATATGTTGGAAAGGTTTTAGGGAAGGAGAAAGCACCTCTTTCCTGCAGTAAACTTATGAGGAGGGTAGAGGCAGAGGGAGACTGGCCTGGGCTGCTTCAGTTGCTGAAACTCTTGCAGACTGTGCTGTTGCTGCCTGGTTATGTGCAGACTGAAGAGATCAGGATCCATGGAGTCATCTCTGGTCCCACAAAGGCACGAGAACATAACAAAGAGCAGATTTGTGCTTCTTCCGTTGGTCTGAATTTTCTGAAGCAGTGAGAGGATGACCTTGATATTTACACTGAGATAAGCAAAGGTAGGTTTTAGCCATTATATGTCAGAAAGTAACATTTATGGAGATTAGCCTGAGCTTGATGAAGGCTTCCTGGTCACCCCAGCCTCCATGGCCGACAGTGTTCCTGTGATGAAGCCGTGCCATTAAGTCAAGAGGAAAATCAGATATCCATTTCTGCAGGTACTACCGACCCCACAGACGTGCTGGGGGAATGCAACACTGCGTTGTGTGCTGTGGGTACAGGTGGTGAGATGTAAGGAAAGGTCTCTGGATGCTTCCAGGAGAAGTGGTGGTAGTGTTTTCCACTAGTAGCAATGGCTGGATGCTCAGAGAAACTTCTCCCAGCAGAGCTGTTCCTCTGGTACTTGTTCTATCTGACATGGCAGAAGCTGTGGTGAAGGCATATACCAGCTAGTGTTGCCCAGTCAAAACAGCATTGCTAGTCTGATGCAAATGGTGCCTCAGCAGAATGTTTTGAAGTAAGACCATTTCCAGAGGCTGCAAAGGCCAATGCTGTAAGGTGGAGAGCCTTAGAAGACAAGAGGTAATTTGTGAACATGTGTTGCATGAGGTCTTTTTTAGATGTTAGTTCAACAAAGAGAAATTACAGGAGAACCTGTTGGTTTGGAAGCAGCCAAGGAAGAAGGGCCAAAAAGTCTGGAGGCAGCAGAACCTGAGCTTTTGCAGCACCAGAGATCAGTCCACCCAGCCCAAGCATATTGTTACTGTTTTATTAAAAGGGTTGATTTGGAGAATGTTGTGTTTGCAATTCAGCATCATGCCTCAGAGCCTTGATTTCAAGCCTTTATTTATATGCTTAATTGTTGCTATGGAAATTCAATATTTAAAGAGGTAATTATTGCTGATCTTGTTGCATGTGTCCATTTCTGATGTCCAGCTGTTAGCTCTTTAGCTCCAGTCTAGCAGATTAATTACTACTATTGATTACTTTGAGCTTCTCTCTTCACACCTGCAGTCTGTGTAATTAGCCAGTGGCCTCCTCTGAAAATTAGGAGCAGTTTCATTTTGGCACCTTGCCATTTCTCAGCCATGTTCCTTACATTGATGAACAAAAGAAAATCTCTCTTAGATAGAGATATCTATTTTTGAACTATCTGTGGATAACTCAAACCACTCCATGTTAGTAAATATTGCACCCCATTAGAAGATGACTGATAGGGAAAAAAATAAATAAATTCCAAGGTATTGGTATTTTTGCTGATAGGTTGGTACATGATGTCCTGGCTTTTTGAAGTTTATTTTGCTTAGTGAACTTTGCACTAAATGGGACCCAGCTCTCTGAGCACAATCTCTTCTCCTCTCATCCTGCTTTCCTGAGGTGGAGTTGTCCTTTCCCTGTTGTTTACACAAAGGATTTCATAGAATCATTAGAAGTGGACTTGGCAGTGTTAGGATAAGGGGTGGACTTGATGATCTTAAAGATCTTTTCCAACCTCCATGATTCCTGTCATTCTTGCTGGATGCTACCAGGGCATGTTGGAGGAATGTTAAGTAGGAATGTAAAGTAGGAATGTAGGAGGGTACTACTGTATCGGGACACCCTCATCCATCCTCTCCCTTTCTAAACACTGTACTTCTCCATCACCATTCACTGTTTTCAGTGGCCACCCAAGGACCATGACCTGTCTTGGAAAGAGAAATCAGTATGGAATTTCCCTCCCTTTGCACATCAGAGGTGAGATCTGAGGGTTTGAAGGCTTTTTTTAAAAGAAATAAAACATACTATTTTTGCCGCTATGGCTTCCTTCTCTCAAAAAGAAATCTGTTCTTTATGTAAGCAGTGTTGCTACACAAAGGTTCACACTAACATTTGTGTGGTTTCAACAAAAGCAGTGGGCTGGAAGGAGGAGAGAGTGAGGGGTGATCTCCATCTTTGCTCTCTCTGGGTGAGGATCCAGTCTATATCTACAGCAGACGAAGGGCAGTCCAAAAGCATGATATAGGTGGCCTGTGAACTGAAGTGTGCTGAAACTAACTTTCCTATTAATGCTGCATGACTGGGTGCTCTCTGCATATCAGCAGTTTAATGCACCACAGTTCAGGGCGGTGAGTCTCCAGAGTAAAGGTGCCATGAAGGCACTCTCTGCTTCACAGGTCAAACACCATCTTGAAAATTGTTGCCAAGTCCAGGGGAAGTGATTAAACCCCTTTCTGGTTGGGTAAAGTACTTGCTTTAGACTATTTGGTACAACACCAGCCTCTGGACCAGAAGGTCCCCAGCTGGAATCTCATCACTGCCACTGTTTCTAGATTAAATTCTAAATTGTGTATTGTTGTTTGGAGGCCTTATGTGCAGGGTCTCACTGAGTCACCAGTTATTAGGAATGCCTCCTGTTATTGCAGCCCTAAAAGCTATTTGAACAGAAGCCTAATGTGACTGTGATTTCCAAGGACCATTTGCTGTTATTGCAGCTCTGCTTTGCTGTGAGTGAGAGAAACAAACCAAAGTTGCTTTCAGATCACATGAAAGAGAGGGACAGGGAAGCAATAGAGCTGGAGTGACATTCAGCTGCCAACAAATGTAAATTCACCAAAAATAAACAATCTTTTTATGAACTAGAGTGAGGTCGTTTTTACCACAAGAAAACAAATGGGTTACTTTTCTCCAAGCAGATATATTTCCTGGATTTTGTCTTCTCTTTTATCTAAGAAGCTGCAAAAAGTAGCTGCTGAGGAAGTATGCAGAGCCTCTGTACTGCCCTACCAAGTGGGCCAGAGGGACTTTCCCCTCTTTAGAAGGGGAGGACATAGCAAAAAAAACTCTCTGGGAGAGGAAAGGAGCAACTTCTATGTACAAAATGTGAAACTACAAACATAAATATTAATCTGAAGGCACACAGGCATAGATGAGAAGTCTGTGTAACGTGGGAGAGTTCAGAGTCTGAATAATATAGTTTAGGGGCTGGGTTTCAGAGTAGTCCTGATTCTACTTTGTTACTGACTCTCTATAAGAGTTCTTAGCCTAGGTTCCCTTCGTAGAAAGTTAGTGGAATTTTGCCTGAAGAAGGGCTGATTTAGGTACTAGGAAAATAGGTCCTCCATAAAGAACTTCAGAAGTTCTTTTGTATCCACAGCTAAATGTGCTGTGAACAACTTGCTCCTGTTTAGGAGAACTGATGTGAAACAACAATGGTCTATTACTGCTAGTGGTGCTAGGTTCAATGCTGTTTGAAATATTTGATTAGTCCTGGGTAATACAGTTGTATACACAATTCAGCCATAGTTCTCGTTTACCTAGCTGGGGTGTTTAGCAAGGGTGAGGTGCTACATCAGAAAGTCTATTTAGAGGTGCCAGACATCATCTTTGTATTAGATGATCTGCAGCCAACTGTGCTCGCAGAAGACATACAGCTGGCAAGGGAGAAGACAACTGAAAGCGGGGATCATTATATGAAGGCAGTGGTGCTGCCAGCTATTTGCCTTCCTGGTTCTTAGATGGGTATATGGTATATATTTAGGATACTGCTGTACTGTCTCTAGCAAATAGAGTAGTATACTGGGAACGGAGTACAGCTACCTGTGGGATAATGAATACGTGGCCAGGCAGAAGAGAGAGCAGATGTGTTTATGTGTCCCTGTTATGTGCCCAAGTGATTAGAGCACTTCCGCATGTCACAGGCTGAAGTGTTGGGATGGTTTTGTGGTTGACTTACTGTACTTGGAAATCTTTGAAATTTAGGGCTGATGTTTCAAAGATTTCAAAATGGCCAGAATCCCACCTACAATAGCAGAAGTTGTACTCTCTAGTCAGCACAAGACGCAGAAAGGCAAGGCCCATCATGATTGTCTCCTGGTATCGAAGAGCAGCAACTGATCCAATTCTGTTGAGAATTAACATGCTAGCTTGGAAAAAATCAGGCCTGCATGTACAATAGAGCCACCTGGGCACCACCTGCCTCTGTTATGTGTTTAAAAAAACCTACAGCTCTTGCTTTTACATAACCAAATTGAACCTGGAACAACTTGCTCCAGTTCACAGAAGAGCTGGATCTCATGGCTTGGGGATGTAGGTGGTGTGGTTGTCCTCATATTGATGATGAGGCAGACCTACCAGACTTATGGTCTATGTCCATGGTCAGCATGCTGGGTGAAAGTGGTTGACAGCTGGAAGATTCGTAGGACAAGTGTTTTCTCCAGGAGGGAAGTAAAGGTACTGGTAGAGCCCATTGTGTGTGCTCTAGCTACAGACAGTGACTAAAGCTGTGATTAAGGGTCATACATCTCTTGCTCATCCTGAATATCTTAAAATAAGTTTGCTCAACAAACTCTTCAAAGGTGCCTGCTGGCATTACCAAAAAATCATGAGTGCCTAATTCAGGAGGATCTGAATATGGGCACTTGTGGAGATTACTGCCTCTGTTATTCTGCTGTATGTATGTTTAGGTATGTAAACATTCTGATGTGTTGTTGTGTTTAAAGTGTGTTAAAGATGTAGCTTGTACAGCCTGTCACCTTTTCTGAGAGGTCTCATCATTCAGTTTTCCATCAGCTTTTTGTTTCCTTCTCCTAGATTGTGAGGTACTGCCTCCTGCCACTATATACTTACATGTCTCTCAGCACAGCTGGTTCAGACTAAAGTCCTCTCGAAATGAAAACAGGAATAAGTGCATGAGATACGTATGCAGTGGCAAAGGTGAGGTGTTCACATCTGGCAGGTTGTGTGTCAGAGATTTGTAGTTTTGAAATGCTATTTATTTCTTTACCATTTGTCTCAGTGCACTAACTTTGTTCATATGCCAGGCTCTGCATTTGGGCTTTGGCATCAGCCTCTGCAACCATCACTGACTTCATCTGAAGCTCTGCTAAAGTGCTGTACTGCATCATCTTTTCCTTTCCTGGGATATGGACTGTTTGCACTGTTACGCGTGTGATCCTTCTCCCACCTAATGATATGTGGTTTGTCTTTTGTCAGCTTAGAGTTTTCTTTTAGCCAGGTACAGCTGTGAGTTGCTTTTGAGTCCTGGTATGTTTTTTCACTAGCCCCATAAAAATCTGTTGCCATTGATGTTGAGGACATGTGAGAGGACAAAGCACTCATTCTGAGTTTTAAGCTCTGATCTGCATTTGAGGTCCTTGTTACAACCTGCTTCTCTGTAACACAGCTCAGGAAACCCTACCAACCTCCTCCCTACAGGAATGGGCTGAAGGAGCTGATGCTCTGCAACTGGCTGCTTCTTCTACATTCCATCTGCTTTGCTTAGCTGGAGTATTTATTGTCAAAAGCACCACTGACAGAAAACATTCTGGCTGTGATGAAATATCCACAGAGATTAATGTGGTATTTGTTACAAAAACGTCTCCCAAATCCACCGTACTGACTTCTGTCTGCTAATTGTCCTGCATCTGTTTCCAACCTCAGAATACTGCCTTTTGTGTAGAAGGACTGATAACACCAAAGTGTCTCTTGGTGTCCATTGCTTACTAATGTGGCTTCTGCATTGTTCATTAGCTAAGGAAACAGCACAGTGCCATAAGGATCCTAGGAAACTCAGGAAGTTCTGGGTTCTTTATGAGACTAGATGCCTTCAGAAGTAATTTGAAACCCTTGTGCTACCCTCTTGATACAAAATCCTTTTCTTGAGAGCCCCTATTTTATGGCATACACTTTTTCCTCTCTGAATGTAAATATGTGTGCATTTGTATGCATGTATTTCTGTTTGTGCATGACATAGATGAAAGATTTTTGTCCCTAAATAGGGAAAACATGGATTGGTTTCTGTTTTCATGAGCCTGTGAATCCCATCCACAGTATCAGCTCTCACCCTAATGAGCTGAAACTACATTAGCAAAATCCCAGGCAGATAAATTGACTTTAAACCTTGGTTTGATGATCCTACTAAGACATTCAATTAATTCCATTTTGCTACAAGCTAATTTATGACTTTGTGTTTACTAAAAAAAATGTTGAATGTACAAATCAGTAGGAGACAAGGTAATGAATTTTTCTACCTTCCTTCATGCTCTTGTCTTCACACTTCACTACTATAAGAATGGAAGAAGAAATATGAAAGAAATGTCTTTTGATGTATGAAATGTGGGTATTTTCTCATACTGAGCTGTATCTAACTGGTGTAAACACATAATCAAGCCCTCTAGGAGATGCTAATTAGTGCAGTAAATGTTAGTTTATTAATTGCCATTACATTTTCCTTTGTTTCACCAGTGAATGTGTCTTTTCAGGAGAACAGATTTGATATGGTGTGTCTGTTGAATTTGTTTGTGTTCATGGCAAATGAAAACAAGTAGCCTAGCAAAGCTGTGATGAATTAACAGCAGTCGGTGTGATCAACGTTTCTGTAACAGAGTCCACAAAGTGCATAGGCTTCTGTGTGATCTGAGAAGAGAAACAACACAATACAAAAAGCCCCAGAGGATTTGATAACAATTTTCTGCTCTATCTCTCTACTTGGCGTGTTTTTAATGAGCCCTCCAAAAACACAGGTAGCAAAACTTTCCCTTTTTGATGTGGCAGAATGCACTACCAAGACGTACTGCAGGAGAGCTACTTCAAAGGCAAAAAGACCAACGAATACAATTACATTAGGTGAGGCTGCTGGGTATAATTGAGTTCCTCCTATCCTTAGAAAGTGATAGAAGACAGTCCCTTAACAATTCCCTCTTCCTGCTCTTCCAGCTTGTTATTACAAATCAATACTTCCCCTGTGACGTTCACATTTGTAAACTACCATTATCACATGCTACACTACCTGTGCTGTGTACTGCAAACCAAGACTATGCCTACTGGTAAAAAAATAAAGGATCAAGCGAGGGCTCCTCCAGTACATAGTGGCAGTGGCAGCATGGGCTGTGCAAAGACCAGAAGAAGCATCCAGTGGTTTGCCAGCCCAGAAACAATTCCTTTCGCCCCCTGTAGAGGCTGCCAATAATTAATAGAAATATTTGTGCAGGTGCTTCTGGGAAGCAGCAGAGTGGATCGTGTCTGTTGAAGAAACTCAGTGTCCCAGGAAGACCAAGGTGGGAAGTGGCTTTGCTGAGGGTTGATCTAGGATGTGGCTTGGCCAAGCTTTCAGGACCTACTTTTAGGCTTGGTGTGTGGACAAAAGCTGCACAGAAGGAGGAGTGTTTTACGTTCTGTGTGGAACATGAACTCTGGTTGTGTTTTTATGAACTTTGGTTAAACTATGCCAAATCCCAGGTACATCTTCATAATCATTCCCCTGTAGAAACAGCTCTACAAAGTCATACAATATAAACCAACAAATATTTACATCCAGACATTTGAAAATGTTTTTTCATTGTTTTCTTCAATTATTTGCCTAGATAAGTTTTAGCAGGTCACTGAAAAAGGTGAGGTTAGAATGCCAGTTTGATATTTATCCTTGAGAGCAAGGTTGCTTTGCAATGTCTTTGAATAGCTCAAGTCCCTAATCAAGCTTCCAGTTTACAATCTTCTAAAATTATGACAGTCCCATGTCAGAAACTTCTAGTTTAGACTTCTCCATATGTCTGTTCAAGAAGCACTGAGGTGCACATATTGCCTCTGAGCTTCATTTACTGCAGACATCAAAGACAGGCATGGCTGACTGTCTTATAGGACTCTGCATGGCAAGAATGGGTGTTGCCTGCTGTGAGTCTTAATTAGCTTTAAGTCATTGATTTATTTTCTGGTGACAAATAATCATAACTAGCATTTAAATACGTAGTTCTGCTCTGATTGGAGCACTGAAATAGAAAGTGCTATCCAAAAGTTTTCATGATGAATGAAAAGAAAAAATGTATCAGAGCATCTTTTATTTTTCAGATTGGGAAGATTTAAAAGAAAAAAAAAGGTGCAAATGTTGTGTTCAGTGTACTGCTTCAACACAGCTTGAGCAAAATTTCACCTTATTAGTGAGGGCGCTCTTTTGCTGGACTCCGGTCACAGAAGCATGATGGAGGATGGACATAGTTTAGAAATTTGCTAGAAATCTGGAGACAGAAACTGGCTTGTCCTTTGAGACACGCTCCATATATGCAGAATCTATCTGAATAAATGAGCCCCTTACTTAACTGGGAACGTACTGTATACTCCATCTGCAGACTGAATGATTGCTCCGTTTCAAGCCTCCTGACTCCCATGGAGCCATCTGGTACATGCTAGTTTGTATGAATAGGTGAGGATTCCTGCTAACAAAACAGCCTTCAACTAGGCAGAGTGCTGATATTTAGCACTCTGCTTTACATCTGTGCGCAAAACCATAACAAAACCCACAACACATTATGTGTTTAATATTTAAATGAACCTTCTTTTTCTCCTGGAAAGCCAGTTGGGACAGAAATAATTAATGCAATTACATCAGAAAGTGGGTTGAGCTATTAATACATCCAGCTAAGCATAGATTTCATGTTATGTGGCATTATGTATTTCCTTCACCCACTGCTTTCTTAGGGTTGAGCAGGGAGGAGGGTGGAGGAGAAGGTATGTGCCATAGATATTTTAATATTATTTTGAAATATTATCAGGAAGTTAAAATGATTAATATAATTAATGTCTGTAAGCAGCAGAGGGATGATCATAGGACTTATCTATATGTATGTAATCATTTTTGTAGCATCATTTTTGGCTGCCCTAATATGTCTGAGATGTCAGTATGTGGGATTGGTGGCGTGTGGCAGAGCACCATGGTGCCAAGCTCTTCATGGTAGCTGAATCACACCAAAGGGTTTTCGTGGAAGTGGAGAGAATAAGGTGAATAGGGGAGAAAGGGAAGTCGGCTAAAGACCAAAGGCTGCCCACGTACTCACTCTGTTTTATTCTCTGGCACCCAGATCCACAATTGTATTTAAGACACCTAACACATAGCTGAAGAGACCTGTGTGATTGTTGGCAATTTTAAAAAAATAAAGTGACATTAGGTCTCCTTTTCCCTCCAGATGCTGCTCAGGACCCTGGAGATGAAGGTGGTCAGGAGGATTTTCCAGCTGCTGCCTGGGCTGTGGTGCTGCCTTGGGCTGGATTGTGGTAGCCCTTGTGCCTCTGGAGCTTGTAGGGACCTCTCAACTAAGAAAAGTTCTATCAGGTCTCCCTCTCCCCAGATGTTTTGCAGCGTGTATGTTACTTGAGACTTATGCTTAGTCTGGCATGAGACTTGCATCTGTAGTAGACCCCTGTCTGGTTTTTGTTTGACCCATCTCTCCATCTCTCTATCATAATAATGTTGTATCTTTCCAATAAAAGTATCTTTTTTTTTCAGCCCTTCAATCTAGTTATAGCTTCTGATGCACCCTGACTAAATAGGAGTCAGTATGAATGAAGCAAAGACATGTGTTTTCTTATAACATGGTAAGTACATGGTTTACCAGTACAGGATTGGTTCTGTGCAGATTCTTGCAATTTACATCAGCACAATCTCACTTTGTTTTAGTAAATATTGCCCCTCAGATATGGGATCACTTACAAACTAGGATCTGTGCTCACATGTCTATTGCAAAATACACCCTGCTAAAAACAACTGTAAGGAGCTCCCTTTGTCTGGTTGGGGTTCTTCACTTAAGTGCTTGTGGTGCCTGATTAAATTAGTAATCAGAGATATAGTCATGCTATTTTGTGACTCTGAGAGCTTTGATTGTGGATTATATTTACACACTGCAATTTCTTTCTAAATGGAGCTCTTTGTATTCAAGGACTTTAAGAGTCTTTCAGTCTGTGATAAAATCCAGTTTGCTAAATAGACTAGTTTTTGCAGTGGTGCCAAGCTCTTGATCAGGCATGCTGTGTAAAACAGTTTTTCATTTGTGCAGTAAATATGGCTATGTAACAGTTCAGATGTGGTGCAGTGATTTTGCTCACCCTTTAAGCTGAAAACCTGCACAACAACAGACTGGCAGAAGCATTGAATGCCTTTGTGTCCTGTTCTTTCAAAACGACTATTTCCTTTGGTGTTAAAACAAGGAATGGCTTGAACTAAAGCCGCATCAATGGTAACAACAAACTTTGTGGTTTTTAGAGTGCCTGCATGGATCCAAATGCTGTGGCCTGTCCCTAGTCAAAACAATAGGGTTAGAAAGTAAGACAGCCCTTACAGCATATTTTATTGTGATTAAAACCCATGATATGTGCTAAGCCAATGACTCTGTCCCATACACATAGGTAGCAGAGGCAGGCAGGAGTCCCAGCTCCTCTGCTGATTTTGCGATGCCAGAGCCCTTCAAATAAACCCAATTGGGGGGATCCTTTTGGCGAGGAAGTCCTTGTTTAAAGTTTCTGCTTGTCCTGCTCAGAACAGGAATGTGAGACCTGTTCTCCTGTACCCGCTCTGTGCTTGCAAAAGGGTGCAGGGAAAATGAGAAGGACCTGGCCCATCATGATGAGGTGCTCCAAAATGGAGGAAACCTTGAGCCACTCTGCTCTGAATCAGCTCAGAGTGGGCTTTAGCCCCCTTAGGGCTTTCTCTTGGCTTGGCCAGATGATTCACCCTGGTTTGGAGGAAACTTTCCCAGGAAGGGTTTTTCTTGTTTGTTTGTTTGCTTTACTTTTTTGTTTCTGTTGGAAATAGCTTCTTAAAAACACAATATCTTTGAATAACTTACATTGATACTAACATGAAAGTCCTGTTTATAAATGTATTAGTGGGACTTGAAACATGTAATTCTCTTCCTTGCTTTGCTATTCTCCTGAAGCAGCACTCTATTTCCCTTCCACCCATTACTTGACTTCTCCATAAAAATTATTTGGAACTAAATTTTTATTACTTCCTTGTGCTAGAAAATGAAACTCTGATCTCACCTGTGTCTTTATTGTTGTAATGTAAATAATATTCAATTAATGAAATACCTTTAATCATTATTTTGAGGTATCCCAGCAACTACAGTAGCCATTGAGCTTATTAGAATGGTGAAGTCTTTGGGTGATATAACAGACCAGATACACACTTAAAACAAAATAAATTGTTTCCAGAAAATGATAGTACCGTCTTGCAGATTATTGGAATGATGCTGTCTGCTGGCATTTTTCTTCTACTGCACATAGCTACAAATCACCTACCAGTGAACAGAAGAATCCTACAGGATAGCAAACCATTCAGGAATGCCCCAGAAATGAACCCTCTTTGACTTCAGGGGCTTTATGTTCAAGTAGCTGGAGCTGCATTTTCCTCTTGTATTTTCTCTTCCAGCCTATATGCGGCTACAGGCTTGTTGAAGCAACATACTGGGAAAAAAAGTCTGAACAGGTGGAAGAATCCAAACCACTCACACTTGATAGCAGCTATACTCACTGTAACATCATGCCTCTAATGGGGCTCCTGTCCTTATATCTGGCCAACAGCAGATGCTTGGGGAAGAGCGTAAGAAGGTTGATATGGTTATGGTGATATACATCACTAGACTCTCTTATGGCTCTGTGGCTCTTGACCATGACTGATCATGGCTTAAGCTGATGCAAGGACCTGCCAGCATGAAGGCAGCTGGCAGTGGGATATGTACCCTCAGAGCCAAGCCTGAAGGAATGGAGGGTAAGGCAAAGAGGCACATACACAAACATGGAGAAGAAGGGGTGTTCTTCAGGCAGGCTGGAGTTTGCCTCAGGCATTATTTAACAGCTGACTCTGTCTAACTGCAACATGCTGTATTCAGTACAGTTCTGCCTGATCACACTGAAACCAGTCTTCATTATTCAATAGCTATTTAAATACAATGCAAAACATATCTGGTTTTTGTTACTGGTCCTTTTTGGTAAGTCATGTTTAGTGATCTCACTCTTCATAGGAGGAATGTGACTGGTTTAGGATTTGGTCTCTGTTAGGTGTTTGATTTGGGCTCTTCCTGATCTTGGCTCAATGTCCTCTGTTGACTTGGGAGCAACAGGCTACTCTCCAGCCTAATTTAAGCCCAGAAAATATGTGACATAGGTGTGATCCCACCCAGCCCTTTTCTTGGTACATACAGCCTAGTTGTGATCTTGAACAAACCTGTTCCCAGGGGTTCCATATGCTGTTCAGTGTTAATGGTTTAACCCATAAATCCTAGCCCAGGCTTCCTCCTAAGCCTGAGTGCCTCTGTTGGCTCTTGCTCCAGGCTCCTTTACTTCACGCGTTCAAATGCTTTTATTTTCTGTGGCTGGATATAATGGGACTCACCTGGTTCAACTCCCAAGCTAAGTCAACAAAAAATCTCAAACCTCTATGAAGATTTCTCCTATTCTACTGCAATGATTGGAATAGTGCTTCCCTCACCAAAACCTTAACATCTCCCCTACCACCAGAGAAAACCCCAAACCCTCCAAACCTCCAGTGCAAGATCAAAACCTGCTACATCTGTTGCAGTTTCCATAGGTAGCATCTTTCATTTTGGTTAATGAGCTTTTTGAGGGCGTTATTACTATGTCAGTAGAACTGCTTGGTGGCTTGCATAGCACAAATAAAGTTGGACTAAAATTGTGACTGCAAAAGTTGAAAGGTATACAGTTACTGCATGTTTGTTAATTCCATCTTTTCAGGAGGACAGCAGCTGTTTTTCTTTTCTTTTTTTTTAACAGATGGAGTGATTTCTCATGTAGTGTTACAGTAATGACCAACATGACACAGAAGGAAAATTCTGTGACAATATGATGAACAAGATCTTATTGACAACTCCACTTGGTTGTAATTTGTAAGATCTATATTGTGGCTCTATTCCTTTTCTACACCCCCCCAGTGCTGCCTTGTCTTTTGTGCCATATAGAATTAGATTTCAAGTTGAATGAAACAGTGTAATTTTAAGGACACTTCTTTACCAGAATTTACAGTCCTCCATAAGTTTAAGAAAATAAAAAAAATACTTCAGTGATTTTTTTGGAAATCATTGAAGTGATGGTGAGAAGATTATCCCCTACTTAATTTCTCTGTTGAGGTGGCTGCCTTGATTTCTCCTTTAGAAGCTGGTAAATTCTAAAGGATACGATTTACACTTTTTGCACAAGGCAGTCTTGTCCTAACCTGAACAGAGTGCAACTAAGGATCAGCCCAGCTGGAGGGCAAGGCCCAAGTGTGTGGACCATGAATGACCAGAGAGGAGTGTTTGTACCCTGCCCTATTACTAAACAGCATGCAAGGACTGGAAATAAAACCAAGGATGTGATCATAAAACAAAACCTGTGGCTTCTGCCATGCATAGAGGTGCTCAGAGCAAATGCCACCATGCATATTTATAGGAACAGAAAATCCATCTAGAGATACCCATCCACAGCCCCTTTTCTGAAAGGTATGGTTAGCTCTGTTTCACTGTGTGCATTTAGCTGTATGCATAAGGTAAAGGGCTCTCAGTGTCCTTACAAGCTTTCCATTAACCTGTATGGGGAATTAGTCACAAGGTAATATATCTAAGGGATAGCTGGGTTGTTGTTCTATTCTTCCTTTGGATCTATTAAGTAAAAAAATTGGGGAAAAAAGTGAATGTTTTTTAGCTTTATGCTGTAAAAAGCACACCAGAAATGTTTTTTTTTTTTAAAGTGGGATATTATGAAATAACAAAGATGTTGTTTGTCTGTGGATAATAACGAAGATGGAGCAATCCATTGGATTCAGTAGTAATATAAAGGAGAACTGAAAAGATTATTGTACCAGTGGGAGGACAGGTGGATCTTGTATGTCTATGACTCTGACATTCTTTGTTCCTGTCTGAGGGGTCTGTAGTCATCCTTGCCCTTGGGAAATGTGGACTGGCATACTTGCTGTTGGAAACAGTTCCCTAAGAAATAGTCATAAGGCTTGGTTTTCATGTTTGCTACAAAACGCCAGTGACTCTTATGGTCCTGTGACACACTGCAAACAGTGTTTCTTGATAACAGCCATTTACTGATAACTAGAAATACCCCTAAGAGAGATGTTTTCCTTTAGAGTCCATGAAGGAGACTTACTTTTTGTATCCTCTGCACACACAAAATGAGGCTGCTTTAATCTCTGTAGTAGATTTGTCTTTAATTTCTGGAATTGGTGGAAACTTGTGATATTGTTTTTCAGAAGATTAACTAGAATAGGAAGAGATTTGGCTGATTCTGTATTTCACATTAATTGCTTTTTAAAATTTCTTCAAGTGAAGGGCTACCAGCCTGCTGCTCAGTGACTAATAAATTTGATTCATCCTTACTCCCCACAGGGTTATCCTCCTTCTTACTAATGTTTGACATTTTACATTTTAATTAAAATCACCCTCCAAGCAGCAAACCACTAAGAGAATGACAGATATTCTTATTGCAACAAGATATAAGCAAAAGGACAATTTGCCAACTATATCTTTGATAGTGCCTCTCATGCTCTACATGACCACCTAATGTTTGTGTGCATGTGTGCGTTTGTGTGAGAGAGTCAAGGCAACAGCTATCGCAACACCCAGGGTATTTCCAAGACACTGTCGTTTAACATCTGCATCTCAGTAGGAGCAACTGAGACTGAGGAACAGTAATGCTTGCTTGATGCTGTATGTGCTGGTTTTGGTTAAACTATGACACTATACAAACACGTATATGAAGTTGTGTTTCTTAAGAGAATGGTAGGAAGGCATGGAAGAGTAATTCTAAACAGTGAAAGGATTTGTGATGAAACAAACACAAATTGTGTGGTTGCTGGCTGCCCCAGCTGTCTGAGGGTCTGGTTGTGTAGGACTTCTTAGGGGAGAGGAGTGGAATGCAGATGACACTAAGCTGGGTGGAAGTGTCGATCTGCTGGAGGGTAGGAAGGCCCTGCAAAGGGATCTGGACAGACTGGACCGCTGGGCAGAGTCCAACGGCATGAGGTTTAACACAGCCAAATGCCGAGTCCTGCACCTGGGGCACAACAACCCTATGCAGAGCTACAGACTGGGTGAGGTCTGT
>WAAB01014375.1:3082-21470 GCA_013389865.1 Piaya cayana | reverse complement strand
CTGCCCAGGGAGGTGGTTGATTCGCCTTCCCTGGAGGTGTTTAAGTTACGGGTGGACGGGGTCCTGAGGGACATGGTTTAGTGTTTGATAGGAATGGTTGGACTCGATGATCCAGTGGGTCTCTTCCAACCCGGTCATTCTGTGATTCTGTGATTCTGTGATTCTGTGAAAAGAACTGTTGGATAAACCTGGTGGATGGGTGTAGAGAAGGTGTTGATGTAATGGCCTGTGCTAGTTAGCATGTTAAAATATCATCACAAGAGGTTGAAGAGTTGGCAGCAAAGCTGAAGCTGGTGACAACATGGAGAAAATATTTTCTGGGAGATGAAACAAGAAGCTAGCATGCATAGATGAAAGTGTAAGGCGTATGAAGCTGGAGACCAGCGTTACGATGTGCTTAAAAGGAAGAGGCATTGACTACAGCAGAATGGATGGATGTCCTTTGCAGAGGAGAGGCTGTATGTCCCAAGAAGTGGAGTAACAAAGGTCTGGAAAAATACTTAGATTATTTGTAAAGAAGTAAAACCCCAAAATCTATTTTTTCAACTGATCCATATGTAAGGCAGATAATCCATGGAAGATGCTATCTAGGATACAGAGTTTGATGATAACAAGATGATGGAGCCATAGGGTCAAGGATGGATGTGTGCAGAGGAACAGAACCGTGCTGTAAATACATTGATGAATTGGTGCCTGACTGTATAGAGAGACAGAGGATAGAAAGACAATGATACAGTGACTTAGGAATAGCACCAAACCCAGAACAAACCCATCTCCTCATAAACCTTACTTACCTTCAACAGAGAGCTCTGTGGAGACATATCCAGGTCCTCATGATGGCAGTGACTGGATGAGTGTGTTGTAAGAAATGCCATCTTTCCTCTCCTTATGCAGTCAAAGAGCATGTAGATATGTTGTGAGAGGACAGTGACACAGCCTGTGCATCACTTGTTCATAACCTACTACAGCATCTTCCTGACTCTTACTGGCCTCTCTTACTCTATCACAAACCCAGCAAAAAAAAGTCCTTTTCTTATGTGCACTGAGTCTGCTGGTGTTAGAATTTTATTTCAACTATCTTTAGAAAAGACTGTGTGCAGGAAAAACTTGCAAAATCTGGCAGATTATGGGCTTGTCTGAGCCTTCTGAATTATGACATGAACCCCAAAGAAGTAGAAGAAAAAAGACAACTTCCATACATGTAATATTCAGTGAAATATGTGTCTTCTGAAGAGAAACACACCTAATAGAGAAGATGAAGGCTTAGATATATTGGTATGAATATATATATATATGGAGGGGAGAAAGATGTAAGAGAGCAAGGTTTTGTATTCATTGCTTATTTCTCCACCTTTCTGGAACACAGAAGTCAGAGAAACATGGTAGTTCCCCATAAGCAGCTTAAATGGCCCTAATGTCAGTGTCGCAAAAAACACACAATGAAGTGGGACTAACTGGTCTGCTGCAGCTCCAGGGAGAGACCTGGTGTTGCTCTGCTATAATAGCTGGTAGATAGCAAAAAGGCTGTGACATATCTTGGAAATAGCAGCTCAGTGAAAAGAAACTGTTATAAGAAACAGTGTTTTTTGTCTCCCCATAACTTGGTTCTTAAGAAAGAATTTACAAAAAATGGTAGACCTGCCTCCTCTCATGTGGATGTGTCAATTTTATGTGGAGGAGGTGCTTGTGTCAGTCCTCACAGAACCACATGGACTTCCTAAGTGCCATTACTGAGCATCTTTGTGAAGGAAAGGCTCCTGGCAAGGTTTTTACAAAATTGCATGGGCACGCAGATGCTTTGCCAGACTCTCTGAGTGCATATACTTACATGAAAATAGGAGGTAGACACTATCTTTCAGGAAAACAGGTACTATGCTGTGCAAATTCCTACCTTCTGTCAGCCATCCCTCAGATATGTTGAGTCATGGGTTAGTCTATGCAGGTGTGTGGAAGGAAAGAAATCCAAACTAGCTAAACAATCTTAATTTAAAGTGGATTTTAAAAATTGTATTAAATCTCTGTATAGATGCCCTTTTTCAGAATTAAGGTAAAGTGAGATAAAAGCCAAGTTAATTCTGAAGGGGAATACGTATGTAGAGATTTAACGCATTTTTAATTAATCCATTTAGGAGTTAATTCTTGGTGTTCCTCTCTTGGAAAGGCCATCAAGGGAACAAGACATGGAAAAACACCAGGCACAGAGGTACTAAGTTTTTATACAATCAGCGTTGTCAATTGCAAAACAAATGATACTGCCACAGAGCTCCTGAACTGAATGGCTGCACACAGATCTACCCTTGTCTGTGGTGTCAGAGGGAACAGTGGTCCTGGGAAGGACTTGGGGACTTGCTAACTGGAACAGGCTGCCCAGGGAGGTGGTTGAGTCACCTTCTCTGGAGGTGTTTAAGGCACAGGTGGACCAGCTGCTAAGGGACATGGTTTAGTGTTTGGTAGGAATGGTTGGACTCGATGATTTGGTGGGTGTATTCCAACCTGGTGATTCTATGATTCTAAGAGCATCCTTCTTTCCAGGATAGTGCTTTGGGAAATGGTGCAGCATGCTGTTAAGGCCTTGGCTAACCTGCAGTTATGAGGAATTTTGATTGTTAATGAGATGTCTGTGCTAGTAAAATGCATACTTCTCATGAACGTGGAGTTGGCTGATACCTGTGCCTACTTCTTGTTTGTGTGCAAGAGAGGCAGAATGTGGTGTGAATCTTAATGGTTTCCCTTCTACCTGGAGTGATGTATTCTTGGTCCAAATCCTATCTTCGCTCCTATGTGTAAATCAAATGTTTTCATGTAGTCTGCTCTTAAGCTTAAAAAGTCCAAATCTGAAGTTTAAGCTTTTGTATTGATTTAAAAAACATATTGCAAACAATAACTTAAAGGCAAGTGGAAGATTATGAATAAATAATAAGGTGCATAGGTGTACAGGGAAAATAGAGTAGTGCATAAATACAGTTAAGAACTCAGCTCTACAGTAAAAATAAAGGGTATAAAAATGTAGATGACTAAAGCAATATGTGTGCAAACGAATAATAAGCTAACATGAATTAAAATATGCAAGGATTGGGGACTACATTGTTTTTCCTACTCTATACATTTTTTTAAAGTACCTAGAGGCCTTTAGGTATGAGTGCTAAAATAAAAATATTATTATGGATTTTGGGGGGCAGATGAGTTGGAAACCAAGGATGTCCCCTGTGCCTTAGCTCTATTTCATGTGGTTAAATGTGTTGGGCCAAATTTATCCCTTGTCTGCTATATTTATTGTTGAAAGCACTTTAGAAAGGTGCATATTAAAGCTCTATCTAAAGAAGCACTGAAATCTGAACAGGCATTAGGAGCAAGGCAATAAAATCAAAGATGTTCTCTCAGGTCAGTTTAGTTTTGGGTGAGGGGCGTGAATGCTGTCATATCGGTCCACTGAATCTGAAACAGCAGCCATGAAAAATATGGTGGCGAAATAATGTCTCCATGTGGGAGAAATGCTGATGCTAATTGCTGGCTAAACTACTTCTTGGTTTTTACTCATGGATTTTTTCCTCATTTTTTCACTGATGATTATACTCCTCCGGTGACCACCAAGGTAACTTTTCTCCCTTTTTCATAGGGAAATTTGAGGCCAATGTTTTTGCTGCATTATGAAATTCATGTAAGAAAATTCTTCACAGCGTCTGCCAAGTAGTCATAGTTTTCATGCTGACTATGAAAGAGAGGGACCGAGACTTGAAAGATGACACCAGGGCTGCAGTACCTGAAATGGGTTTGCAGTCCAAGAGGCACCCTGAACACACGTATTGCAGCAAGTGTGTTTTGCCACTGTCCCTGCAAGAGCTAGCTGGGGCAATACTTTGGTAATGAGGGGAGCTGTGCTGCTGGGTCACAGATGCTAACAGTGGTAAGTGCCAAACAGGCCACATCTGCAGCTTCTTTGTCTCTTCAATTAATCTCTGATTTGCTTCAGAGTACTGAGCCCTTCAGGAAGAACTTGTATGATTTTAAAGAGATACAACAAATACTCAGTAAAGATAAAAGGAAAGGAAGGGAAGAAGTGAGTTTTCATTTCTTTATTTTATCTGCATTCACACAGTTTTTACAGGCTTTGATAATTCCTGTGTACAAAATAGCCAGGTAACCCTTGTGTGAAGGAGCTGACATTCTTTGTAGCCTAACTTCATGAGCAGTCATTTTCCTGCAGCATCCTGGTCCAACTGCGTTGTCCTCGTTCCTTAGATCATGTCCAGAGACTCCTGTGGCAGGACTGCATCTATATAAAAGTGGTCATGACTATAGAGAGTAACACATTTGGAAGAAGAAAGAGGGCCATCTGGGAAGTGTGTGAAATGCCTCCCCAAAGAAGTGGAACAGGCAGTGGGATGTGGAGAATATGCCTGGTTGCTTATCATTATTACATGGTGAAAAGTTACAGGAGAGCAGTTGAGTGGTTGATACTGAGTCTTTGCAAAGTCTAGACGCATCTTATGTATTTTTGCAACCACGTTTTCAACTTGTCACTGCAGAATGTGGTATGGTTGCATGTGCAAAGTCTCAGTTTATGAGAGAAGGAGGAGAGTAAGGGACTTGCCCTGATGGGTGACCAAGATTACAGTGCTGTTTGTGGTCATTTTGCTTGCATGTGCAAAGTGGAATTGCACATTCATCAGTTCATTTTCAGTGCCACAGCTACAACTCAAAGGTTTAATCCTGCACACTGCTCTGGCTGACAGAAAAGAGCTGGCACACTGGGGCTCACTATGGTGTTTTCTCAGTGCTTGTGCAAAGCAGCTTCTTTAACGTGCACAATCTGCATGATGCAGTGAAAGCCTTCATACCTGTGGGGAAGAGGATGTGGTGCAGCAGTGGCACTGAGATCACCACTGCTGAGTACCCAGAGAAATAAATAGTTGGGGCAGAGCTGGAAACAGGGTTACCATAATGACATTATAGCATAAAAACTCTGTTAAGAGACTGAACTAATCCATGGCAGGCAGCAAAGCTGGAACAGGGTGTGCTCTCAGCCTTTTCATTCCTTGGAGGAGCAGAAAGTCTCACACAGCCACTTTGAAGGTTTTTCCTATTTTTATCCTCTTTATTTAAGTGCTGTGGTCTGCAACGAAGGAAAAGGCAGGGTTCAGTATTGGCTGACCCTTGTTTGCATCCATGCCATAGCAAGGCCTGTGTGTGTGTGAGTTAAAAGCTGTGTGGAGAGTTAACGGGGCAGCATATATGAAAAGCTATCCATCTTTCCTAGATGTTCTTGGGTTCACTGTCATGTAGTATTTGTTTTTTTACTTTTAATTTCTATTTCTGTTAGTAAAAAATGTCCCTAATAGCTGCTGTGCAAAGATCTTGTACCTCATTGCAACCTGGGCTTCATATTCTGCACCCTTCTGCGAAGAGAGGCTCTTGACCTCAGTGCAGAGGCTAAGTTTTTATCTGCAAAACCACTTCAATGTGCAAAGGGCATGAAGGAAAGCTCAATTTTCTGTTTCTTTTAAAGTATAGGGATCACCTGGGCTGAAAGGATTGAGGTGTCTTCAGAAGCACATGACATTTTTAGGATGACTTCTGGGAGGTTTGCGTCCATTGGATGATGTCCTACTGCACTGCTTCATCATGAGACACTTGCCAGTAGCTGGTTTGCTCTTAGTGAGATCAAAGCAGAGCTGCCACGGATTTCAAGGCTGCATGGCTACAGACTAGCGCAGATGTGCAAATTGTTCCCAAGGATCATGCTTTTATTTTGGTTTTTTACAAGTGTGGAAGTGAGACTATCCTCTCAGAAAGCCAACTTAATCACCCCTCATTCTTCAGACTAAGCAAAGTCCTTTTTTTTCATATATCTTTCTATCTTAAAAGCACGCTGTTTCCTGAACAAAGGTAGCTGGGGGTGGGGAAGAGAGGTTGTCTGCATTTTGCCTGTGTAGCAATGTAAATATTTAAAACGGTGAATCAAGCAGTTGGAACAAGAAAATAAAAAGAACCCAAAGTTTCTGTACAACACTCAGGGACACAAAAAGAGCAACTGTCCATCAGCTTAGGGCCTGAGCACATTCTCTCTCCAGCAACACTAACAATATAATTACCATGTCTTCTAGTGAAAGTGCTTCTAAAAGCAGGGAAAGGCAGACTGAGAGCCAGTTGCCCTGATGACCTAGTTTGGGACCTGGCCTCATCTACACAGCCATACTGACCACTGCAAAGGAGAAGGGGATTGAAATGCAACATTGCGGCCCACGATGAGTGCTCTCAGGGCTGTTTGCTCTGCCACCCCTAGTGACGGAGGAGCCAGGGCTGCCTTCCTTCAATGGAGGAGGACAGGAGCAGCTCAGGCCAGGAAGTCTCAGATATACCATGCTGCAGGAGGACTTGAGAGAGGATTCTTGAAATAAATCCTGCAAATGGTTTTCAGGGAACCTGTTACCTATCTAGAGAGACTGCTAGCACATGCAAGCCCTTCCTTGCCATTCTTGTGGTTGTCCCATCCAACAACAGGGGCATCAGGACCTCATGCCTGAGCTCAATATCTCTTTCCCTTAGGTGGCTCCTGGCATTAAAGCCTGTCTTTCTGCTTCTATTTCTGTTCCATGAAAGGGCAAGTGACGTCCTGCCCATTGCACAGACATGTTGTGAAGATGGGGAGATAAAGCACTTTAGAGGAGGTAAGTCCTGCAGGCATCTTATTTGGCAGGGCTTGATGCCTCATGCTGGATTCATTGCACTGAGAGCTGCCGGTGACTTTTGCAGGTCAGGGCCCTCATGTATCTGCGTGGAGAACTGTAGGAGTGTGTGATGGTTTGAGTGAAACCCCCCTGTATGAACACCCAAACCCCACAGTAGAGCAGTCTTTCTCCCTCCACCCCCTGTACGAGCCCAAGGGAAGGCAGAAGAAAGAAAGACTGAAAATTCTGAAAATGAGCAGACCAAAGCTGTACGATTATATACACATGTATTAACACTTATATGCAACTAGAATACCATGTACAGAGAATCAGAGACCCCTGAGAAAGACCTCCCCCTGCCCCAAAGGGGAATAGAATCCAGGACAACAATAAAAGCTAATAAAAGAAAATCACCACTCTCCTTCTAGATAGCAGAACTTCACCAAGCAACCCCCGGTACTCTGCGCCACTCTCTCCACAAGGCTTCACTGGGCCTAACTCCCACAGACAAGCAGCTGATAGCAGAGCAGACCTTTCTCACACAGTGACCGGAAGAAGAGAGAGAGAGAGGAGTGTCTGACTCCCTGATTATACCCCAAATTTACATAGGAAATCACATGGAATACTGGGAGATGTAGTTCTTTCTCAGCCACAACCTGGCTATTCAAGGAGAGTCTAAAAATCAAACCATTACAGAGTAGGACTTACAAAGCCTGGGCACAGTGCTAGGTGGCAGATGCAAGAAAGAGTGAAGAAAAAGCAATGCCACCTTGGTTTTGATGATCTCCTTTGTTTTAGATAGTAAGATTTGCTGCCTTCTCTGTTGCAGAGCTAATAGAGGGTGGCAGCAGTGTACCCACACAGCTCTCCTGGGTCACAGCAGGCACTGCAGACTGAAGGGAATCATGGTGCACTGGCTGGATCAGGGAGCATGCTTGCATAAGAGAGCAAAAGTTTATATTTGTCAGAGCAAAGTGAGGAAGCATGGGATCAGAAAACACTTGGTGCTGCCATATAAGCACCATAGCCCCAAGTCTAATGGGTAATAGAGTCATTAATTCTGCTGATTAACTTGGCCTTGGGGTTCATGGAAATGACATCCACCTCTTTCTTTCTTTTTTTTTTTTTTTAGCTCGAACTGTGGAATGAGGGAACATTAAAAAAAGCTAATTAGAGAGAAATCAGGAGAAAAGAGGCAGGGAGAAAAGAGAGACAGTCTGAGCATTAATGAGACTGATTTGGGAAGAGGATGTGACAAGCTCTTCAAAAACATTATTGTCAAATGTGTCACTGTTTCATAGATGGCTAGCACTACCTTTGAGCTTCACGCTGATAGTTAATGATTTGAAACTATAAAAAGATTGAAAATGTAAAAGGGAAAATGGCAGACACGACTGGATTTTAATGAGAGCCCCCCTCTCCCCACTTTTCTCTTTTTTCCATGTGAAGCAGCCTTGGAAAGTATAAAAAAAGTTCACTTCCTACCTACTTGCTCTCTCAAGGCAAAAAGTGTTTACAAAGGAGAAGGGAGAGTGCAAAGGTCCATCCATTTTGCTCTGACCACCATTCATCTCACCAAACCATCATCTCCCCCATCCACAGTCAAGCAGTGGTGAGGACTGACAAAAATAAGCTGAGATTGATGGAAGAGACAGCTATAGCTCTTGTTTGGTTTTTTGTGACGTGCTGAGCAGAAGCAGTCTTCACACTGTGAAATGTAACAAAGAAATCTAAAGTGATTACGCAGGTTCATTTGTCAGTATCACTGCTCCAGCTATTGCTGTGTGCGACAATGAGATGACAAGACATTTATTGCTGATGGTTGGTTATTAGCTGCATTATAGGAAACATTAGCACAGTCTAGGATACATAGACCAGTGAGACAACAGCTCTCTGGGCTCCAAACTCAGCAGGGTAGCCTTGTCATTAAATTGGGTAGTACCAATTTAATTTTTTAAAAATAAATTGAAAGGAAACTTTGAAAACTAAGTCTGTAACCCTGCATTTACCTTAAGACTGATCAGTGTGTTTTCTTTAGATGCTACATTTTGTATCAGAAAGGCTAGACAGCCCAGCAGGCCATCAAATCTCCTACAAAGAAGGATGTGTTAGAAAAGCCTAATGATACACTGGCTCCTGGCTGATCCTGTCACTGCCTTCCAGACCTGACCTCCACAGTGCCCCTGCTGCTGCCAGGATGGACCAGGTTCTTCTCAACTAAGTCGCCTGCAAATATACAAGGAGAAAATGCAAGAGGCATCTGTAATCTTTTATTATGAACTTGACTTGTTTTTCTTGTCTTTCTCAGACCCACTCATTCTGTGCTTGTCCTGGGTCCTTTAGGGTCAGATCTTGGTAGCTCTCCTGTCCCTGTAAATGGCCCTGTGGAAGTTGCTGTAACTATTTGACAGTGAGGGCTAAGTGGGGGAAGTAAAGGTTTGGCATCCCTGGGACGTGACTGGATGACTGCCATGTTTATTAAACTATAAAAAAACCATACCTGTCCTATGGCAGAAGTCGTATTTGCACAGCAACGCAAAGTCAACCCTCAGTCCTGGGGCAAAGTGACTACTTTTTGCAGCCTTCAGTACCGAGTTGTGCATTAAAAACAGAAATTCCAGTGGAGTCTACTTCTTTTCAAAGAAGGTTTTTATTACCTAATTCATTTTCTTATTAACTCAGTCAATGAGTAATATATTCCCCGTTATGCTTTTTCTGAAACTCAGCTTCAGTTTATTTTGTGTTACCCTCAGATTTCTGGAATGCCCCAGATTTTGGCACTGACAGCACTTAAATAAACTGTAACATTTGTCCTGGGAAAGTTGGAGGTTTTGACAGCTGCATGAGGGAACATGGGACTTCAGCCCATAACATACCACTGCAAGGGGAATCACAATGTTTTAAGAGACACTATCACTTGATAACATTGCAAATAGCAGCAGGAGCTGGATTTGAGCAGATTCAGGCCAAACCCAAATATTTTTTAATCCAAAAGTGAAATTTTGCTAGAATCTTTTCATCACCAAGTCTGGGTGGATGAGATGGGGGGTGAGGGAGCTTTTTTTTTCATGTTATGAAGTTGATCATATTCTTTCCCTGTATACTGTCTACCTAGCAGTAAATTTAATCTAAACTGTTTGTTCTGGATTACTTGACAACAGTGGTGACCTGAAAACATTCAGTCAGACTCAGTATCTTAAAATTCATAAGTCAGGTTGTAAACTTTGTTGCATTTTTGGGCTTCAAAATGAATTAGTCATTTTTCTTCCAACTGCATTTAACAAATGTGTTTAAGAAATGAATTAGTACTGTCAACTCTCTTACATTTACTGGACAAATACTGTCAGGTCTCTTCCATTTACTGCCATCCACTAGACACACTGTAAACCAAATCACTTGCCTTTGTCCAGCAATTAGTTTTACCCTGAACTACCAAACCGTTTCCTCCAGTTTCTGCATCACTGTGCTCTTCTCTCATTATTTCTGCTCTTGCATTAATTTTGTCTTCTCTTAACTTCCCATTTCCTGCTGAAATATGATTTCAGTGAAATCAGAAAATCAAGGGAGCTGATAGCACTGCGCTTCACTTCAGTGTTAAGGAACAGGCGCCTGCTGTGCTAGGGCCCCTTGAAAACAAAAATATCCTCCATAAGATGGACAGATGGCAACATCTGTGATCCAGCTTCCAAATACTAATTTTTTTTAAAGAGCAAATAATTTAATGCAATAATAAATAATAACAATATAAAAACAATTTAAGAAATCATTCTCCTCTGACCCAGTACCATGAGAGGTTTTAAAAGAGTAGTGAGTAGGTCTAAATCTATGGTGGCACTCCAGAACCAAATAAGGAGAAGGTATCTCTTGAGTCTGTCCATCTTGAAGGTTGTCATAGGAGAGGCATCTAAACACTCAGAAAAGAGAACAATCTCTATTTGAGAGCATACAGGCATTTCTGATGAGTAGGACCTGATGAATCAGCATTTTAGTTAAGTGAGTCAATGCAGCATTTGGTAGCTAAACTGAAAAAAAAAGAGAAAAAGCCCTTTGGCACGAACTTTGATGCTGAGATATATGCAGTGTATCTTTGAGAAGAGAGAAGGTTTTTGAAGTTATAATGGAGGCTGTTTTAATTTGGGCTAGGCTCATTAAGAGACATGGTTTAAAAACATAGATTTTTGTTCCCTCTGGCTGTCTGCTGTGCTTCTCGCTAAAGTTGGCAAAGCAAAAAAAACAATCTAAGAGAAGGTATCTGTATTGTAAGATAAAATACAGCAAAGACAGCCTGCTCTATGGCTGGCTCTGATCAGATAGGGGATGCATCTAACCTATCTACCTCACAGTGTAAAGATATTAAGGTTTATTCTAGGAAAAAGTGTCAGAATTTAGTTTAAATCCTCCTGCAATCCAAAAGACCAAACCATTCAAATCATTGTATCTTAAATATTAGTTGGTGTCAGTGGAGTTTTGTTGTCTAAAATGAATAGAGTGTGACATAAAGAAGTGGTTAGCAATGAAGTGTGTTGGTTCCACCTCTTATTACAGTCACTTGTTTCACTTGGGCAGCAGCACATCTTGGTCTTTGTAAAGACTAAGCCCTGCTTCTGCTTGCTCTTCTTATGGTTTTCATAAGGAATGTTAAGTCAATACACAAATTATGCAAGAAGGGCTATGTCTGCATTTTAACCAAGAATGTAATGTTAGGCTAGAACAGAATTCAGATCTACCAGAATTTGTACACTTGCGAGCAACAAGCAATTGATAGGTGACACATTGATAGAAAATGGACTTCCAAAAACCTATATTACTTTCTCGTGTATGATGCTAAATTTGCAAAGATTGAAGTATTGACTGGATATCCATTACAAACAAGACACATATCAGACAAAGGTTTTTGTTGTTGCTGTTAATCACTATTCGTGTTGTGACCCTGCCTCTGAAGGCCTCTTAACATCAGGTCACTAACATACTAGGCACAACAAGTAGTAAGAATTCATAGTTTAAATGTAAGAGAAAGAGTTGTCTCATAAATGTAACCCAGTGATCTGTTGGGGTAAAATATCCAGCCTGAAAACTGCAGCAGATTTTCCCACTGGAAACTAAGCTATGGTGAGGTTTCAGTAGCTGGTTGACTTCTCTGCCCTGCACTGGGTTGGGAAACATGACTGAGTGGCTTGGAGATAGTGCAGCATCCTTTAGCATGGTGCCATGTATTTGTGCACCTATGGCATCTCCTGAGGTGGTCTGTGAAACACCTGCAGCCACCTGGCTGCACAAGGTCTACCTCCTTCCCCAAGGCTCTTTTTTTTGCCTTCATGTGTGCATGTGCAAAAACCACTGATGGAGAAAATAAAAGTAACAAACTAGCATTAAAAGCTGGCCCTGTATATTTGTGGTTAGTAGATGAAAAAAAACCCTCTTTGCAGCAATGTTGCTCAGGTTGACCTGTGGAATTTTGCTTTTAAAGGTTAGATGATAAAAAATGCTGCTTTGTTGCTTGTGGGAAGGAGAGTTTAGCTGTAAGGTCACTTTGTTTTCACACTCTTGGAAATGTTACCTCCACCCTTCACAGGGAATGTAAATCAAGTAAAAAACCACCCAGCAGGGTTATCAGGGTAACACTAAATCAACACCAGCTGCAAATACTAGGGATGAATGTAAAATTTACAGTGAGGCATATGTCTGTTGCTACTGAGCAATTAACAGTCTTTTCAATTGAAACATGCAAATACCAAGATGATTTTTTTTAGCGGCCTGAAGAATAGCAAACTTGGAGGCCAAACTCATCCAAGTTTTCTATTCTGTGTTCATGATGTCTCTAAATCAAGACTATATTGCAAGCTCCAAGAGGATAAGGAGAAGGGCAAACTTCCCTTTCAGCAGTTTTAAAAAAAATGCTGACTGAAATCTGCATCTATCACCCTGTTATTGAAGAGTATAAGTAAAAGGTGAGAGAAAATGGTGTCTGATATGGGATGTTTAGTGGACAGACGGCTCATTGTAACAGATGTGGCTCCTTTTAAATAGAACTGTAAATGAGATCCCAGGAAGACAAGGACAAAGGTTAGGAGACAGCACTTAGACTAATTAGACAGAGAAATCAATTTTCTTTTTAACTGAATATTCCACTAAATGTGCAGAAATTTCCAAGTTACAAAGCACACGCAAGGGATGGAGACTACAGGTATCGTTTCATAATCTGCAAGGCATGGAATAACAATGGACCTCGTTTTTCAAGTACTGATCTTCAGTAGTTTGTTAAACCTGCACATCATCTCCTTACTAAAGCACCTTCAGATTAATGGTAGGCTAGAAATCTTTTCATCCTCTGTGTGTAGGGAAATCATAAAGAAAGACAAAGAATGGCCTAAGAATTTGTTGTATTTTAGAAATTCACTAAGTAAAGGACTGGTAGCTGAGATTTTTACTTATTGCAAATTTACAGGGGAAATAAGCATCAAGGTAAAAGACACAGAAATAGTACTATGGTTTCTTTATCAATCAGCACTCCGGTGTCAATGTGCCTTTTCTGTATGGGCTTTATGTTGGCTGCAAGATGTTAGAGGCAGGATCCTTTTTAGCTAGTTTCAGCTCTGTAGCTGCCAAGCAACCATATCTTATTACCCTTATAAATGCATGTAAACTAAAGTTTTTTCCAAAATCCTCCCGTGGTTAATTTTGAGAGAGAGAGGCATCCCCAAAGTTTCTTTCATATTGAGCAAAGTATGTGTCTGAGAGGGGCATCTCTAGAAGGTGATTGTCAACCTGTTGCCTCCCACTGACTACAGAGGGCAACTGGTTCAGGTAAACAGAGATGATTCTAGACAAAGTTAGGTAGCTATTGTATGAGAATGGATTCTGTACTTTTGATTAGAAATCTCAGAATTTTTTTTCACCAGAGATTTGTACACTTGCTTGTTTTTAATCTCTTCCTATGTTCTAGCCAAGACCAAAGAAAGGGAATCAAGAAAGGGAAACTCAAGGAAATAGAGAACATGATTAACTTTTTGTTTCTCCTTTTTGTGCTGAGCATGCTGCCAAAATTTAGTGCCTGGGATTTGATAAGGTGTACCCAGTGATTGAGTTGGGTATCTTTGGTGCAACTTTTATGTACATATTTTTAAATACACTTCTCCATTCTTGGAAACTGAGGGAATCAGCTGAATAGAAAATGCTTCCTAACTCCCACTTCTGTTATGTCAGCATTTCCCTGACCTCTTCAGACACCCTTATTTACAGTCCTGTTACAGTGTTTATGCAGACCATGTCTTTCCCAGTGGTTTTTGGTATGTTTTCTGCATCCCAGTAACGAGTAGCATGTGTTAGGCTGTAGCAGTGAAGACAGAGCAACATGGTTTTCAGAGAGCCATAGGAACAAGGAGTGTGGACCTATGGTCTGTGGGTCATCTTTAGTTTGGTTGCTGTTACATATTATGGCCTGGGCTGCAGTGCAATTTTCGTTGCTGTTGCCTATGCCCATTGCACTGATCAGGGTGGATATAGCAACATTAGTGAAAGGCTAACTAAAAAGTCTGGCAAGAGAGTGAAATTAGGAGAAATAGAAAGTAATTGTTCTCTCCAAGGGAAAAAGCCTGAACTATTCCTCATCTCCCTTTTCAGGGTCATCTCCTCTATAAAAGAGTAGGAGTTGGGGCACAGAATGATAAGCCCTGCTCCTTCCTATGTTTCCAAATATAGAAAGAAGGTGTAGGACAGGAGTATCATTTTAGGAAGGATTTGGTATTTCTGGGCTGTGTTTGGAAGTAAAGGAGCATTTAATCCATTTGAGGGGCAAAGCAAAAGCTTTTGCTAGTATGGTAACAGGCAGCTTTCTAGATAGTGTGAAGAATAATGCAATATCTTAGCAACATAAGAGCCAAACAAATGTGGGATTTTTGAGTGTAAGATTTGTCAAACTCTTGCCAGTGGTGCTTAAATGGCAAATTGCTTAACAATTGCAGGAGAGGTTCTGCAACTGAGATCTGTGCAGGTGCAGGCTCCTGGGTGTAGGCCAGAGAGATTTTGCAATGCCACTGGATAAAGTTATTTTTAAAGGAAGACAAAATGGAATTGTATTTGAGTTGTTTCTATGTATATGTACCCATATATTTATATATGCGTCCCCATAAGTGTGTGTTGGCATGTGTCAACATATGTACAAATATGTTTGAACTTCACATTGGCAGTATTTGGAGCAGCATAAAAGTATTGTCAGGGTTGCTGGTGATGAATTAATCCCAACAGACTGAGTTTAGTTTTATGACTGAAACAAAACAAAGCCATCCTCAGCACTAGAGATTAACAGCACATGGCATGGTGAAATAATGGACCTTAGAAACACAACAAAGTTGTTTTGTGTTTTCAAACAGCATGGAATAACGTGAGCACAAAAGTGTATTGCAAGCATAAGCTGGGCATGGGTCAAGGTAACAATCTCAGCTGGATTTCTCCCTGCATCTGAACAGGACATAGAGTATACAAGACGGTATTTTTTAGACTTAGCAGTTTGGGGACTTAATTTGCTTACACAGCCACAGAATAGGAAATGCACAGTTATTTATCTATGATTTTTATCAGAGACTGTCTTAGCTAAGATACTAAGAGAACTAGCTGTAGAATAGATTTTGGTGACGGATGTCCTGTTATGTAAAAAACTACCTTACCTTCTCTGTCAGCTGTACTATCTGGCTATAATTAGAAGAAATAATATTTGTCAAATAATTGGTTATGCACATTTTGATTCATTTCCTGAGACAATTCCACTCTTGTACCACTTCTCAATCTCCCCATGATTTTTTCATTTTCTCATTTGGGGAGAACTTCTGATTAATTAGACTCCAAAATCTTGCAAACAGCTCTGTAAATATATGTGCTAAGGTTTATTTCCTTACAGTTGTAAGATACTGGTATAAGTAACACATGTTATTTTCAAAATGTGCCTCAAGCTATATAGCACTATTGCTACTGAAATTGGAAAAAAAATTGTGGCAGAGCGTTTTTCTTGAAAGTTTAGTTATGGTATGAAGGAGGACTGTACTAGTACATGAGTGCTGGTCAGTCATGGTTCAAGCTGGTTAAGCTTGTGAAAGGTGTTTTGGGTGAGGTGAAATGTTTTGAAATTTGAGGTTTGTTCATCTCATTGTGGCTTTGCCAAGTGTATTTAATTTTGTTTTTAAAAAAGAAAAATTACCTCCAGAATTTTCAGGATAATGAATTTGGTATTTCTGTCAGAAAGGGACGAACATTCATTCCAATATATGAAAATCAAAACAAGAAAACAGCCCCCAAACTTGAAAAAAGGTTTTGTTCCTAGGCATGGGATCAGCTGAAGGACAGGAAAAAGGTGTGGAGAAAACCAAGGAAATCAATTCCCAGTCTTTTCTAGGGCTACTGCTTTGATAGCATCTGTGTGTGTTCTGTTGGCAGGCATGGTGCCTGAGGGGCTACAGTCATCTCCAGTGGATCCACAGGTGTGTGAGTGCAAGGTTTGCTCAGATCCATGCCAGACACCCCTGTGCCTTGGCTGGCTGTGCAATGGTCACTGCTTGGACAGGAGAGAGAGTGGCTGCAGCTGATAGTGCCAACCCTGTCACGCCTGCTGCTAGCAACAGGCACTAGCATGCTCTGATGGCAGTTGCCTAAAGAGACTCCAGGTTCAAGGTAGAGTTTAAGATGTTTGAATGTGGCTTTGTATAGATAAGAAAATATTAAAAATGCAGTACTTCTCTGGAATAAGGATAACTGGAGAAAGTGCAGGGTTTTTTGTTTGCTTTCAGCAATCCCTTTGGGACACACAATAGTAATAGTAACCTATATCAAATGTGCTCTCATATTTGAATCCTAGTGCGGTATTGTCCTGGAGGACATGCACTACTGATTATCTTTCCTTCTAAAAAATCTTGAAGGATTTGCTCCAATATTCAGGGAAATACACTGTAGACTATGATGCAAGTCAAACATCATAACCATGCAGGATGAATTCTCAGCCTTTTAAAAAACCTTTGGAATTTATCCTGATTTGAAAGAGAACAAGATGTTACTATAATATGTTATGAAAAAGGACTGAATGTGGCTTTGGTCTTACCCTCTGATATGAGCATGGACTCTTAATCCACATGTTTTCTGTGTGAATTCATCCTCCCCTATGGAGGAGGCAGAGTTTTTACTCCAGAGGTGACCTGGGAATGGATGCGCTGTGGTCAAACCAAGCTGGGCAGGAGAATTTCCCTTCCCATCATCTGGAGATGAGGCCTACAGAGGAACCTTGGGATTGGTCCAGAGGTCAGTAAAGTCTGAGGTTAAGCCTCCTTTGCTGTTCCTGCAGTAAGCAGTGGTATACATACATGTGCACAGGAGGAAACTGCACCAGGGTTTCATGCAGTCTCTCATGCAGGGAGCAGGCTGCTTCCTACCCAGGTGTCCTGGCAGGCATCACCCTCAGCAGTGCTTTTGCTATCCTGATCTTTCTTAGGGGAGCATAGATGTGTGGTACAGCATTTCTTAGTCATTTCTCAGTTGGCGACAGCATCAAGAGCAAAATACATCCTCCCTGCTCCTCTAGACCCTTTTCAACACCTCACACATTGATGTATTGATCCATTCAATAGCATTTGTTCCTCTACATAGGATTCCTTCATATATCTTTCTTTTCACTTTTTCTCCATGCCCTGGCATGTTGGTCTGTGCATTGTATTCCTTGCAATGTGTGATGAAATGCTTCTGATTTTGGACCCATATCCTATTGGACGCATTTTCAGCTTCTTGCCTTCCTGCACATTTCCCACCCCAGATTTGCTGTCCCATCCATTTGGCTGGCGCAACTGAGGGATGGTGTTTCCCGCTGCAGCATGAAACAGCACCAGGAGCATTGAGCAAGGCCAGGCCATCCGGATGTGCAGAACATTTAATTGCATCATGCTGTTGCTGTGATAGATAGTGCTATGAAATGGATGGGACGCAGTTATTAGGCTGTGATTCTGTTCATACTGAGTGGTATTGATTGCTGTTGCTTCAGTGCTTGCCACGTATTTTATCAATTGACCTTCTAGATAGTATTCCTGCTCTGTTTCTTTTACTTCTAGTTCTGCTTTGTCTTCAGTTTTGTAGCTCCTAATCTTCCTGTAGTTGATTTCTCAAAGTATTTCTTTAGTATTCTGTTACACAGAGAGGCTCCTTCTAGTGAAACTGTGTTCTTCCTTTGCCTCCCTTCCCTTTATTTGCTTTTATAAATCTTTTTTAAGAGATCCACCTGTTTTTCTCTGATACATCAATTCCATTAAGAAATTCAGCCTCTAAAATATTTTTGCCCTCAGCAGAAGAAAGAAGTCTAAATGCAGGTATTTTTCAGTAAAGCTCAAGGGTACAGAAACTGGATTTATGGTAGATCTTGTCAAATATGATTTCCAGAATCCAATAGCATAATACAGTTTGATAAGGAAATGTCGTCATGAACTATTCTGCTGGCCATCTGTGGAGCCTCACGGTCACACCAGCTGAAGATCTGGTTGCCTCTTTCCAAGATGTTGTTTCATAGAATCATAGAACAACCAGGTTGGAAGAGAACCACTGGATCATCATGTCCAACCATTCCTATCAAACACTAAACCATGCCCTTTAGCATGTTGTCCACCCATGCCTTAAACACCTCCAGGGAAGGTGAATCAACCACCTCCCTGGGTAGCCTGTGCCAGTGCCCAATGACCCTTTCTGTGAAATTTTTT
>WAAB01014373.1:8707-20564 GCA_013389865.1 Piaya cayana | reverse complement strand
CCATTCTGCAATGCATCACCATCTTTTTTTTCACCGTAGGTAACTTTGTGTCTTTAATCCCAAAAGTATGAGCTGTTCACAGTCTGAATGAGTGGTGAAGCACATTTCTAGCCTTTAAAGCTGAGGTCTACTTTTTAAGCCAAAAACACATTGCAAAATGTAATTTCACAATAACTGACACAAAAATTTAGGTTCCAAAGAACTGGTCTTTAATTAAAACAACTAAGCGAGATAACCAGGGTTAGAGTGAAAATTCCCTCATCACAGCAAAACTCATTGATGAGGAAGGGCAAACTCCCTGCTAAGAAAGATTTCTTTTGTCATTTAACTTCCCAACAAAACAGATCTGTTTCAGTCGCTCAAGCAGCAAGACGCAACTATTTTTCTTCACTTGTTAACAGAACAACGAGCTACATACATTCTCCCCAGCAGGCAATATATGTATAATTGATCAGGGAAGGCCAGGGGATAAGTTCACTGACAAAAGACAGACTGAACACAGAAACACGTGGTGAGGGCACAGAGAAAAATGCAAAGCAAGTGCCACTGTTGTCATCCTATGGTGGTAAAAGGCAGAGGTAAGGGGCTGCTGACTGCCTTCCTTTTTAGCAGGTGTCAATCTCATAGGGCGTTTCAGGTTATATTAACAAAGTAAAGCCATTGGGGAGCCTGTGTGGTTGAGTAAGGTGGGAGCGACAGATAAATCACCACACTGAGAAGTTCAGTTCTGCTTAAATCTTTATGACAGCTACAGTTATTCCAACTACAGGATTTAAGAAATAAAAAAAAGGCTATTCTTACCAATTCCTTTTCTTCTGTATTTGGAATCCACTGCTAACATGGCTATATAACCTCTGCGGAACATCTTTTTGTGCATATCCAGCTTGCAGACGATGGCACCTACACACTCCTCACCTACCATGGCCTTAAAGACAAACATACACGTATGCATTCTCAGTTTGTGATCGACAGTGCTGCCAAAAGCAGTAAACCAGTTCATTTTAAGCGAAACAGTCACACAAAACTTGTTTTCATAAGCTATAAAAGCAACGAAAATTTTAAAAGCACCTCCGGAAGTATAAATAAGATTAAGGGACTCTTGTCTCTTTATTACATTCAAATAAAGTTACAGTCAATGATTAACCAATAAATTGTCCTGGAGAGAACCACAGTATTATTCTATGAAGTCTACAGGCAAGAACACGTGTGGCAAAAAAACCAAACAGGTTGAGGTAGAAATCACTCTTTCACATGCGCTGCCACAGAGGAAAATGGTCCATACCTGTTTTATAGTGATCTAAATTTTCACATACAAGTGCTGTGGTATATAAGGTACCTGATTTTTGTCTGGTTTTAATGTCAGGGCCACAACGGATCAGAGAAAAATATCGCTGTGCTTAACCATCAGAAACTGTCATTTTCAGCTACGTGAGCCCGAAGAATAAACAAAAAAGCACACAGTTCATTTCATACACTTTAACTATTCAGAGAGTCCATTTGTGAAGAGAGATGTATTGAGAGTTAATCCCAACAATATTGTCACAAGAAGTGTGGTCAAGGAGATGTTGTTATTCTGAAATATTAACAAACCCAAAAGAAAAGTACTCAACTCTTCTCCAAGTACTTATCAAACCATCCGCACAACCAGTGCATTCACCAAAATTTTAGCATGAAATACATTAAAGGCTGTTAAGAAAACCTAAATCACGTGGTAACTGAAGCATTAGGCAGCGTGAGAGATTAATGACATTGTAACCTGCAGCAGTAAAACTGAGCAATGCTGCAGAGCAGGATAGCATTTGAGGGGAGAATGAATTAGTACACATCCAGGAAAGTCTGACAGAGAGAAAAAAAGAAATTCATAACTGTACATGTGGGTGTATAAGGGGATCCACAGGCTCTGACAGACTTGTGCCTGCAGGGGAGCACCAGCCTCCAGCTCAAGTGGAGCAACTAAACCAGGACCGAAGCACGAGACTTTGCTTGCACACACGCTTCTGAATAATCCAAATTTACAACACTTTGGTTTGGCAAATGAAGCCGGCATTGCCAGCGCAGCCCACCTGTGAGCCCAACACTCACATCCCCTAAGTCTATAGTGCACAGTCTATAGTCTCCCACTGTCTGAACTTCTTTGTATGCAAGCTTGCAGGCTAAGACTCTAGGTTTTCATTCACACAGATCATATAATGGTTGGACTAGATGATCCAGTGGGTCTCTTCCAACCTGGTGATTCTATGATTCTATGGTATGGAAGGCACAGACCTCCGCTTTTTTCAACCCAGGAAGACTAATGTCTTCTTGCATCTCTACCTGGATGGAGCGGTTATTAGCCAAGTTACCTGCCAAGCAGGAGCTGCACCAAAGGTGAAACGAAGCAGTCCAAAACACACAAGCTGCAGTTTGACGGCTCCATCATACAGCACAATCCTAACACCATTTCTAACGCAGTTTAAGCTCATCAGGCAAATATAATTATTGCTAAGGTTTTATTTGGCAGGAAAGCACGTTTTTAGCAGTATCCAAGAACAACCCTGAACAATCTAAACAAATGGTTTTCAAGACAACAGAAAAAAACCATGACATAAATGGATCGAAACACACTGCCTCTAAGCAGTCTTTCATTTGTTCCAAAACACAGCTCAGTCCTCGCAAAGAAAAGCTGCACTCATACTAAAACTGTACATGCAAAGTGCCAGCTCAAGGCGAGTTCTGTATCTTGACTCTTGCCTGATAAAACCAGGGAGTTAAATAAAGAGTAGCCGCAGACAGACGGTTCATAACATTGCTATAATTATGCGCAGCACCTAGATGTAATCTTATATCTCACAAAAAAACCCCAACCAAACAAACCACCACCACAAACTAGCATGTTACAGTTACACTTTGCCCTGAAATGAACACGTGAAAATTGTTGATCCTAACAGCCATGAGGAGAATTTAAGGTTTTTGGTTTTTTTTTTTAAACACACTTCAAGAGCAGTGACATTCTAGACGCTGCATTATCTGTGGGTTTTTTTTTCCAAAAAAAGCTACATTCTTGAATCGTATTTAAAACGATACATGAACAACAAAGAATTTTGTTTCAGTGATCAAAGGAGCAAATACCCACTGGTTTTACCAATGCTGCCAGAGACCTGAATAAAGTACGACTTTGTTACCAGTTCCCCAAATGCTTAAATCCACTTCTCTGTCTTTAGGCAGGTTAAGCCTGCCAGTTAATCTAGAGTTGTTCTACTTGGAGAGGGAGCGATGTATCATTTCCACCTCAATTTGAGGTTTTCATTTGCTTTCCTCTCATTTCCAGCTTTAGGTGAGGTTGGAGAGGGGGCAAAACGAACATAAAATGTGATGCAAAAAACTTTGTAATTTAATTCTCTGGAGAAGGTTAAACTGTGTAAATAAATAAGTAGAACCAGACTGAAGCAGGGAGAATGGGGAGCAGTGACAAAAAGTAGTTGCCACACCACTTAAGAAAAGACAATCACATGCCAAATACTCTTTTCAGGTATCAGAGTACTTCTAAACATACCAGTTTCTACAAAGAGAACTCAGTCCAAGTTACTATTGTGTGTTATAAACTCCAGACTGCTATAAGATCTACTTCAATCGTAAGGCATTAGCAGGATTAACATACATGAATTCAAATCCAATATTTGCATCAACTTTGTTCTTCTGAATGAGTTTAGATGTTTAAAGCAAACTCGATTTTAATATCTTCGTATTGCAATCGTGCATTCCTAGAATAGTTAGCACAGAAATGCCTGTAAATCAGCTAGAACATTACTTTTCACAAAAGTTGAACAACTGGCATTAGCTTCATTAGCAAAGATGGCTTAATGTCAGTCAGCCAAAGTCTGAGCATATATTTCATATCCAGATCTTTCGACATTTGCTCCCATTTAAAGAGTAAAACAGCCGTCTTTTCCCTGGAAGAGAAATATTTTGCGATTCAAATGCCATAGAACCCGTGCTACTGCAACGCAGGTTCCCTTTTGCACACACACCAAACTCCCTCCCAGAGAATCACCACAAGGGCTCCATGTGAATCCTTTGGCTTACATTTAGCAATCGTGTTAGAAAATGCCATTAGAGGATACATTTAGGCTAATGGTTTTAACCTGAAGTCTGGCAGCTCAGTTGGAGCTCCTCACGATAATGGGGGGGGAATCACTAAGTCACTCTGGTCCTACTCTCTGAAACCCGACACGAGTAATTCCCTCCTCTGCAAAGGCATTGCCAGAATAACCACATAAGCTGTTGTTATGTACTCAGATGCTGCAATGACTAGCGTTTCAAGGCAGATTTAGATGACATCTTAGAAAGAAACATTTTCCTGTGAGGGTGGGGAGGCCCTAGCACAGGTTGCCTAAAGAAGTGGTGGCTGCCCCATCCCTGGAGGTGTTCAAGGCCAGGTTGGATGGAGCTTGGAGCAACCAGATCCAGTGGTAGGTGTCCCTGCCTGCAGCAGGGGAGTGGAACTGGATTGGCTTTGAGGTCCCTTCAAACCCAAACCATTCAATGCTTCTGTGAATTTTCACAAAGCCACTGACACTGATAAGTGGCACAGCAAGCCTCTATCTGAAACCCCAGTTTTTCATCAGAGGAAACAGGAATAGAGAGTTTTAAAATTGGAAATGGAAGTTAGAATCATAGAATAACCAGGTTGGAAGAGACCCACCGGATCATCGAGTCCAATCATTCCTACCAAACACCAAACCATGTCCCTCAGCACCTCGTCCACGCGTATCTTAAACCCCTCCAGGGAAGGTGAATCAACCACCTCCCTGGGCAGCCTCTGCCAGTGCCCAATGACCCTTTCTGTGAAATTTTTTTTTCCTAATGTCCAGCCTAAATCGCCTCTGGCAGAGCTTGAGGCCATTCCCTCTTGTCCTGTCCCCTGTCACTTGGGAGAACAGCCCAGCTGCCTCCTCTCTACAACATCCCCTCAGATAGTTGTAGAGAGCAATGAGGTCTCCCCTCAGCCTTCTCTTCTCCAGGCTAAACACCCCCAGCTCTCTCAGCCGTTCCCATAAGGCCTGTTCTCCAGCCCCTTCACCACCTTGTTGCTCAGAAGTTACATAATTTCTTCCTATGTCTACCATGAGGCCAGGAAAACTTCCCAGTTTCCTAACTTTTCTGGCTCTTCTTTTATGAGCCGGGGGAAAGGGGGAAAGGGGGAAAGGGGGAAATATTAGAAGAGAACAAGATCTTAACTGCAGTCACTTAGGATTTACAACACATCTAAAACCACTTATATGAAATTATTAAGCTAATTTTAAACTTGTGGAAGTTTAAATTATAAATGCTGATATAGCTAGTGGCAACGTTAAAAACTCAATATGAGAACAGATTTTCCAGATTTTTCTTAAAAGGCAGCTGAGTGGTGCAGTATCGTGAATTACAGGAGGTTACAACACCCAGCCAGAGCTCTGCTTTTATTATGTCCTGTCTTATCCAAGCTTTGGCACGGAGCAAAGTTTCCTAAGCTCACGTCTCCCATGCTGAGGTATTTTGAAAACAATTTTCTGAAGCATTTAACGTATCAGGTCTAAATAGAAGGTTTAGAGCTTCAACAATGCTCAGACTAGAAGTCACAAAAACATTTGCAAAGGAAGCTACAACTTCGAAAACGTATTTACAATCCATAAGTGGACAAAGCTGTAGTGATGCTTAAAAACACTTCATGTCAAACAGAAGATACCTCTTCTCCTCTGCCATTTTTTTACAGAGAAATGGTTAACATTGATCATTTGATGAGAAACTGGGCTGGCAGAGCTCCTGGGAATAAGTAAAATCCAGGCACTTACAGCACACCCACACCTAGCGCACAAAGTGAACTTGCTCTTCCAAAGACAGGCGACACCTGAGTTTAAGGCGAGAGTCCTAGTTTATGGAGAAGGTTATTACCTTGCAACAGCTCAGTCAGATAAAGCTGCAGCCTGACACATCAGAACTGATCAAGCATTCCCAACCTGTTACTCCTAAAGTCAAGAAGACAGTTACACATATGAATCTGACATTGAAGGGAAGCGGTTCTGAGGATTTCCTAGTACTTACAGGTCCTTGTAAAGCGGAATACAAACTTCTTTTTTGAGTGTACCATTACGAAGTGGTTTGATACAGCAAAACCATGCTAGTGATTACTGAGCACTAGCCCTGTGCCTTCCCTCCAGCTGCGCATTTGCACCTCTTCCCTCTCACCTGCTATGAATATGTTTGAAGCTACAGACCAACAGAAATCTGACCCCCATAAAGATAGGGTGGTGATGGGAGGGCTATCTTAGCTTCCCAAACCACAAGGCTTTCCAAGAGCCAGGAGAATGGGGCTAGTGCAGCTTAGGCCGGACAGCCAGGCAACTGTACCCTGTGCTGGGCAACTGCACCTTGTGTTGGGCTACCAGGCATCTGCAGACAGTGCCAGGTTACCGGGCTACTACACCCTGTGCCAGGCAACTGGGCGACTGCGCCCGGTGCTTGGCAACCAGGCAACTGCAGCCTGTGCTGGGCAAATGTGCTCTGTGCTTGGCAACCAGGCAACTGCAGCCACAGCTGGGCCCCTGCAGCCTGTGCTTGGGCCACCGGGCAACTGCAGCCCTGGCCTCACAGGCAGTGCTGCCCACCAAGTGAAATCTGGGGAGCGGAGAATCCTGGAGAGGAGCAAAAGGCCCTGGGAAGCTGCCCTAGGACTCAGAGTCTGGCACCAGGTGGCTGGGATGGAGGCCTTGGTTGACTCACCTTCCCTGGAGGTGTTTAAGGTGCGGGTGGACGAGGTGCTGAGGGACATGGGTTAGAGATTGATGGGAATGGTTGGACTCGATGATCCAGTGGGTCTCTTCCAACCCGGTAATTCTATGATTCTATGATTCTATGAGAAGAGAGCTGGATAGAACGGGCAAGCAGCCCATTTGGTCGCACAAGCCATCAGAGCAACCGTGTGCTTTGGGAAAGCCAAGCTAAAAACTCAGCAAGTTTCAAACCTATGAGATAACTAATTATCAACAGGAATAATAATGACAGTGCCCACATAATACAGCTCTGCTTTGTCAGGCATCCAAAATACGAGATACCAAAATCACGGTGTGTAAAATGGTATCCTGAATAAATATTAGCCAGGGACAATTGCTGACCACTGATGGAAAAGACACATCCCATCTTCAGTTTAGTGGTGCTCATATTTTCCCCCTCACGTGTTGAAAGAGGGAAAGGAGCCCACAGAAGTGCAAAGAAGACAGGCAGGTGTTAAAAATGGTGATGTTGAAACTCAGTAAAGGAACTGACTGAACACCTACCAATATTTTTTTCGGATACAATCAAACTCCAGCCTAACTCCTTTCCCCCAAGAGCAGTAAAAAAACCAACAGAAAGCCTGGAATTAGAAGGGCGTGAGACCACAAGGCAAAGACAAATCATTCTGTGAGATCAGGCACTGTGTTTCTGCTCACCATCCTGAGACTGTTCGTACTAATTGGAATATGCAGTCCTTGGCTGAAGATAAATATTTTAGTGACTTATTAGAGAGAAGTAGTTCAGGAATCCATTAACAGCATGAACAAATTTTATAGAACAGAGTGTCTTCAAGCTAGTCTCCAAAAAGCAAACCTTAAAAAAATGAAAGCCAGTCACAAAAAAACACCCATCAAATTTGACTCAATGTACTGCAAGAGCTTCAGATTAAGCAGATGACAATTTACCAACAGCTTCAGACATTTATAGCCACATCTCCACAGTTTTATGTACTTCGCATTGTTCCACCCTTCCAAAAAAATAAAAAGCCAAGGGAAATTGTGAAGAACTGCTCAGAGCTCAAGTGAAGTTTTGCTGGTCTTGAAGGCTATTAAAAAAAGGTGTCGCTACAAAATAAGCTGAAGATGCTTCCTTTTCCTTGAGTGATACCTTATGCTTTGAACACACTTGTTAAATATTAGGAGTCATCTGGTTTACTGCTCTGTCACACAACTTGCCACTGCTCTTTTCATAACAAAATTCTCAAGTTACTCCCTGACAGAAACCCAAGGCTTTAAAGTCTAAACAGATGCACTGTGATCTAACAGCACCCAGCGCTGCTTTGGCATTACCAGCAACACACATGATGCTGAAACTATGGAGACTTGTAGTTCAGAGGCATTTCTTTTCAGGATGAGACAAATCATTCACATACACAGCTCAGTGCTAGAAAAACACCATTCTGCTCTCATCAGCATCCATATAATGGTAAACATGACTTTGCATCAAGCAACGTTCTCAAATATTTTTGTATTTCTATTTTGTTCCAGAAAGGAACACTTTGCTCAACTTCCTAAAATCCGACTGTACTCTTTTCAGGGTTTTAAGAGGCACAGTTCTGAAAACCTTCCTATGAATCACATAAATCCTGCTATAAATTATAGTAGACCTTAAATCAAGAACATACAGGAAGTTTAAGGCCAGATGGATTCCATTAGCCTCACCTCCTGTACTCAAATCCTCTTAAAATTTTACAGAACGACTCCCAAATTGAAGGGAGTCTTGGCTCTGGCTAAATCCTGCCTTTCAGAGCAGTGTCCAGCCTCAATTAAAACATCGTGAGATAATTCACCATTTACCTTTGCAAGGAAGTGGTGTACACTCCCGTAAATTTTCCTGTTTTGGAGACCTAACTTTTCCTATGAGCGAATCAAACACACCAAATTAAACTCAGTGTCATGTACCTGTGGGCAGATTGTCATCCTAAAAGCACATTTTGCAACCGAGACACAAGTTCTTCCATAAGAAGTGCTAAACATTTAGAAAGAGAGGGTGACAGCTACATCACTTATTTTAATAGTGCAGCAGGAAGAACATAAAACTAACTACATCATCAGCCCAGCAAGGCGGTCTGAGCAGCATTTTCTGCACGCTGCACAGAGGATCACATCTGTGAGAAGCAACAGTTGTACTGGCCTTTTTTAAAGACCAAAATGCTGACGCTTTAAGAGTGTCTGTCCATGTACCACTTAACATTTATAGGCTAGACACACTGAAGTCTGTCTTAAAATCATTGTGCAAGAATTACTAAGCAGTCATAAGACGCAAGCGGAGTAAGCGCTTTCTTCTTAAAACACAAACTTAGGAAATGAGGCAGAATGACAAAAAAGAGCTAGCAAAGATCGCAAAAGTCAATGTCAAAACCAAGATTAGAAGCCTTGAACTCCGTGCTCAAAGCCTTTCCCCATTATTTAAAACACCTGTTAACAAATGGAGCGACACACTCTTTTTGTAGGTGTATTCTCTACTTATAAAAGCACAGGTCACAAGACGAATTCATCAGGAAGACAGGACTTCCAAAAAAGCTGACGGTCTCATCCACTGAGGGATTATTATAAGTATTTCCACAAATGCCAACACTTTAATCCTCCCCTCCCCAGCCCCAAACCACTCCCAATTCCTGCCCTCCCTGCCCCCACCAGCACTTACCAAAAAGCAAAGTTGTGGCCAGTTGTGGATAAAATACCTATATGTGTAAATGGAGTAGGGTTCAGACAGATCTTTGGTGATCAGTCTCATGATATCGGGCATCTGCAGCTCTGACTCGTATCGGACGTATCGTATCGTTAGGTCCTCCTCGGGCTGAGAGTCCGTTCCCGAGCCTTTCAAACTGCAGGCTGCTGCTAAGGACCTGGAGAGCTGCTGCTGGGACTCCTCCTCCTCCCCTCCTTCATCCCCCTCCTCCTGCTCTTCCTCCTCCAAGCCAGTCCCTCCTGCCAGTCCATTGCGGGCTGCAGTCTTAGCAGCAGTTGTAGCTGTGGCAGCAGGCTGGCTCCTGTCCCCGGTCGCTGCTGTCGGGGGAGAAGGAGGAGGAGAGGGTGCAGTCCTTCCCTGGGGAGGGAGGTGGTTGGTAAGGGGGGACGAGCACGGTGCTGCGGTCGGGGGCGATGACTGCTGCTGTCCGGAGCCCATTGTTTTGCTGGCTCGCTTGTTCTCCAGCCCCTCGGGGACCTCCCCTGCCTCCGAGGAGCTGAGGATCTTACTCTTGAGGGAGGCCCGCAGGTGCCGCAGCTCGGGGCTGATGAGGCCGTTGAGCTGGTGGTTGTGGTGCGGGGGGTGATGGTGGTGGTGGTGGAGGCGGTGCTGCTGCTGCGGGCCCCCCTTGCCGCCGTCGCGGCCGCCGCCTCCTCCTCCTCGCTGCTGCTCCCGTTCCAGTCCGCCCGCGGGTCCCTCCTCTTCCTCCTCCTCCTCCTCAGCCTCCTCGTCCTGGGCGCCGGTGGAGGCGGTGGCGGCGGCAGCAGAGGAGGTGGAAGAGGAGGAGGAGGAGGAAGCAGCCCCCCCTCCTCCTCCGGGGAAAGGGGAGAGCGAATCCCCCTGCGGGGAGAGGACGCTGCTAGGCCCCGGCGGTACCTCGGCCATATCCTACGGGAGAGACCGACACAAAACCCACGGAGGAAGAGGGCGTCAGTCGAGACAGAGGTAAAAAAAGAAGGGGAAAAAGGAGAGAAAAAGAGGGAGAAGTGGAGGGGGCGGCCTCCTCGTCGGAGTTGAGGGGGGCGGGGGGGGCAGGCGAACAAAGGCAGCGGCGGCGCCTCGCCCCGCCTCGCCGCCTCCTCCTGCCGTCCCACTCCCCCCGCCGCCGGGTCCCTTCCCCGCTGCCTCGCAGGGCCACCCACCCGCCGCGGCCTCCTCCTCCTCCCGGCCCGCCGCCGCTCACCCCCGCGTCTCCTCAGCGCCGCGGCTCCCACTCGCCGCTCGCCCCGCGGCCGCCAAGCGCGGCCGCCGCTGCCGTAACCCGCGGACAAGTTTCCTGTCAGCTTTTGCGACGCTTCCTCCCTTGGCGGCGCGGCTTAGCGACGAGGAGAGGGGCGGGGAGTGGGCTGGGCTACACTGAAAGTGGGGGAAAGCGGGAGTGGGCGTGGCCAGGCTGCGAGTGGGAGAGACCAGATTATATCGCTGAACTATGAAGGGGGGTGACCAAGATGCTTGGCGGGCGTGGCCAAGGCGCAGGGGCGTGGTCCTATGGAAAGCGGGCGGGGTCAACCCGCGCGGGGCGGGGCCAGGCTGCCCGGTTGGGTCCCCGGCGCCCCAGGGCCTTTGTCCCACTGGGGCCTGCAGCCCCGCCTGGGCTCATTTGAACTCTAGATCGCTTAAAACATTAGACCAGCTGGTCCCTGAGGTCCCTTCCAACCTGCTTTTCTGTAAATTCACAGAAGCATTGAACGGTTTGGGTTGCAAGGGACCTCAAAGCCCACCCAGTTCCACCTCTGCCATGGGCAGGGACACCTCCCAATGGATCAGGGCCTCCAAACCCCATTCAACCAGGCCTTGAACCCCTTCAGGGATGGGGCAGCCACCCCTGCTCTGGGCAACCTGGGTCAGGGTCTCCCCAACCTCATTGTAAAAACAATTTATTTGTGCTCTCAAGGATAAACATTTCCTCTTAGTTTAAAACCATCACCCTTTGTCCTGTTGCTACAGGTCCAAGTAACAGGGTCCTTCACCATATTTACTGTAGCTCTTTTGAGTACTAGAAGGCTGCTACTAGGTCTCCATGGAGCCTTCTCTTCTCTGGGCTCAATAACCCCAACTCTCAGCCTGTCCTCACACAGAGGGTGCTGCAGCCCTGAGATCATCTTTGTGGTCTCCACTGGATATGACCAGAGGCTCATGTCCCTTCTTTGCTGAGGGTTCCAGAGCTGGGTGGAGCATTCCAGGTGGGGTTTCACCGCAGCAGAGAGGAGAGGCAGAATTACCTCCCTCGACCTGCCGGCAATGCTCCTTTTCATGCTGAGACATCTCCCTTTGCTGCCTCCCCGTCCTCGCTTGCCTCCCAGGTGATGCCCATGTTAATGTTTGCATTTTCATAGAATCGTAAGATCATAGAACAACCAGGTTGGAAGAGACCCAC
>WAAB01014371.1:40195-159281 GCA_013389865.1 Piaya cayana | reverse complement strand
CTAAGTCAAGAACTTTTCAGCCTCTTGTGCCCTGCCAGTGAGGGGGCTGGAGGTGCACAAGAAGCTTGGAGGCAGGACAGCTGACCCAAATGGGCCAAAGGAATTTTCTGTGCCATATGATGTCATACTCAACATGTAAACATATGGGAATTGACTGGGAGGTTTCAGCTGCTCAGAGACAATCTGGGCATCAGTTAATTGAGAAATTTATTTGCATTGCTTGTCTTCCTTGGGTTGTATTTCTTTCAGTTATTAAACTGTTCTTATCTCAACCCATGAGTTTTCAGTATTCTTTCTCTTCTGATTCTTTTCCCATCCCACTGGGGTCAGGAAGTGAGCAAGCAGCTGTGTGGTGCTTAGTTACTGGTTGGGCTTAAACCATGACAGTAGTGATGATTGAATTGCAAGCTTTCTGGATCCTGAAATTCGAGTTTACCTCTCATCTAACACCCAGGTATTTAATTAAGATGTGCTTGTTTAGCTCTTGCATTTGACAACTATATCTGCAACATGCATATTTCCTTAGGAAGAGTCAGCCAGTAGATGCCTTTTTCTTTCCCTTAATTTTAATTTCATCATAGTTTTTCATATACTAGTAACAAGGAGTTATCTTGCACTTGCTCTTCAGATTCAGCTTGCTTTCTTGGCTTATTTAGCTGCTACTTAGAGCAGAGAAACACCAGGAAATAGTCATGTGACCTTGATAAAGGTCGGTAGCTTTTTCATGATATGCTGTAGCTGCACAAGGCCTTTGTTGCTATTATCTAGCATATTTGCTTTATGTTTTAAAATCCTATGTAACAGGATTGAAAGTTTGCTTCTTGTATTAATGTGTATTATATTTATCACTCTTCTAGCTTGCTGAGAAAATGCTGAAAGTGAAAACTTCAAGTCATGTGGGACAAAACCACCTGAAGTCATATGCTGTAGTTCTTTCTGGCATTTGTCATTTTCAAAATGTGTCCAGTTTTAATAATGACTTGGAGCGACTTTAATATTTAATATGCAAATATTGACTTTACAAATCATACACTGGTTAATAATTGTGATCTGTTTACTCTGGAATAAATTATTCTTTATAAATATTGAGGAAGATCTGTGTTATAGGTGAGCAAGGCACAAATCTTGCAATTTTAGAATGATAATAATAATAGTAATAAATATTTTATCTCAGTATCAAGCAGCTAGAACTCAGAATTTTGAACTGAGTGCTGTTTGTGTATGTAGTATCAATTGACTTCCAAAGAAACATCCAATAACCAGCAAAATGTCCATTAAAGGGGATAAACCAGACTTCTGCAGGCATACTGGGCTACCTACACTGTTACTGAAGGTTTCAAAACTATCCTTAATGCCAAAACCTATTTCTACCTTTCCAGGTAGTTCGTGACTATCTGTACTCACTAATTAGATTCCAAAATGTGTGTATTGCACATAGGTGAAAGGAAAAAATACTCATGCATTTTAATGGAACTTGTGAATATTACTGTATTTATAGCTTTGAAACTTCCTTTTGGTATTAACGTGAAACTGTGAGCCTTTAGTTTGCTTAGGGTTGAAATTTCGTTCTTAAAATAGCTATAAGAATTCAATGGTGTTAACTGATTCACAGAATAAAGCTAAATTATTTGCTGGAAGGGATTGACACCTGGAATCCCTTAGTCTGTGGTGTTACTGCTTTCTTCCACTCAGCCTTCATTCTTCAACCTTTCTTGTGATGAAGAAAAGTAATCTCTTTGGGGCAGGTGAAAACCCCAACCTTTTAGTACAGTTTGCAGTATTGGCTTTAGGTATTTCAAGTAGGTGATGTTGAAAGGATGAATGCAGAAGGCCACAGGTGGGCATAGTGAGTAGTGAGCCTAGTTGAAGATGTACTCAGTTGGTTATAGTCAAGAAAATATTCGAGTTTTTTTTCCCCTTCTGTTAGGCCAAATATTGGGTACTTCTGAGGTAAACATTTTGATGATTTTTCAGTAGCTTAGGAGTTATGCTGATGAGGCAGTGTAAGCACTTACACTTAAACAGTGAAAAATACTAGTTCAGCCTGTCCTACTTACAGCCACAGTGCTGGTAAGAGACTTAGAGGTAGTTGCTTCAATCAGGCTTAGAGATAATTATGTGAAATAAATTCCAAGTATAAAGTTTGAGTGGTATTGTAAATAAACACTAAGCACAGTTCTACATTATCTCATTCTGTAGTGCTTATTAAAAAATAGTGGGGCAGTATACGAAAACTTTCTCACCTTTGAAGATCATCAGCATATCTGTTGATTGTGATGGGTCAAGTTTGTAGTTTAAAGGTATTGCCTGGTTATTATTGGATGTGCATGTTTTCAGTATGTTCATGAAATTGTAATATGACTGGGAGATATTAAAGGTAATGGGCTTTGTAGTGATGCATGTGAGTGGAGTGGCTGTATGGTCAGTGATGACCAAGGGTATGTGTTGGTGCTGAGATAAGCAATCACCTACGTAAATCCTATGTAGCAGAGTTGGAATCAACATTAGTTAGTGAGTCTTAGCTAGTTAGTTGGTCCCCAAGACTAGCATACAATAAGCGTATTTGCTGTTGGGACGGGCATTCTTGCAAATATCTATCAATTCAACAGTATCAGTTGCAACAGTAGCAAATATGAGGTTTACAGTTTTCTCTGAGTAAGGTGCATAGAGCTAGCCTGAAATGGGCAGGCACTGAAGTTATTTCTGTAACAAAGCAACTGCTTGTGGCCACATTGCTTTTTCCATTGGACTTGGGCTGATGTTTTACATCCAATTCTGGCTCGTTTGGACCAGAATTCTTGTTAATGTATTTCTCAGAAAATCATATTTCTTATTACTAGATAAGCTGACCTGGATCCAGAAATTAGGATATTTTTGTTTCTTCAAAGCACTTCTAGATGAGTTGGAAGGCAAGATAAAAAGACATTTATTGTGTCTGTCACTTAGAATAGCTAGTTAGGTTTTTCAGCCTGTTTTGGTTTTCTGGATTGCTTGCTTGCTTCGACACATTGAAAAAAAATTTTTTTTTTTGGCAAAATGCTAATGTGTAGTGGGCAAGATTCTCCTCTTTCTACATGAAATAAAGGAAAAGATTTAACAGTAATGGCTCACCTTTCTATATCCTCTGTTAACCCACATTTGGAATTCACCGTGTTGTAACCCAGTGACAGCTGTTTCATTGAGAGCTGCTTCACGTGTGTGAGAAGCAGTGTTTGCTCTGCAGTCTTGTCCCTTTAGAACAGGGCCTGATAGAATAGAATCCAGGTCTTCAACTGGGGACGTGGACTGCTGTGCAAAACAAATAGTAATTAGCCCAAATGTTGAAATAGTGCCATTATTTATGGCCGCCAGAAATCAATAAACAGTTTGTTGTAACCATATCAGCCTCCTTCAAAGGGATTCTTATTGTGTCACAGAAACATCATACTTGAAAATGTGAACCTTTGTCTGTTAGGCACTGTGTTAGATGCAAGTCTATTTTTTCCGGTCGTTAAGGCTATACTCTTCATACTTGAGAGCTCGGACACTCAGTTTAGACCTGTAATTAGATACTATGCTGAGTTACTCTTTGCAGCCTCTTTGCCCTCATCCTGGTATAACTTATGGTTCCATCAGTTTTAACTGAAAAACAGTTTTTTTTGTGTGTGTGTGTATTATTTGCCACTTTCCAGTTGAAAACAGGATAAACTGTTAGGCTTGCTAGTGCAGAGAGCTATTTTTGGCATAATGCCACTTATACAATTGGGATTTGAATTATTTGCAGGTATGATGGTACAAAGGGGCTGGATTTTAGCCTTGTGTGGCCAAGAGGGAATTTATCTCACGTAAAGGAGATAAACTAGTTCCAGCTCAAGTAATGCTTCAGAGACTAGCAACTTCATGCCAGAAAGTCATTTCTAAAGGCCTCTATGATAGAGGAATTAGCCAAGTTCTACTATACCAGCTTCCCCAATACAAGAGCCAGCTTGTCTCTTTAGAGGTTGATGTAATTATTGGAGATTTCTTCTTCCCCTTTCGATGAGAAAAGGATACAAGAGAACATCTGGTCTTACTGTGATGTGTGATAGTGTATATGGGTGAAACAAATGGAAAGCCAAAAACGTAAGTGCGGACATAACCTGCCCTGCAGATTTCGGGTAGATTTGGGGGTTCGCTTTTTGTGAAGTGTACAACTCTGTACACATCAGGCAGTCAGTTTATATTACATATGAGCCAGTTGAAGTAGTGTCCTATAGATGTGGTAAAACATAAATCCTGTATGACAGATGGGGATCAATGGCAGAGGGAGATTAAGGATGAGATTCATCTCATTGAACTTTAAATAACCTCAGAAAGGTGAGTCATTTGACCTAACTTAGGCATCTGTCTTGGTGCGAGATCGACTGCTCTCTGTACGTATCTTCCTTTCCAGTGACTGCTAAAAGAGTCTGAGCTTACTATGTGAGACTATATCAGCTAATTTTTAGACACCTGACATGGGACACTTGCATCTTAAGTGGCATGCCTGAGGCCTTAACTGGGAAGCCTGTGGCAAGGCTGAAAACTGAACCCAGGTTTTCTGAATCCAAATTAATAGTGTTAATCACAATATCTCACAATATCATCTTTTCTATGAAAAAGGAGAATGAGATCTATGTCTAAAACTAGTGTGTGGCAACAGCTTAAAACTTTCTCTTAACAAATGGAAATACAAACTAATTGGTCTAAAGTGGGGGTGCTGGTGATGTGGTATATCTGGAAACCCACGATTCAAATCAGTTTCCGGTTATTTAATGGAATCATATGACAGTTTGGTTTGGAAGGGACATTGGAGATTACCCAGTTCTAGACCCCTGCCATGGACAGGGATGCTTTCCATTAGATCAGGCAGCTTAAAGTCTCATCCAGCCTGTCCTTGAACACCTCCAGGAATGGGACATCCATGGCTTCTCTGAACAATGTGTTCTGATGCATCATCTGGGTGATATCTAATCTAAATCTACTTTCTTTCAGCTTAATTACCCCAGCTTACAGTTAGTAATAGTCTATTTGATTCATGGGAATGCTGGCCTCAGTAGTACAGTAACTTTGGACAAGAGACTAGGTTTAAAAAGAATATTTGAAGATAAATGTTCTACTGCATAGAATAGCAAATCTATCTGCAGAATCTGTGCAGTGCTGTCAGGATAGAATAGGCTTTATATCTTGAAGTAGAGTTCATAGTAAAGCTTTCATTAATATTATCAGCTCTACAGAAAGACTGTCAAGATGTCCATAAAACTGTAAATAAAGGCCTGTTGTATTGGAGATGACTATATTATTCATGATTAAGGGTAGCTAGTTGAAGTTGGTCTTGTCTAGTCTGTACTGTTGAAAGTGGACTTGCACAAAAGGTGACACCTTGCATTACTATGAATCAGAATGGTTAAGATATGTATACGTAATGTTTTCTGAAACTGGAATGCTAAAACTGATGTGGAGAGTGCTGTTGGCTTTGCTGGGCTTTGAATTTTGCCTGAAGTGTGCAGGGAGCCAAGCAGATCTGCACCAATGGTAGTGGTGGAAATAATCACGCTTGGCAAAATATAGGAAGGCTTGTTGCCTCTCTGATCAGCAAAGAGGAGAAAGGCAGCTGCTCATGTGTTGTTAGGGTGNCTTTCCACCCTAAAGGTACCTTAAGGCTATAATTTTAGTGTGGTTTATGACTGAGATGAAGTCATGTTTTCTGAGCTGCAATGTGGGATCTATTTAAATAGTTCTGTGTAATTTGTACATAGAAATCTGCTTAGATGATCCCGGTAACGTGTGATCCCTTTAAATTCATGGAGTTGCATCTCTTTATGTGGGAATGTACTGTGATATTAAAGCTTCCAAGTGTAAAATATTTTTTCTCAAAGAAATGCTGTGGGGGTTGGAAAGCAGGGGAAAAATTATGCTATATTAAGATAAGACAGAAGCTGGCAACGTGGAAAATAAAATAGAATGTATATTTTAGTTATGCAATCTCTTCCTCTAAAAAAATTGAGAAGTAGCTATTGGTTTCACAGTACTGTGCGTAGTATGAATTATATCTTCATGTTAGGTCTAAAGAAAAGTTAAATTAGAATGTTCCAGAAATAATTTTTCTGAGCACTGGATTTTTCTATCACAGCAAAATGTTTGTCTTGATATCTTCAGTACTGAGAATTTCTCATTTGTTTCTGTTCTTCTTTGAGTTAGCAGCTAAACACAATGTTTTTCTAGCTAAATGAACCTTTGTAAGCTAGAAATCAACTATATATAAATGCAGAACAGTACATCTAAAATCTGTCATGCTGTCAGAGTGCAACTGTTTTCTCTACGAATATGGAAATTGTCACTTATCTGCATTCTCTCCTTGCTCTACTTTCCCCTCCCCATATGTTGATATTCACCCATGTGAAAGAGGCCAATTATACTTTGGCCACTGTATAAATAATGCAGAAGTTGTCAGTAGCAGAGGAAAAATTATGTTAGAAAACAGAGGGAGTGAATAAGGAAATACAAGCACCTTTTAATGAAGGCTGTGATCTCTGTTTTTATATCACTTCATGTTAGAAAATGTATGGGGTGGCAAGGGCTTTTACCAGTTAGATTCTTCATCTGAAGACTAGCTTTAATAATAAAAAACCCTGGTCAGTCTTCCATCAAAATATTTGCTCTGCAGTATTTCCCTTTTAATTTTTCCCCGGGCTCTCCTAGGAGCTGACACTGGGCCTTTTCCCTTGGCTAGGAGAGGCACTGAGCAGCGCTGGAGGTAGAGGGTTGCTCTGGAATCACAGCGAGGCTCCAAGGGAGTATGCTTCTCTTACCCTTGGCTTTATTGAAAATATTTGGAAAATACAGTGCCATCTGGAGTCAGACTACCTTGAAAGTAAATTAATTAGGCTCATTAAAGGTAAACTTCTGAACTTTAGAGCAACTGGTGCTGGCTCATGGTAGCTGTTGTTGGGAGAGCCAGGGCATCAGTGCTAGCTGGGGCACAGGCGATCTTGGAGCTGCCATGAAGTTGGCCAAGCTAAACAGCACCTTGTTAGCATCGCATACTGCCAGCCAGCTCTTCTGGGAGGTGGTCAGAATGTGATCCCAGATAATGTACAGAATTTATATAACTTGGCTCCTTCCTCCAGCTGCTGTCTCTCTTGAGTATTCTGAGAGAGAGGGAGGATACTGTCATGTTGAATCTAAGTTTCATACGAACAACTGCTCAGAGGGTCTTGCTGACCTGATAGCAATCTTCAGCAAAACTTGCTAGGCTGCACATCTGCTGGGTCTGCAATGCCTCTGACTAGGGCATCAACAGCAGGTGAATGATGTGCTAGTTCTTGCCTCTGACTTCTTGTTTTCCAGAGATGATGCTCTTACTGTAGTTGTTAAAAGGATACTTATAGAGGGAGATAAAGATAAGCCTGCATCTTTTGAGGCTTAAAACAGGACTAATAAGGAGATAAGCAAATACCACTGATGCTTTTGATCAGGGAGCTGAAATTTTTCCTTGTTATCTTTACCCTTTCATGATTGAGCTGTTTGCTTCCAGATGGCTCCCATGCATATGAGGACAGGGACATACACAGCCCAATCTGTTCAGCTGCAGGTCTCTCATCAAACACAGCCCAAGGTGCTGAGCATGCTGGCCTGTTCAGAACAGTTCAACGACCTGTCCTATAGCAATTACTCTGGTGCTTTCATTTCCAGATATGAAGGTTTTGAAGCAGCATCCTTTTGTAGGAGGAAGAGATTTCAAGGTTCAGGAACTGAAATGTGGAATTGCAGCCATATATCACCTTTCTAATGAAACTGAATTTATCTACTTTTCTAAATGTGTCCTCACCAAAACATTTTGAACTTTTTATATTCCAGGTGTTTGTTTCAGGAAAATATTTGTTTTCCATTCTGCTATAGAGAGTTCTTAGTGCAAATTCAGGTACATTTGGTGAAATATATAAATAGTTATGATTCTCTTGACAAAAGTCCTTACCAGAAGACACATAAAAGTAATTGTGTAATTTCAGATGGCTATCACATCAGATAGCTACAAGAGTAAATGGAAGTCCCACATGGAAAACATTGTCATTGGTCTTATAATCTTAAGCACTCCAGAGGATGCAGATGTTTTTTGGATCCCTTAGTAAAGAAGGAAAAAACAAAGCATTTGGAAATGGCTGAAAAGCTTGATATGAACTGGTAATGTGTGCTTGCAGCTCAGAAAGCCAACCATGTCCTGGACTACATCAAAAAAAGTGTGGCTAGCAGGTTGAGGGAGGTGATTCTGTCCTTCTGTGTTCTCGTGAGACTCCACTTGGAGTATGGTGTCCAGCTCTGGAGCCCTTGGTACAGGAGGGACATTGACCTGTTGGAGCAGGTCCAGGGGAGACCTACAAAAATGATCTGAGGGATAGAATACCTCTCTTGTGAGACAAGTTGAGAGAGCTGGGATTGTTCAGCCTAGAGGAGAGAATGCTCTGGGGACACCTTGTTGTAGCCTTCCAGTACTTAAAGGGGTCCTACAAGAAAGCTGGAGAGGACCTTTTTGATTGAGCCTGTAGCAGTAGGACAAGGGGTAATGGCTTTAAGCTGGAGGAGGGAAGACTAGATACATGGAAGTATTCATTGCTGTGAGAGTGGTGAAACACTGGAACAGGTTGCCTAGAGTGATAGTAGATGCACCATCCCTGGAAATATTCAAGGTCAGATTGGATGGGGCTCTGAGCAACCTGATCTAGTTGAAGATGTCACTCTTCACTGCAGGGTGAGTTGAACTAGGTGACCTTTGAAGTCCCTTCCAGTCCAAACTGTTCTGTGATTCTATGACACACATATCTGTTGTTTAAGTTTGTTCAGCACCAGAAAATGAGTCATTACTCATATAATTTAGTGACATTGAGTACTTTAGACATATCAGTCTTTGTCAAAATGAAAAGTCATTTTTAATTCTGCATGTTATAAAAAAGAATATAACCTTCTAAATTGTTCTTGTCCTTACTTCTGATGAATATCATTGTAAAAACTAGAGTTCATTAAAATTTCCAAATTCTGGGTATGCAGGGATTTTGGCCTTAAGTTTACCATTCTTATTGCGGAGCAGAATGTCTTAATAGCTTCTGTTGACAACTGACGCAAAACTAGGTGTGTTACAAGTAAGTAGTAAATATTAAGAATGTCAAGATGGTGGTGTGTTCTACCCTCCCCCTCCAATTTTTTATATTTTAACTTTGAGCTGATTTCATTGAGGCATTCATAGAAACAGGCAGTTGGTAAGGTTGAGGGTGCCAGTTTAAACTGCAAGAGAGACTTGAAGCAATATAGAAGCCCTTCACTACTGTTTCAGTTTTCAGTATGTTTTCAGAAGAAAAAAAATAAATTACGCTGACAACAGCAATAATCACTTTACATGCAAGGAGTTCAAAGTTTACTTTCCCACAAAGAATGCAAAAAAAAAAAGGCACAGGAGTTCCCTTCCATGGTAGAAGATAGTGACATATTATGCCATTCAGCTTTAGGTTGTGCTTCATTGCTTTCAAAATAGGTCTGTTTGGGACATATGCCCAAGCTCCAGATGTGGTCAATGTGATACTATGATTATTTTGTTGTTGAAGAGCTTTTTTTTGCCAAATAGCTTGACACTTACTACAACAGAAGCTGGAAAGCTTAATATGATAAGAATGTAATGTTTCAAGATCATAAATGCTCAACAATCTTGTCAGTCTTAAGCATATATGGGATGCAGTACTTGACAGAGATCTCACCAGGATTTTTTTGGTGAACGGCAGAACTGAACCGTTAAATTACTCTTGCTGTTTATGCAGATCAGGATTTGTAAGTGACTGGTTCTATCAGCAGTGCCCATCCTGAAGCGCAACTGCAAGTGCCTTGTTTTCAGCATGTGCTGGGCGTGCATCCTGCTAAAAAAATCAGGCTTTATGCACACTTGACCCAAAGGCAAGTCTTACTCATATGTTAGAGAAACTATGAGATAGAGGTGCTTTGAGCTCATGACTGATATGACTATAGAGAAAGTTGCCTCATGGGAAGCCTGATCCTGTAGTGAGTAATGTGTGATTAAGAGGGAAAATGCACTTTGCTAGACCAGAACCGTGGTTTTTAGGAGTTCTTTCAAGTTGGCACCAAGCCCTTCACCTTCTCGGTACTCACTGAGTATAAGCATATGAAAATATTACTGTAAATTGTGGTATGTTCTTGATGTTGCCTGTCTTAACCATCTTAAAGGTAGCTGTCTAGTCCAAGCCGTGAAAGGTGACTTCATATCATTAAAAGACAGAGGAAGGGGTGCTTCATTGTCCCCATTTTAAGTAGGCGTTTTAAGGTGATGAATCATCTCTTAATGATGGAACTCTTTCGCTGTTGCCTACAAATGGGAGTCAAAGTAGCTACTGTTAGTCTTGGAGGATACAATGCCTGCATCAAAAAGGTTCATTAATGCTCACCTTTTGGTTTGGTTTTTTTTGAGGGAAAGGGGTAATAGACAATTATAAAAATTCTTGAGAAATGTTTACCTAAATGACTGGTTTAAAAATTCTGTGAAAACAAAAAGATGATATCTAACTTCTATTCAACAAGAAGAGTTGCTTGAGGGTAATTTTCATGATAAAAGGCTTTGTGGAGAGTTGTACTGAAAGTATAAAATGGATAGAGAAATGAAGGCAAAATATTTTTCCCAATTTACATTTTGATTGTTTTTTAACATATGAATGTTGCTTTTTTTTGTGCCTCTTGGTCTTTGCTTACTTTAAGATGCTATACCCTAATGAACATGTCTTTGAGTACTGAATAAGGAAAAATTCAGAATAATAAGTACTAATTGGAATATGAACAATCTACTGTATCTGATTTTTCTTTATTCTGATCAGTTTTCCAAACTTAAGTGTCTGTTTTACTTTACTTTGTCTAATCATAGCTTGGACACTTCTTTTTGCACTGTGGTCTAAAAAAATGGACTAAGTAGATTTCTACTTTTCACTGTTACAGAACACCATCAAATAAAGATGAAAAACATGACCATAAATTCTCATATATGATATTTTGATTCTGAAACCTGAATGAATTTTCCACTCTCCTAAAGAACAAATAAAACACAAACTGCATGGTGACATAAAATGTTACTAAGAGGGTTTCTGTTGAGTACCTTACAGTGCCCTGCTGTTTACATGATCACTTAATGAGATCCAGAGACGACCATTGTTTTTCTTCAGGTCTTGGAAGCAGGAAACCTACTGGTACATGCTTTTTCTTTTTCTAACTGCATATATGTTACTGTGGATCTCATTTAAGTGATGGTGTTACTGCTTTAGCTGAGTTGAATGTACTCACATGACTATATAGATCTGTATACAGAACACAGTGCTATTACACAATTTCCACATCTGCCTATCATAACACTTTTAGGCTGGCTTCCTTGTGTACTTTCTGGTCCTGGGTATGTATTTGCTATTCTTAGGGATCTGTGCCTCCCCTCATGTCCTCTGTCATTCCATATTTGTGGCAGAGCATCGGAAGTTGCTAAATAAGTGTCATTTAATCAGGATACTTTAGGAGTGTCCTTGAAGCATTGTCATGGGTAGCCACACTTTCAGCATTTACATATTATGCATGCAGACAACCTCTCCAGCTCTTCAGAGCTGAGCCTTTGATTATAAAGTTGTGGATGTACAGACTTGAGGGTAAGTATGGAAATATGTGTATGTAAATGTGTGCAAATACTGGGTATTTGATATCCTTAAGGATGGTGTGAACATGTGTAATTGTTCTGTTCAAATTACCTCTATTAGCTATCTATCAGTTAAGCTAGAATAAAAAGGCTAGAATAGCTAATGCTTCAGAGCCGTTAATTTTTTTTATGCAAATAAGATTTTTTTTTTGAAAAGTCTCTTTTAATAAAACACAATGAAATCACATGTAAAGAAACAAAGCCTACAAATTGATTGTAATGCCAGTGTCAAGCACCAAAATAAATGAAGAAGCCTATGAAGAGTTTTGCCCTGTCACTTGCTGTGTCTTTCCCAAATACAGGTTTCCAAGCTTTTTTCCACATTAAGAAGTGCTGAAACCTTTTTTTGACAACTCTGTGGAGTTGTAGGGGAAGAGGGTCAGATCTCCAGTGTGAGAATACTGTAAAAAAATTCTGAGTGTTAACTGTGCAACAAACTTCTATTCCTCACGTGTTCCCTAAACAGAGATAAGTCTTTAGGCTTTTGTTCCTTGAGGTAACAAGCATGATTCAGAAAATGGTTCTGAAGATGTAAGTGATAACTAACAGTAATAGTGTAAGACTTTGGTACCTCATAATAGTAGACAGACAGCTAACTTCTTTCCTTTGGTAGATTTTTTGGGGGGGGGTTTTGTTGGTTTTGTTTTGCTTTGGTTTTTTTGACCAGCCTCTAACAGCACCCTAGCCCCTAACAACCTAGTATGCAATCAGATAGTAAAACATTTAGACAGTTGATAGCCAGGATGGTTGTTGCTTCTTTAACCTTGTGCTCAGGTTTAGTCCTGTGTTCTCACAGAATCCGAAATGCTGCAGTGGTGAAAAATAGGAATTGTAATATCTTGCCCATATAATAATATCCCTTGTAGGGGATTTAAGTAACTTAGCACAGGAGCCTTAAGTCCATGTACAACAAGTTGGGCATCTTGGAACGTGTTTTCCAAAAGCTGGTATGGTAATTCTCAGTGCTGCAAAATGCTGTAAAGTCGCTTCTGTCTTAGTGTTACCACCTAGCTCTATCTTTGGGCTGCCTGCAAGTCTCCTTGACAACTTGGGTTTCAGCAGTCCTGAGCCCTCTTCATAAAATAAGTGCTCATGCGTTATTTCCATGAAGAGGTTCTGGTCTGCTTTTTTTTCCTTAAGGATGGAAAAAGTAGTGAATATTCTTCATAGAAGGATCTGTTTTTTCAAGTCAGTCCTCTCCTGGGAGTTCAGAATGAAGATACTTGGCCTTCCAGTCTTATTCTTAGGATTGTTTCTTGTGTTTTTTAATTTTATTAAAAAAAAAAAGTGGAGGAAATACATAAGTGGTCACTATTTCTTTGGTTATTAATGAAAATGGAAGATGGATGCCTTTTAGCTCCTCATCTGACTGTTTTTTGGATTAAAAAGATTACCTGTAGGTGAGCACTGAAGATACTCAAAGCCTACCCCTAGCTTACCCTGAGGAGATAGAAAGGTAAAGGAGTGCTTAGCACAGGTGTCCCAAAAAGTTAGGAAGGCCAAAAGACAAAACTTGGCAAACAGTAGCAGTTTGGGGGGATTGGGAACTATGTTTCTGACTTATCATCCGTTTCTGAAGTGGTCCTATGCAATGTTGCAAATTCTCAGTGGTCTGAAGGGTATTTTAATGAGGAAACCAAAAGACGTTAGTCTAGAAGAATGAGCATGCAAAAAGGGTGTGTTGTGCATATTTGTTCCTGTAAGGAATAATGCTCAGTAGAAGTTAAGGATCTCCTAAGGCTTGGCAGTTTCAGCATGTAAACTGAAGAAGAGAGCTGTCAGAAGCTCATTGAAGAAGGCTGAAGTAAATTGAACTGGGATTTAAGATGAACTTTTGGAACTGTAATGTGAATAAGAAAGGCTTGAGTTAAGTATATTCCCTGTCTTCTCCTCAGAAAGAAGTGCATTGCAGGTCTATGTTTATTTTAATAAAGCTTGAAAGCTTTAGCCAATCTAAGTCTATCATAGTACGCAAGAAAAAAAGTTGTTAAAATTGTGGAATATCGTAATTTAGCAGTCAGGCTGGTGACATAAGCTGTTTCTTGTCACGTTGCTCATAATTTGAGATGTTCAGTATCTAGGTTTGCTGTCTTGTTTTTATGAGCTACTTAAACCCAGCAGATTTAATGAATCTCTCTAGACTGTGCACTAGAAAGAAGCCTTTTTAATGTGCCTAAGACTTATGTAATATGAAAGAACTTGAAGAATTATTTAGATAAGATTAGAATGCAGGTTCACAAATTTATCCTTACAAAAGCTGAATATATTGTTTGTGTATGGCCATTGCTTTCTAAATGGTTCAACTTAACAAATATGTGTTTTCAAATTCTTACATCTGTTACTTGCTATTATTAACTTGCTCTGTGCAGCTTTTTTCTAGGAAAATTTTGCAAAGCCGGGTGAATTTAGGGAATAGAGTTAATGTCAGTATTTCAGGGAGTTAACATTGTATATGTAGAAATATATAGTAGAAAGGGGAGGTAAAAGTGGTGATTTGAGTAAAACCTCAAACACTGAGGGGGAGAAGGAATGAAGACCTGTAAAATAAATTATGTAAAAAGATATTAATTTGATAGCATTGCTTAAAAAGATGTACATTTTAAGTTGGGTAAAAAAACAGTATTGCGTGTGAACAGGTAAATAAAAGGACTTTCAAACCCAAGAAACACAAGTCTAAAGTATCTCAAGTATAGATATTCCAGAGTGGCACCTGAAGCGGCCCTTTGGCTTTTTACAACTATGGGAACACAACTATGGGCCTTGAGAACAGGATAGAAAGGCTGTACTATGTATGTGATGCATGAGGAAATCTGCATGTGATGTGGTAGCCAGGAGCACACCATTCCCTAAGGGTATGAGTCAGCAGGGATATAAAAGCTGCAGTGCTATAACCTTTATTATGCAGAAATGCAGATGAAATGGTAAGATTAATACTGAAAGTTTAGGTTTGGGTTTTTTCCCCTTATGTGAATACCCATCTCCATTATGAAAGAATCTTATACAGCCTTAAGTTATGGATTATGTTTGTGATGTGGCAGTAATTGTAAAGAGATGTGAAACTTTTCAGATTTACTTTTTTATCTTTGCAAATAAGTCTGAACTGACTAACCTTAACAGTCTGACTTCTACTGGGACTTTGGATAGTTTAAACAATTTTAGAAAACTTACAACATTCTCTTATAAAAAGCATAGAAATGTACCTATGTTAATGGCACTGATTTGGTGTTCTTAGTCCTTGGTCATTAGTGATGCATTCCTCCCTGTTTCCAGAAGTTAGCTGTGTGCAGGTGCATCTGCTGAACATAATGGAGAAAGCTGAGCTGCGTTTTCATGAATTCCTTAACTACTTTAAGAGTATCTGTTATAGGCATTCAAAAAATCATGGATTAGACCTAAAATATGAAAGTGGCAGAAAACTTTTTGATTTGGGGACTAGAAACCCTTTTAGATTGTCAAAAGTCATAAAGACATGATTCATGGAGTTTAAGTGTTTCAGAAAAAAAAGACCCTGAGTATTACAATTACTACACTGTGGTTTGAATGTGAAAACACATTTAGAACAGGATAATTTAGAAATAAGCTAATAGAGCTATAGTATATGCTTTTGCTAATCCAAAAGCTGAGTGCAAGGAATAAAAACTAGCTGATTTTTGAGACTAGTCAACTTCTATTCCTGCCCACTACTCTAACAACTTTTGGCTCCAAGATGTATGACTGAAGTACGTCACAGAGTTTCAGCTAAACTGAATTCACTTAATAGGAGTTCCTGTGTATGCTGTTCACTCCCACAATTACTTATTGATCTGTTTGTGATTCTAGTGCTCACTAATGATTTCATGCTTCTGTCATTGCCACCTACACCGTGGCTAACTCAGTCTTGCATCTGGGCACATAAAAAGGGCTGCTGCCTGATTTGTTTTTCTTAATGTTCTAGGTTCCAATTGAATAACTCCTAAAAGCTTAATATATTGCTAGTGGTAATTACTGCAGTTAAAGCTGTCTCCAGTTGTTCTTGTGGAGTTGTGTATAAACTGATATTAGGCTATAGGTACTTCTTAGAATTTATTGATTCAGAAGTCTTTGTGATCTGTCATTGAATAAAAGCTGAAGTAGTAACTGAAATATGAATATGTTTATTTAAATAATATAGTGGTAGTAATAATTTTGAAGTATTTTTAATAAGTCTCCAGTGAGGCTGAAATCAGTTAGTTCTCTCCATGGAATCAATGGCAAAGCAACTGAAGGCAAACAACAAGAACACGCCTGGAGTCTGGGAGCTACATCCCATGGAAACAGGGAATAGCCATTTTGGCTTACTTGTTCATATATTAGTTAAATGACGTACAATGGTAATTTGTCACAACAGTTCACCTTGATTAGTGGGCCCCGGGAATAGAAACTGTATGTCTGGTTTCTCCTGAGTTTGTGCCTTCCCTGCAGCTGCCCATACAGCTTGTGAAGGGAGCCTGTCCTCTTTGTTAGCTAATGGCACCAGCCTGGAGGTAGATGCTGTTCTTGAAGAGAAGTTGTAGGGAAAAGGTAAAATACCTCGTCAGAAGCATTGCAACTTGGAGGTAGTGAATGCGAGTCAGGGAAATGGGAAGGAAAGAGGAATGGATCTGGGAGTGAGTGATGGAAAGGAAAAGATGGAAGCACTAGTTTGCTTCATGTGCTATGCAGTTTCCTATTACTGCAGCAAATGAAGCTGGAGTTCTACTGACTATCTCCTTTGCTACATAACCCAAATTAATCCCCAGAGCATCCTGTGCACTAGATGAAGCAGTATCCTATGGAGAAAAATAGTAGAGTCTTAAAAAAAAAATACTAAAGGCTGTTGCTTTAGAGGGGGCTGAATTAACTTTGCACTAGCAATTTCACTTCTAGCTTTTCTTAGCTTTTAAGTCCTTATCTTAGCAACCGAAGCATTATTTTAAGTTTGGGGTAGAAGAGGGTTGTGATAAAAATAGACAAATTATGCACAACTGCAGAGCATGCAGGAAACATTCAACCTGCTGTATTCCTATGGAAGTACAACTCTTCCTGACCTCATTGTGTCATTGATTTGAGGAGACAATTTGCCTACTGCTTAATCGTTTTTACTTTCAAAATACTATGAAAAGAAGACTTGCAGACAAATCTAGGAAGGGGGTTTCTTAAAGAAGGAATCATGGAAAGGAAATACTTGCAAAATAGCTCTTACAGTTACCATGAAAACAATTTATAAATCCTAGCACACCTCTTCAACAGTTTCATCCATATTATGTAAATAGCTATTGCTTCCAGGTGTGTTGACCAACCTAGCAGTCTGGCAGGGAGTGCTATTTGAATTTATATAGTACTTTGATTACGAATATTAATCACAAAAAGTACTGAAACATTTTCTTAGAATGCTTTTTGAATCTGTATCATTGTTTTCAGGTCTTTTAATGTAGCCTGGGACCATAACAAAGAGGTGCACATGAAGAAAAATATTTAACTCTGCAGCCTTTTCTGCCCACATCTTTAAGGTTGCCAGAAATCCTATCTGTCAGCTAGAATGATGTTAAATTCTACACTGCTCTAATCCAAATATGACAGAGAATAGGATTAGCAGAAGCTGTTCAAATGTGATAAAATAAATGAATAAAAATGAGTTGAAAAGGAAAGCGTGATATTAGTGGAACATGACCCAATTATATATGTAAAAATATACTCAATAAAATAGGTCAGAAATACTTGACTAGATGCATTTACATATTGTTTTGAATGTAGCATCTCTGTGTAATAGTATTATATAAGATTTTGATATCTGTGTATATCTCCCTATAATAAACTCACATAAATAAATGTAATTGAAGTGAGACACTGCTGTCTGACTCTTTTCTAGAATATGAAACTACATAAACCAGGATGTCTGGTTTCTGAATTGACGCAGTCTTTGGTTTGCTTCCTCTTTCTCTTCCAAGACCGTTACAATAAACTTTCAGTAGATAATTCATATAAACATGGTAAATTAGAAGTTTGTGGAGTATGTGCTGTCATTTCTTTTAAAATCTAGGTTTATTTTCTTTGCTCTTTAAATGTAGTCTAAAGATCAATGTATTTAAAATAGCCATTGAACTTAAAGTAAGAATTAGTAGAACAAGCAAGTGACCTTTCAATGTATTATGAAGCTAGTTGAAAATGGCCTTTAAATCCTACTTTATCTTTCTTTAGCTAAAGAAAGCTCACAATTAGAGGCTGGGTTAACCCTTTTCTCAAGAAAGGTGAGGGCAAAGAAGGCAGCAGTGAACACAAGAGAACAGCAGTAGGGAGAAGGAAATTTAGTCTATCAATTTGCTAAAAACTGAGCAACATGGATTGTTTCTATAGATCAGATATCTTCTAAAAGAAGTGATTTTTACAATGTTAGTGTTAGTAAATTCCCATTTCCTGTGTTACAATATCTTTCTTTTTGAAACGTGTAAGAAGAAAGTGCTTTGGTTTAGGGATGACTGTTCAGAATAGCAATGCCTAAAAAACTAGACTGATACTAAACCAAGTTTTTCATTGCTTCATTCTGACTTGATGCCATTGGAAATACTTTACCAATTGGTAGAAATTTATGGGAAATTTATTGTTGTCTACAGGAAATACAGATATTAATAATGAATGCTATTTTTCTGGTGTGAATTCAGTCAATCATAAACAATTACTGGAGGCAGAGGTCATTTGATTTGACTGTTAATAGATGTCACACAAAATGTATGTGATGTATATTTTAGAATTAACTTCCTCTGGTTGTACCGGGATTGGTATACGTTTATCTAGCGGCAGGATTTGTCTCCCTATGTAAAATATACAGTGCTGTATAGTACAGTGTTAGTGTGTGTGATGTCCAGAAGGATACATCCTCCAGCAGAGCAGGGGCAACCTACAGTAGCTCAGTTTGGACTGCTGTTGAACTTATCTCCCTCCCGTTCTCTCCTGATTTTTGTGGTCCTACCCATGCTTCTGATATTTCTTGCTCTTGTGCGAACAGATGGTAAGCCAGTTCAAGGAACTAAGCCAATAGAAAGTGGATCCAGAAGAGGAAGAACAGTAATTATTTTGGCTGGCTCAGATCACTGGACTTGTTCATAATCTACACATTTGAGCATCTGAGTTCCAGCACAAAGGGAGAGATGTGGTTGCATGGCAGAGAGCAAGGAGAGATTCTGGGAGCCTTTTTTTAGATGCTGCTATGGAGCTGTACACTAAGTAGTAATGTTCTAGACAAGTTGAGGGGCTAAGAGCAGTTATGATTGGGGTTTTTTTCCCCTTTATATGTGTTTGGGAAGGGAGATTATTTCTCCCTGTTACAAATCTACATTTAACTATTTCTGATACAGTGGAGTACATTTATTCTTCTATTCCTATATCCTGCCTGTAAAAGGGTTGATTTGGCACTTATTTTGAAGGCAATACCAAACATTGCATTCAGAATACCATGCTTTCCCAGTTTGGTATTCCCAAATGCCTTTAAATACCTTTACCTGTATTACTGCATCTGGAAAGAATCTTGGCTTTTTTCTTCTTGGGTAATCATTCTTCCCAGTGCAATACATAGATAATAACTTAGAAATTATTACATCAATACATTAATGCACAGAAGTAAAACGAATCCAGAATTCCATTCTGTAATGTATCATTACCATGTTATTGATCCAGGCATTAGAGTAGGGCAATAGGCAGCTTGGGTTTAGCCAGTGCAAAATGCTAATTTCAAGGGAGCATCTATGCCTTGTTCCCTGTAAACCCAAACATGCATTCATAAAGATGAAAGAAAACATAAAGATCTTGCCTGTACACTTTGTAAAATTCCTGGTTTTTGATAAAGAGTTCGTTCACATGGTATAAATAGTAAAAATCGCTTCTGTCTACTGTCTTTCATTTCCTTCAGTAGATGGCAGCTGAAAACTGGGATTCTTGGCTCTGGACTAGTGCACAACAGAATAAACAGAATGGATAAATAAAAACCTTTTCATCAATGATTTTTTGTTTCCCTGTCTTTTCTCAGAGGAAATGTGTGGGGGTCATTCCTTTTTTTTTAACATTTGCACAAAAAAGTAAAAATGTTTACTCTTCTAGGAATATCAACAACTTCTAGGGGCCTTCTTATCAGAAACTCTGCTCTGTGTGTGTTTTTGTTGGAGCTGCATTTGTTACGTGTTGCTACTGTGTTTTGTTTGTTTTAATATTTGGGGCGTTGGAAAAGTTGCGCTTCCTGCATTCAAATGAATTACTCCATCTTGACTTGTTGTTATAGAGAAGGAACAAATAACTGAGGAGCAGAGAACAGAGAAGGTGGGCCTAAACAGGAATACATGGGAATGAGTAATTCTACATTATCCTTTAAGGCTATTTTCTTGTCTGGATGGGGGAATCTAGACATTAATTTTGAAGTTGAATGTGATGATATTAAGAAGTCATTACTTTGAAACTACTGAACTGGATTGACATATTTGCAGTTGCTTCAACTGGGGAAAACTAATTTAGAGATCTCTTGTCACAGATCTCCGAATAACTGGGCATTATTTATTATAAAACTCCATCTTTATGCAATTTTATTTGTAAGTTTTATGACATCTCAGAGCCTGATAAACACTGAAATCTAATGCCCCAATTTTAAGGTGTAATCTCTTCACTCCATCCATATAATGAAATATCAGCTCCTGTGAGAGTCAGATTCACGGATATGTCTAGTTCTGCCCTTAAATGAGACTCCCAAAATCTATTGCTGTTTAGGTAATCCTAGTTTAAAACTGGCTTTTTTTGGAGGCAGCTGAATTCCTTGAGTCCAATGTCAAAGATTTTTCCATTGGACTTGCCTCAGCATTGAAGTATTTAACAAATACAGTGACATAAACCTCACAAATACCTGTTGGAGCAGGCAAATACTATTATCCCTGCTTTAACAGATAGCTAATCTTAGAATACGTGATTGTTTCCTCTTTAGTAGTACCACAGACAGCTTTGCCAGTGTTGAGTAACTGCTGTCTGGTAAAATTGAGAATGGGGTTCATATTTTCAGCTGCTGTTCTTCCAAAGCCCAAGTTTATCTAGTCGTGGGATAACTTTGGCCCATGTTCAGCTAACCAACTAATATCCATACTGAAATTAAACTGAGATGCTTAAGTATTCAACAAAGCTTAAGGAAAATTCCCAAATTACTGAGTGAAAATTCAACAAAGCTTAAGGAAAATTCCCAAATTAGTGAGTGAAAATTCTAAGTATTTTCTACAATTTTTTTTAACACTTTCATTGATTTTCTTGAAACTTGAAACCTGACAAACCTGAAGAAGATATCCGTGGCTTAAGACATTGTCTCCCAGTAATTTAAGCTAGCCTGTAGCTATTTCATCTAGGGAAGCACCCTGTCCTTCCCAAAATAAACTTTGATAATGTTACCTTCCAAAACCACTGTTAGAGCTACTGGCTGCCTGACAGTGAAAGAATTAGGTCTAATAAAATGTTTCTTAAAAAAAAAAATCAGGAAAATAGAAAAGAGTACCTCTTCTCGGAAGAGTCATTTAAGCCATGATAGTCTTGCATATTTTTGTTACACGATTTGTTTTCTTGTGTTGCTAAAGCTGTAGGTACTGATTTAAGCTTAAAGAGTCAGAGAGAGGGAAGCAGGAATGTGCCTTGAGGATGCGCGGTGTCAGGTGCTTTCGGGTTTTGGGTTTTTTCTATGCTAGATCCTTATCCTTGAGTTTGTTGATACTGAGAGTTCTCCATCTATAAAGGTAATGTAGAAACTTAGAGGGGTTAAAAAAGGTAAGGGGGCTTTGCAAAGCTGTAAAGCAACTATGTGATGTCATGTAGACTAGGGCATGAGAGTTGGCTAAAAACTGCTTGTGGTTTTGCTTTGTCTGTATAGCTTGTGGTGTTTTGCTGTTGGTATAGTGCCTTTTATCTCTGAGACCATTTGACTGAGCGCTTGTATTGAGAGTGGTTATTAATGGAAGGTGGTGAATGTTTATCTTGCTCTGTTTGGACAGCGAGTTTCAAGAAGCAGCATGAGAACAATACGCTGGTGGCAGTAATCAATTTAAGACTTAGGATCCTTCCTTATTTTTTATTTTTTGTAAACAAAAAGTGTTGACTTTATTGAAGTTTCCCTTCCTTAGACAAGGGAGGAAATGGGCACTGTAAATTCAAGCTGAAGCTTGGGTTCTGCTTGTGTGAGAACTCATTTTTTTTTCTCGCAGCGGTGAAACAACCATGAGGTATAGGTCAGGACAGACACCTCTTCACCAGGCCAACTGACCTGTTGGTGAGTGTGCACATGTGCAGCTGATTCATATTGGCCTTCACAGTTAAAAGTACAGAGTCAGCAGAAGAATTGTCATTTGAGTACGGCATAAATGCTGTTCCAAGGACTTATGCCTTGAGCTTGGTGATATTATTACTTTTATTCAGTTTTCTAGCAGTACCATGATGATGGACTACACTTTAAAATTTGGAAGTATACATTGAATTTGGAAACAGTTTATTTCTTTTATATCCTTCATTCTTTTATTCTTTTCATTTTGTCATTTCTGTCTTTACCAGTAAAATGGGATTGTTAAAGCATTGTTAATGATGACAGTGTTAGTGCTGCTTGGTACATCATTTTGTACCAATCACACCAAGCTGAAAGAGGTTGTAGAATGAGGTAGTAACCAGAAATGTCTAGTTACCATCAATACTTACATTTTTTGTCACAGGGATGATGGAGATCAAGCCAAAATAGTGTCTTTTCTCTGAAGTCCTGGGAGGTCTGGTTGCAGGGTTCCATGGAAGAATTGGGCTGGTGTTAAACTTGGTGTCAATTATTAGCTGTTCTAACATGTAAAACTTGACTGAAAGCTCAGTCACTGATGAACACTGATAGTTTGTTTCAGGTAGTCGATTTTAGCTCAATAAATGATTGAAATCTTAGTAGGCCAGTGTTTCTACTGAGTTAGCCTGATAGTGGCTTTTCCTCACAGTGACTGTAACACTTTAAGTGTTGTTTAAGTGTCTGTATTTGATTTGAATTACAAAGAATCAGCACAGTAGCTGTTTAGGTCTGTAGCTCTACTGGAAACTTTTGGAGCTTTTTATAAACAGGGGAAATCACTCACCTTTGAATCAAAGAGAAGAGGCGACTTTATTGCTAAAGGTTAAAAGAAAAAAACCCATCTTTTCTCAAAAGCCAACTTCTCTTCTAATGAAGAAAACACTGTAGAATTTTGTATTGCTGTTACCATACAAATAGTGAATGACTGAGCCCCAGAGTAGGTAACAGAAAGCATTAAACCAAAGCTCAAAGTAAATGGTAGACAGACTCTGCTCTTCAGACAGCAGTTAGCAGGCTCGACACGGTTACTATCATTTGCAACACTGCTACCCCCTTCAATATAAAAATCATTAAAATATGCTGACTAGTGTTTGAAGTATATATTATCAATACTGTATCTGTTTAAAAGATGCTAGTTTCAGTCTCACAGGTTTACATGACAGCCTTTAAGAACGAAAGAGTGGTTATAGTTTATTAGTTCATAAATCCTCATTTGAGACTACATGGGCTTTTGACCTATGCTTGAGATTCTTACACTTATTTTAAGTTCATTTATTTCCATCGTATACACCTTTCATTGAAACATCCTCTGACAACTTTATAACATTGCCTATTGTATTTAGGGCTGCTGGCTTGCTGGTGAGTGTTTGGATTTATAAAATAATACTTCTATCTGTATCTTATTTCAGCCCATTTAATTCTTGTGTCTCAAGGAAAAAAAACAACAACTCTCCAGTCAGTAAATCTGTTGCTTTTGTTAAGTTCAACCTATTCCGCAGAAATCTTAGCTTTCTTTGTAGGGAAGAAAAAGTCTGTGTGTGTGTGTAGGCATAAAATATGTATAAAATGACAATAAAAGCCCTTACTTGCCAAGAGGGAAGTTTTTCTGTTGTAACACTTGATATCGAGTTTAACTACATCTTGAAGTTGTATGAGGCATAGCAGTTCCAGAATCTTTGAAATGTACTGCATATCCTGTCCATAGAATGTACGTTATGACATGGTCTCCTCTCAGGTAATCTCCACAATAGTAATGTGAGTGGTAAGAAGGGAGAGAATTGAAGCTTTATAAACAAGCACTTTTTAATTAAAACTGGCTCTCAGGAAGGTCATAGAATCATAGAACAACCAGGTTGGAAGAGACCTACCGGAGTCCAACCGTTCCTATCAAACACTAAACCATGCCCCTCATCACCTCGTCCACCCGTGCCTTAAACACCTCCAGGGAGGGTGAATCAACCCCCTCCCTGGACAGCCTCTGTCAGTGCCCAGTGAGGCTTTCTGTGAAAAATTTTTTCCTAATGTCCAGCCTAAATCTCCCCTGGCAGAGCTTGAGGTTGTTCCCTCTTGTCCTGTCCCCTGTCACCTGGGAGAAGAGGCCAGCACCCTTCTCTCTACAACCTCCCCTCAGGTAGTTATAGAGAGCAATGAGGACTCCCCTCAGCCTCCTCTTCTCCAGGCTAAACAACCCCAGGTCTCTCAGCCGTTCCCCGTAAGGCCTGTTCTCCAGCCCTTTCAGCAGCTTTGCTGCTCTTCTCTGGACTCACTCCAGAGCCTCAACATCCTTCTTGTGGTGAGGGGCCCAGAACCTAACACAGTATTCAAGGAGCAGTCTCACCAGTGCTGAGTACAGAAGCAGAATAACCTCCCTGGACCTGCTGGTCACACCATTTCTGATACAGGCCAGGATGCCATTGGCCTTCTTGGCCACCTGGGCACACAGCTGGCTCATGTTCAGTCACTGTCAACCAACACCCCCAAGGTCCTTCTCCTCTAGGCAGCTTTCTAGACAGACTTCTAGTCTGTAGCGCTGCACAGGGTTGTTATGCCACAAGTGCAGGACCCGGGCTTTGGCTGTGTTAAACCTCATGCCATTGGACTCAGCCCAGCGGTCCAGCCTATTCAGATCCCTTTGCAGAGCCTCCCAACCCTCCAGCAGATCGACACTTCCACCCAGCTTAGTGTCATCTGCAAACTTGCTAAGGGTGGACTCGATGCCTTCATCTAGGTCATTGATGAAGGCATTGAACAGGGCTGGACCCAGCCCTGAGCCCTGGGGGACCCCATTTGTAACTGGCCTCCAGCTGGAGTTAACACCATTTACTACCACCAGGTCTTGTTGATTGTCACTCAAGCTTTCATTTAACAAAGAGCAAATGCTAAAATACTTAATAATTACATTCTTATGGAAGACGTATTTTTCCAAGGGGAAGAAACATTTTTGTGGCAACTTAGATTAGCTTTTCTTAAAGGTGAGATTTTCTTAAAGGTAAAGGTTTACAAAGTCAGTTAAAATAGTTGTGTAACTTACTGGTTAACTATTGTATCAACATTTGGGAGAAATGAATGTGAGTTTTGAGACAAAACCTATATGCAGCTTTTGCTAGGTTTTACTGAGGAATTAAAATGATCAGAATAGGAAGTAATTTAGACCAGGTGTGAATGATGAAAAGTATGTACTTGTTTCTTTAGAAACAGTAACACATGGAGAGTTACTTTGTTTGTCAGTGTCTTCACAGAGCTTTTTCTCTTTACACAATAGCTTACATATTTTGGGATTAGTATTTTTATAATTTTAATTTTCCATTTGAAATGTTGCTTTTTTTTAAGTAGCTACTGTTCAGAATAACTTTTTGATAATATTGATTCACCTGGGTCTTGCTTCTAGGTGAGTGTGTGAGAACGGCAATCAACTTGTTTAAACAGAAAAAAAAATCCAAAGAAAACCCCTCAAAAGCACAGGGACCATCAGTGTCTATAGATGATTAGAAATCAACTTGGAGAACTAATAAATGCATCACAGAGCTCTGCAAGCGAAGCACTGCAAGTAAACGCTTGATATGCACACCTCACAGTGCTACCCAAAATGTCTTAAGAGATATAAACATCTCTTCTGATCTTTTTGCCCAAGGCTGATTTTCATTTGGATAGTGTAATAAAGTAACAGAATAATTAAAATTTAAAGTACAAAAGATGAAGTAATTCTGGATTCTAGGTTAGTCAGCATCAATAATCCGAAGTAGTATCTAACTATTCTAAAGATGAAGAATACCTTCTGAAAATCATAACAGAATTATCCAACCAGAAAAACATTCAACTAAAGATAATTCTGGTAGCATTCTGTAAATCAGTGAAAAATAGCTAATGCATTGGTTTGTAATAGGCTGCAAGAGCAGGTGTATATGATGCTGATGGGGGCTGCTAAGCTGCTTACATGTGCAGCCGTATGGGTGGTTGTTTTTTTTTAACATTGTTAAACAAAAAACTTTCATCCGTGTATTTATTTTAATCAGGAAATGCATTTTAAAGCAATTATGCCATCCACAGAATTATTTCTAATTATGAAGTGCATTAATCAAGTTCTGATTTGTCTGATTAGTAATTTTTAATCATAAGCAAAATGGAAGAAAACACAGACGTATTGTAGTTGAACTCTGTGCTCTGGGTTGTGTTCAGATGTATACAAAGAGACAACCAGTGTGTCCTAGACTAGTTGATAAGAGATGTAAGAGCACAATGGTGCTGGTGAGTATTTAGGTTTACAGAATCACAGACTCACTAGGCTGGAAAAGACCTTCAGGGTCATTGAGTCCAACCATTCCTATTCTTTTTTTTTAGGAAGCCTTTGGAGAGGATTTACCCTAAACCAATGCATGTAAATTTCATGATAGAGAGTGACTTGGTGATGTCATCACATTAATAAGTGGTGATCAAAAACATTCATTAGAATTCATGTATCTAATGAAAGTATTTGTTTCATTTCTCTGGTTTATTTTAATGAATTTTTGCTGTCAGTTCAAAAAGCAGCACAGTATCTATTTATTTGTCTATTACTAAATACTACTCCAGAATGTGGCATGTTAAGATCTAGTGATATTAATTATGAATTATTTTTTGCCCAGAATGAGTCTTTACTACCTTTGACATATTATTCTTCACTTTACAGTTCAAAGATTTTGTCTCAGTCTGAAAGATTATCAATGGATACAGCGTGGTGTTTGGGTGGCAGTAGAAAGAGACCTTTTTCTCCTTAAAAACCATAATTTTCTCCTTAAAGTATTGCTAGGTTTGATAAATATCTGATTCACAGGGATTGTCAGGTGGTGTGTTGGCATGGTTTAACCTACTTTCACATCACTCTCATTAGGTAAACTGCTGTTTTCAAACAGCTCTTCTGTATCTGGAAAGAGCCTAAATGAAATGCTCAGCTGTTCTTGAGATCCAGCCATACAATTGTGTGGGTAAAGAAGAAAGGATCTCCTCCAGGCAGCCTCCCCTGTGTTCACTTGCACCATTTTTTCCAGTTTTAAAATAACATAATGAAGGTCGCATCTAATCCTTTTTGAAGACTATGATAATCACTGAATTCAGTGTGAGTAATAAACAGAGTCCAGGCCTTGACCAAAAGAAGTGTCACAGTGCCTATGGGTAGGAAAACACTAATATTCCTTATAAATTTTGGTTGTGATCTGTCTGTATGACATGTTCTGGAATACTGGAGGGCAAATTTGGTAACTACTTTGGATCATCTCCTTGACTAAGCTTGGACAGAAAGAGAATATGAATGGTCAGTAGTATGAAAATCCCTCAATATGCATGTCCCACATAGCTACACTGATGTCACAGCAGGAAAATTATCTTGGATGTATAGGATAAAAATGGAAGAAAGGAAAACCAAGCTATGTTTCCTTCTTAAACTGATGCATTACATTACAACTTAAATTTTCTTTTCCCCTAGTCTTTTAAATAAATGCTATTTTCTTAGCACTTTATGTATTGCTTTTCAGGTTCAAAGCCCTTTACACAAATTATTTTAATTAGTTTTCACATCTCCAGTGAGAGAGGTAAGTAAATATCATTATCCTCTATTTTACAGACAAGGACCCTTATCTGGAGAGGTTAAGTAACTTGCCCAAGGCCACAAGGGGCAATATTGTCCTAGCTAGTCCCAGAAACTCAAGAGCTGTTATAGCCTCAGTTCTTAACTTTGTTTGCTGGATGGCAGCTTGAGTTGTTAATGGCTACTCCTGCATTCTGTGATTTTTTTATTTTATTTTATTTTTATGTTGTGATCAAATACTTAGAAACAAAAATTGGTTTTAAATATTGTTCTTTTTAAAACAAATAGTATATTGGGAAAAATAACCAGGCAGAGTAACAAGGCAAAGTGGTGAACGATAGCATTGCCATTTTGAAGACTATGCTCACTTCTCACTGAAGTGTTAATGTTACTGTCATGTTCAGTGCTGAAGTTTTAACTAAAGATATCTCAGGAAGTCCAGTTGCTTATTTTAATCTGTCATGCTGTTTTGTTATGCTAGCTGAGTAATAGCAAAAGTCTGGCTTAGAAGCTTAATGGATTGTAAGGTACACAGAGGATAATTTTAATCAGTTTTCAGTGTCTAGGTATTCTTGGCATGGTAAGCAATTTCATTCTTCCAGTTGACTTTTCCTTGGTAATACCTGAATAAAAGGTAAAGCAAGCTAACCTGACTGCAGTTACTGAAATCATCTCCCCATTTTGTTAAAGTGAGTTGGCGTTAGTGCAGCTGGTATTATTAATCTTGGATTAGGTGCAGGAAGACACACTCCTGTTGCCTTAGTGCAGAGATAAAAATATCCAAAAATCTTATTTATTTGCATATACAGGAACGATGGACCTGCCAGTCCCTTATTAAACATTAATGACCAATTGAAATACTTGTATAGACGATCTGAATCTTTCTTTTGTTTTTAATGAGAGATGGGTCAAAATTTCAATGAATCATTTCTGGGAGAGAAGCAAAACAGCTGAAAAATAGTCACATATTTTGCAATATCTTCTAAACTTACAAAAAAATGAATCATGTAGCAACAAAAGGGAGAGCTATGATTACTGGCTTTGACAAGGAAATAGCCATTGCCAGGAAGAGTCTAATGACTTGAGCAGCTCTAGTATAGAAGCATAAAATCTTCCTTCCCCCTTTTTGTAATAGGATGGGGAAAGTGAGGTTTCAACTTGGAACTAGAGCATAAGTAATCTTTAAAGTAATACTCTTTTCTCATATAAAAACTTAATTTGGTGTGCATTATGGATGAAGTCTTACCTGCAGCAGGAATAGTATCCTATGGTAATATTGAATGATAATTACACTACTGATGACTTTAAAGAGTTTACCATTTGATATGGCCCTGGCTGTTAAAACTACATCTTGTAACATGTGCTAAATTAAGGTTTTGCATACATAGGGAAAGGGGGAGAGAGAGCTTTGGCAGTGCCTTGTTTCATAGCCTTTTGCTTCAACATAACAATGTTAATTTTTACATGACAGTGAATTTTTTAAATGTGAAGTACACACCTTTTAAGTTTCATTTATGTAGCTAAGAAGCAATTATGGAAAAGTGGCTATATGATATATCTGCAAGCTAAACTCAATGTCTCTTACTAAAATGAAGAATTTTTTTTTCTTTTGCAAGTAAAATTTGGGGATATTTCTTGAGTAGAAAGGGAGAACCACTTTATTTGAAGATAAGTGAAAATGCAGTCTTCAGACAGCTGGGGTCCAGATTTTGCAGAACAGGGATACAGGCATGTGTTGATTTCGGATAGTTCTAACAATTCAGCACATATACAGGGTAAAATTGCAGTGAAGATTAATGATAAAGCTATGAAGTCAAGCAATAAAAACGTTTTCTTCATGACAAGATAAGATCTTTTTTACCCCCATTATCATACAGGAATAGAAGAAATAAATTGTTGTATCTTGATTACTGTTTCTAACCTCCAAAGATTTCTCAGTCGTCTTTCAGTCATCAGCATTGTTTACTGTCAATCTTGTCGTCCAACTGAGGCAGAGGTCTGAAAGCTTATAATATAATTAAGACCCACAGGAAGACTGAATTGAGTTTATATCTTGCTCTTTCTAGTACTAGTGAAATGCAAAACACTATTAATACGAGTGTCGGAGGAAATGGATGTGGAGTCCATGTTGTTGTTGTTAGTTTTGTGTCAGCTTTCTCTAGCAAGAGTAGCAGGTCAGGTTTAGGATCAGCTACAGCCAGCAATTTTTAATAGCTTCAGCCTGATGAAAATTGCATGTATTTTCATGGGTCAGTGCTTTTGACTTCTTTCATATATCCCTTCCTATTTTAAATAAAACAAGTGGACTGGAAAGAGCCTGTGGAAGATGGAGGAGGGAGGTGAGAGAATGCCAGAACTTAGAAAATTGCATGTTTATTCCTCAGCTTAACTTTTGAAAACCAGTATTTCACACTAAAAGCTTGTCATCTGTCCCACACCCTCTCCAAAGACTGGCAGAGCATTGGAGACAAAGCGTAGATCATTTTAGCCCTGTTGGTCAGTCTGCCAAAGCTACAGGCAGTTGAACAATGACTGTTTAATTAAAAAATACTATCTGAATATAACATAGGTGTTATGAACTCTGTATTATAAATGATAAAATAAGTTACCAGCAAAACTGGATACCAGTAGAAGAACCCTAAGTGTGAATGTTAAAAGGAGGAAAACAGCAGAGGTTCATCCAAGCCAATCCTAAAATAATATTGCTTAAGGAGAAAGAGGAAGTTAAATGCCAGGTATGATTATTTTGAAAGTAATGGAAAATTGTTTATGTGACCTTACAAGCCATTTAATAATCAACGAGCCTACAGCATAGTAAATGTGTTTATTGATCGAACATCACTAATTTAGTTTCAACACACTGGTTTTAGGTCTGATTCAGGGTGCACTAAAGTGGAAACTTTTCAATAATGTGTATGGATCCATCTGTAATAGTTAAAGAATACCTAACAGTGCAGTGGCTAAACCAAAATAATTTCTTAGAGGGAAAAATGAATTTAATTGTTTTATGTATTATGTTCAGATACAAAGGGGAGAATAGTTTTAGGTAGCTTGTTCATAGTCAGATGCAAAATGTAGCTGAACTTTATTGCACCAGATTAGCAAGCAGCAAATGCTGAAGACATCTGAAGAGGCAGCGCCAGGACTATTAATACCAACAAGTCTTATCTTGTTTCTGGTCAATGTGCAAATCTAACCTGAAAAAGAAAGGCAAAAACCACAAAACTTGAAGGTTCAGGGCAGTACCGCCAGGTTGAAACGGTATATGTGAAGCAAAGAGAGAGGAGCAGGGATCATTGGCAAGCGTTGAAGAAGCCGGGCCTTATCTTGACATCTTAATGGGATGAAGAACACATAACTGAACAGAAATGCACTGTTTAGGGAAGTCTTCTCTACAGATCTGCTTTTCTTTATAAGTAAAATCTCCAGAGGAATGATGATTTGAGAGCCAGGCTTTCACATAGAGTGTAGTTGAACCTTTGGCTACCTCTTACAACTGTGGGTATGCTTAGGTCACTTTGACTAGATTATTTCTAGACTTGGAAAGCTGTGAAATTTCCTATTAAAATGGGAGTCAAACTGTTACATTTATCTGAAAAAGACCCTCCCAAACCCAAAACAATGAACCCAAACCACCCCAAAAAATGGTGATGGGTGAAGCAATGGAGGTAATTGCACTGTTGTGATAAGCCCTTGCAGTCCAAGGAGCTTAGACTAGCCTTTAAATTATTATGGCCAACTAGGCAAAACTAAGCTAACTTAATTGAATTCAAACCATGACCTCTAGTCATAAGGTATTTGAACTTGAGAAAAGCTGGTCTCTAGGTAAGAAATTTAGACCGCTGCGCATTTCTGTTCCATACAGAGCAGTTGAAATTGGTTATGGTATATAGCTGGTGCTTCAAAGAGCTGTTCTCAAAAATTATTTCTCGACAACATAATCCACCTGACTATGAAATGCTATAGCAGCTTCAATTTCTAATAATAATACTTTTTTTTCTGTACACCAGAACACATTTGTGTTGACATTTAAGTATTGCTCAGCTATGATGTTTCACAACTTGAGGAAGAGGAAAATTTTCTCTTTTTTGGCACATCATGATTCTTTTTTCTGAGTGACTAACTTTGACAGTACAGCAGAGGAAAGGACTGAGCAGCAGCAGAAGGGTTGCTGAAGAATGACCATAACAGTCTAACCTTCCCTCTGTTGTGTCATTATCCTTTTGAGTTCTGTGACTGCTCTGTTCTCTCTTTCTTACTAATTGGCCTCAGTGCCCCATCAGGATCCCTCACTTTGATAACCCTTCTCACCACCTCATACTGTCACTGGAAGGCTGGCGGCAGCAGTTGGAGCATTTTATTCAAATACTGGAATTCATTGGTTAGAGAGACTGGTGAATGTGGGGAAGGAAATGATGTAAAACCTCAATAAATTTGCCCAATGCCACCACTGCTGTGTCTGGCACAGTGCTCCATAATGCCTCCAGGCTCCAAAAGGTGTTTTGGAAGGCCGAAAAAATTACTTGTGAAATGTTCACTAAGAAAATCTGTTTGTTTTCCTTCACCCCTCTCTTTTTTTTTTTTTTTTTTTTGCTGATATTTGCCACAAAATTTTTACTTCATAGTTGATAGCATTTGTTAATATCTGATTTCCCCAATGTATCTAATGGAATATAGTGCTTTAATGTTCCTTGATGAAGAGACTTTTAACCTGGGCATAATACGCTTTGGGAATACAACTTCAAAATAACCTTCATTTAGTAACTTAGGCATTCTAGGCTAACATCAAATAAGATCAATAGACTATGTGCACTGGAAGGATGCTGCCTTTCTGAGCTACTCCTCAAGGAAAAAAACAGTAGGAGAATGACTTTGTATTGTTTCTCTTGCAGCTCAGAGTGAGTTACATATAGGGATCATTACTGTGGGTTACTTTATTTCTAAGCCCTTTTTAAAGTTGAGATAGCAGTTCATGGTGGCATCTGTAACTCATTTTGATTTCCTCAGTGCAGTCATACATGCTCTTTAGAGATTCACTTGTAGCACTGTTTTGTTATGTCCATCTCTTCTTTTTCCAAGCTAGCAGTTGCAGTGTTGTGGAAACATCCCTAAGGCAGTGTCTGTTTGAGTTATTAGTAAATTGCACCATTTTTATGATTTTGGTGGGTTTTTTTTCAACAGTGAAGATTTATTTTTTGAAACTACAGCAAGCAGGAGGGTTAAGGAATACTTGTTAGTCCCTCTGGTGTAAGTGGCTGGAGAGATTTTTGTCTCCTTGTGATAGAAGCTCCACAAAAGCTGATAAAAGAAACTGATATCACTGAGGTCTTATGCATGCAGAGTAAATAACTGGAGGGGTTTTTATACTGCATTTATTTGTTATGTTTGTGTCCTGTGGACTCTCACATGGTGTAATATAAAATACTGGGTTAGAAATCTCATCTCTTGTAGAAATCTGGTTAATCCATACTTGCTTCCCCTTACCGCAGCAGAGCTACAGTTTGTTCATTCCCAGCTGAATGGTAGAGAGCTTTCTAAGCCCAGAAGAGCATTCTGCAGCATGAGCAGCTGTAAGCTATGACTTCTGTTGTGTGTCGCTAGTAGCTACGTCATGCAGTGCAGGCATCCTACATATGCTCAGACTGCTTCTCCCTCTCCCTCCCCTGAGACAGGTGAGCCTTTTAGGAGTCTTGCATCACTACATAAGAAAGGGGAAGGTTCATGAAAGAAAGAGCATGCTTTTCCATGAGTGATTTCTGGGAAAAAGTGTCTAGGTAGAGTTAGTGCAATAAAAGCTGTATTGACTTTTTAATTTAAATATCCCCACTTCTATCTTGAGTATTTTCATTGTCTTGTAGCTCTCTAACTTCCTAGCAGGCAGTGACAGTAATGAATTGCAGTTGTCAGCCTATTCATTTTCAGATATGTTCAAGTAAAATTTATTGGTCTGAATTAAGATGTCTTGTAAAGCTTTGAGGTTTTGACAGTTTAATGTTGAGAGGAATAAGTAGATGGTCTCAAGAAACTTGGCTGTTTTTGTTGGAAAATAGCAGCTCTGCTCTTCCTACAGATGGATCCACCAAAGCTATTTAGTAAAATGATACTAAATTTTGAGGAACAACATGTTAAAGTGCATAAGATTTATATCTCTAATGTTCTACTGTGTTCTCTCATGTGGGAGATGCCATGAGCTCTTTTCCCATTTTACTGTTTGAAAGCGTGGAATAGACAAATAAAATCTGGCAATATGGTACTTGTCTTTATTTGATTCCCAGTATTTTTAGCTACTCTCCTTGATTTTATAATTAATTTTTGACCCATTTAATTTAGAGACCTACATAAATAGTTTACCTTAAAAAAACCCAAACATTTAAAAGCATTTTAAACTTGTTAAATTATGTCTGAAGTATCAGTGTATGAGGCAGCTGTTTTATAAATGCTAAGTTTGGAAGCATCCTTTTTCCATTAGCAAAATAAAACTTGGAATGGTAAGAACTTTGGAGAAAAAAATCTGGCTGTTTTTTGCTGTGATCTGCAAAGATAAAGATAATAAATTCCTAATTAAAATACGGTAAAGTTGGGCAAAATTGAACCGCTGACACTTTTGCAAAGCAAACCCTGATATCGTATTTCTTTCTCCGCATTGCTAATATTTGATCTCATCTCTGCTTGTCAACATCATCTGTATGATGACTTTAAAATTTTGACAAATTTGATCAAGAATCACATGTGACAAACTATATATCCAGTATTTTGTTCATGTTAAAACTATAGGAGATTTAGTCCAGGCTTAAGGAGATAAACTTTGTGCCCCTTGTTTCCAGCAGGAGTGGGCAAAAATCATAGAATCACTGAACTGGAAAGGACCCACTGGATTATCGAGTCCAACCATTCCTATCACAATCGCTAAACCATGCCCATCATCCACCCGTCTTTTAAACACCTCCAGGGAAGGTGAATTAACCATCTCCCTAGGCAGCCTGTTCCAGTGCCAATGACTCTTTCTGTGAAATATTTTTTCCTGATATCTAGCCTGAACCTCCCCTGATGGAGCTTGAGGACATTCCCTGTAGTTCTGCCCCCTGTGTCTTGGCAGAAGAGGCCAGCTCCCTGCTCTTCACAACCTCCTTTCAGGTAGTTGTAGAGAGCAATGAGGTCTCTTCCCAGCCTCTTCTTCTCCAGGCTAAACAACCCCAGGTCCCTCAGCCGCTCCTCGTAAGACTTGTTCTCCAGCCCCTTCACCATCTTTCTTGCTCTTCTCTGGATTCGCTTCAGAGCCTCAACATCCTTCTTGTGGTGAGGGGCCTAGAACTGAACGCACTATTTGAAGTGGAGCCTCACCAGTGCCGAGTACAGAGGGAGAATAACCTCCCTGGACGTGCTGGCCACAGTGTTTCTGATACAAGCCAAGATGCCGTTCGCCTTCTTAGCCACCTGGGCACACTGCTGGCTCATGTTCAGTTGCTGTCAATGAACACCCCCAGGTCCTTCTCCTCCAGGCAGCTTTCTAGACAGACCTCTCTTAGTCTGTAGCACTGCACAGGGTTGTTGTGCCCCAAGTGCAGGACCTGGCATTTGGCCTTGTTAAACCTCATGCCGTTGGTCTCAGCCCAGTTGCCCAGCCTGTTCACATCCCTTTGCAGAGCCTCTCCACCCTTTATCAGGTCCACGCTTACAGCTTTGTGGTAAGTAGGTGAGAGGTCTCTTTGACTTCTACCAAGCTACTTCATAAGCTTTTTTTCAATGTATTAAATCCTATGACTCTTACTTGGAAATCCTGTGTTCTCCAGGCTGTGGTGAGGAAAGGACTTGAGCTTTTCCTTCTAGTCTACATTGCACTTTGATAAGAATCCGGAGGGGTATTAGAAGGAAAAAGGCTGTGGCTTAAGGGTTATTTCCAGATAGTTGATGTGAGTTTAAGAGTTAAACAAAGAGGTAAGGCTACCATGTGTTTGTAACTCACCCTGTTGTGTCTAGGTGATACAGCACATATGGCCTTCTCTCAGGAGCTGTGGGAACAGTGGGAGAGCGTAGGTGCCATATGTTCTGCTATACCTCGACACTCGCAGGAAGTTAGGGATGATGTGGCAGCTTTAACTTATAATTTCCTTTTATTGGTGTGTGTCTCAACTTTAATGTCCTGATTTGCATAAGTTTAAATAACTATGTAAATTATAGCTTTAAAACTGACATATGGTATTTTATGTGCACATCTATCCTCTAATGTATACTTAAGGAATACAACACTTTGACTAATAGAGCCCAAATGCTGCACTAGAGACATGCTGCCTGCTTCTAACGTTCCTACACTTTATGCCTGAAAGAAAGAAAAAAAAGTCCTTGTATTCCAGGACAGTTACATTATGTAGGAGGCTGTTGAGTCTATCTGGAATTCAAACTGAACACAGTATAACATAAACAGCATGTCATTATGGAGCCTAGAGGTTTTAAGAAGTCCAATTATTTAGCTTTTTCAAAGCCCTAGTGAAGCTAAAATTTCCAGTGTCTGAACTTTTGAGGAGATTATTGATTTACAATAACTATTTTGGCACTCTTGATGAATCCTTAGTTAGTCATCACTTTTTCCACACTTGCGAACTTATTGTATAAACCAGTACTACTTGCTGCTATAATGCTGCGTATAATTTCTACTATGCAAAGACAAATTGTAGTAAGGTGGATTCCATGATGATTAGTTGATGTGACTGCCTTTATTATTTTTAAAATAGCAGTTCACTATATTTAGGGTTTGATGAACAGCTTATGCTTGTTGAATGGGATGCATTAACATCATCCAGTTGCCTCTTTTTGTTATGTGCAACCAATACAATGAATAGCTTGCAACAGAGTTGTATTCAGATGTTATAGTGTTTGGGTTTTTTCATGTATTATGCTATTACTCAGTTTTCTGTTTCATCTCCTAACAATGCAGCTGCTAAGTAACAACTTATGCAGTCACAGGAATGATGCAGAAGACTTTTGGAACTGATACCCTTCCTAGGGTTGCAGTTCACAAGATCTTGGTTTGTGCTTCTACTGCTGAGCCTGTGTAGACTGTAAGACTCTGGAAGCTGCAACCCCTTAACTGTACCATCCAGTCACTTGCAAAGCCACAAAAAAATTTTTGTGGGACCCTGCAGGACATACAGAAGTTAAACGGTATGGGAAAAATTCCCTTGGGACCTTTACAGGTTTGGCAAACTGTATGCCAGGGAGCCTTGCAGTTTATTGCTGTTGCACTAACAGTTCTTCTGGACTAATTTAATAAGAATTCTCCATGTGTTCCTTGCAGCATATGTGTCAGCACACTCCTTTATCCTTTGGTGACTTGGGAAATAGGAGGACACTTGCGTAGGAAATGCTTGTAAGATGTCTATAAAATATTTATAAATGGGATATGAAAGAAGAAATGAAATATAGATGATGCTAGGACTTTTTGTTACTAAATTTAGATTGGAAAGCTCCCTCTCCTTCCCTTTCTGTCTCCTTCTTCATCCAGTAGACTTGCTATGTACTTCTGAGGTTTCTCTGTTCACCAGGAATTGTGTACTTCTGTAACCTGATTGCATCCATCTTTCTGATTAATTTCCTTCTTGAAATCCTGAAGGAGATCAATGCAGATTGATATTTTCTCCCAAAACTTGTCTCTTTCTTTAATCAGCCTATTTCTTAACTGCAATAAAGATCCCTCTGTTCTTTTGAAGACACAAATGTCTGTTTGTTAGATGCAGCATTATTTTCTGTATTGATTAAATAGTTAACAATTCATCAACTTGATGAGAGATAATAGTCTCCCCATATCTCCTTTTTGAGGCTTAGGGCAGGATTCCAGACAAATCACTGCAAGCAATGGGAGACTCTTCTGTTTGTCATATCTGCTTTTTCTTTCCACAGTTTTCTCAGTTCTTAACTTGACATGGGTATGGTACTGACCAAGAACTGGTTCAGCCCACTTAAGAAGTTTACCTAATACGTTAATAAATGTATTTACCTTCTTATTAACCAAAGGCATGCTGATAATTAACCACTTTGGGATGATACTGGGTTTAAAATGATTGATGTGCTACATCTTTATTTGTAGGATACTGTGGCACAGAGATGAAGGCAAAGAAAGGACCAAGTGAAATATTGTATGCTCTTCCTTATATTTAGCTGTGTATATATAGTGTATTAGCTGAAATTATGGATTATAATTGTGTGAATATGTAGTATGAAATATAGTATATATGAATTAAATATATTAAAATATTAGCTGTAATGCAGTGTACTAAGCAGGTCTTGAACTTGCCACTTAAAATTGTGGAGTGAAAGAAGTGCCTACTTCTGACTTCTCCCAAGAATGAAAAATGGTACTTTCTCCATAGGTGATATGCTCTTAAATTCCCTGACATTCCCTGTGCAGGGAGGGATATGCAGCAGTCAGTAAATCAAAGAAAGGCCATATTCAATCTTGCACCTCCTATACTTCTCGGACAAGAACTTTGTTTCTAGTACCTGTGGTTATTTAATTCAGTAAATGTGATTGTATTTTTATTCAGCTACATAAAAAGCTTTAAATATAATTTGAATTTCCCAGAATATGGCTGGCAATGCAGTATTGATATGTAACATTTAATCTGACCTGTATTTGTTGTAGTAGACTGTTTCCCCGCTTTCTATACTATACTTTGATTATATTCTAAGAACAGGACTGTGAAAAGAGGAGATTATAAATTTAAGAGTAATGACGTGTTGCTTCATGTCAGCAAAGCAACTTGTGAGCGTAAACATCAGGCGTCACAACAGTAGTGTTTCCTTCATGTTCATGCTATTGTAGCTGAAAACAGAGATTAACCCCAGTCTTGTTTTATTCTCCAAACTCTGCCACATAATAACATGAATATATCTGCTGAAAAAAAAATGTGAATTCAAGTAACCTCCAAGGATCTTCAGCTGGGTTTTTTTGCTTTGGGTTTTTGGCTTTTTCTTTTTGAAAGACAGTAGCAGTTTAGTATTTTTAATTTAAGTGGAAGTGAGATGTCTTAGCTGGTCTGAACTTTTATACCCAGAAATCTCAGTAAACTAGAGCTCTTATTCCTAGAGACTCTTCAGTATATTGTGTTTTAAGAAGAACCCATATTTAAGTGTTTAATATCCAGATTAGAATAATGGTATGGAGTCAATAATAAATGACTGTTGTTCTATTACATTCTTTGGGTATTGTAACATAATTCATTACGTGTATTCAAGGTATGTATCTCTTTCAGATGTAAGATGATAAAAGAAAGCACTTGATGCTTATTTTGATCTAGTTTTATGACCTGTTATTGTACCAGTCTAGTACTCGGAAGACTTGAGTTACAGTCCCAGCTCTACCACTGGCCTCTGCTGACCTTAGGCAAATTATTCACATCTCCATCTGTGCTGTTAAGAAAATGGTGCTGCTCTCCCTGGTAAAATGCTTTGAGATTGATTGATAATTGCCACTGGAGGGTGAGTTGCTGTGACTTGTGAGGCAACACAGATGTTCCTGCCTCTTAGAGTAGTAGGTAGTGTAGCAAAGGTGTTACATAAAAAATCTACTGGTTTGCTTTTTTTCTCTTATATTTATGTTAGTGTCGGTGGAATGACACTGCTGTTAAAATGGACAAAGAGATGTTGGTAGGTTAAACCTGTACGCATCTAAATTATGATCAGAGTGATGCATTGCTTTGTATTATGCATCATCTATAAAATTACTTCTCTTTTCCTGCCTATGATCTTTTGAGCATTTACTTTGCTTGTAGCATTAGTCAGAGGGAGCAAAATGGCTCAGATTCCTTTCATTCACATTAATAATAATATTCCTTTCAGGACTAAAATGATTCTTAGCCAGGTAGATAAAGAAACAGCGAAGGTTCCCCACCGTACTTTAGGCATAGTCTGTTGTACCACAATTGCCTATTGGTGTGAATACCAGCTGCCATAGGTTGATGTGCAAGCAGTACAGACATGGATTCACACATTCCTCTGCATCCCTGACCTACTTAAGCAGAGTCCCTGGGAAATAAGCAGCTGGCTTGTTGATAAGCAGATGCCTTTTCATCCTTCTGATGTGTTGTATATCCACGTTGGTTCCTTATATATGGTGTACTTGGGCAGATTTTACCTAGATTGTAGCTACTGCATTACAGTGTAGCCTGTTCGTCATTAATTTCAGTATTTTTCACAGTTAGGTTTAAAATGAGCAGAATACGCTTTGATTAGGAACAAGCTTGATTAGCTCTACCCATTATGAAGCAATCAAATGCTTTAATTACTTCCATGACTATATGTTTGTTTGATAATATTCTGTAAAACTGAGGCTTTTTTAATTGCTTCTGTAGTGGTTCATTTCTCTAGAAATAGAAGTTGTAAGAATATCCGTACTTCCAAGACTACTTGTGCTTGTATATAAATTTCTGAAGTGTAAGCTGTGAACTTGTGTGTATATACTCAAGTTAGTATTTTTTTAACAGCACCAGTTGATCCTGTGTTATCTTTCCTTGACAATGATTATAGAAATATGCATTGTAAAAACCGTCTGCGAGACTGCAGCTAGCTTCTGTGTCAGTTGTCCATTGAAGGTCCCTTCTATATGCTGCTGCCAAAGTTCTGTCTCATGCTTTTCTTTCTGTCCTCCAGGGAAAACTCCCTTATGGAGCAAACCTCCTTTCTACTTTGGAAACCAGTGACTCACTTGTAAACACTACAGTCCTTATGAGTTTCACTAGGACAAAAAAAAAAAAAAAAATCAATAACAACATCTACAGAAAAGCCCTGCAGTTTATCAGATGGTATGAGACTGTGACCTTATCTGCCCATTATTCCATCCTTGGAGTCAACACAAAAAGTGCCACTGGGAAATGAGAACCCGACTGGCTGATTCCACTGGCTCTACACAGTGCATTTGGTAAAGATCAGGTATCACATCACCATTTTGAAGGGACTGAGAAAACAAATATAGCCAGCCGGGAACTCTGCAAAACGGATCTAATTTCTCCAGTCTTTTGAGTAGTCTTTCAGTGGGACAAGTGTGTAATGATGCAAAATTGTTCCAAGTCTTGGAGTTAGATACCTCAGAAAAGGGAATATGAATCACTCTGTGTTGGGGAGATAGATGTATCTTGAATGCTCAGCCAGTTTTGTGTAATAAATAATATTAAATACAACAGCCTCCCTGTTTTTTTGCAAAAATATAACAAATAGGTAAGTTGAGGGGGAAGTTGGGTTGCATTATCTGTTCACACAACAGTCTAGTCTTGGGATGGAGTCCCATTTTTGAACACGGGTACACTCTATGCACATGCATAAATTCATCTGCTTCCTCGTTCCTGTGCATCTTAAATAGCTGAGCATGGCCTGGGTTGATGTCTAGCTCCATCCTGAGTGCAGTGTCAACACTTTCAGAGAAGAGGTTCAGGATAAGCTCTATCCATGCTGTGCAAGAAGATGCAGCCATATTCTCTTCATCCTAGTAAGAGCAGAAAAGTATTATCATTCTCTCTGGTTTCCCTGCAGTGCACCTGTAAAAAAATTATACGCAACAAGAGCTTGTTTTACTGATTATTTTTTCTTAGCAATAAAAGGTGCTTCTGTGTTTTCTTGTAGATAATTGCAAAGAACTGAAAGGAAAGATTTAAATACCTGTTTACAATATCTCAAATATTAGTACAAAATCTTTCAGACTTTATCTTGCTTCCATTTCAGACTTGACCTATCAAGATTTAATGAAATGTGCAGTATTCAGAATTACTCTAACACATTTGCAGTTTCCATTAGTCTCTGTAGATGCAGAATGTTTCTATGTTTCTGCTGGAATTTCTGTTTGTGCTGGTTTTAGTCTACTGATGGAGTGATAAGAAACATTTAATTTCTTTAAATTGGAACTGTAACTATTGGCGTTTGCTTAAAATGGGTCCAGATTAGTTGTTAAAGTTTATTTTAAGGTCACTCAGTCTCATCTGGGACTAATTCTAACCATTATATGGGAGAATTTCTGCTGTCAGTTGATTGTACGTGGATCCCATATTGGGTGTTAACAGCACAAATACCAGGAGAGGGACCATTAGGTGTTCCTTCCATCGCCATCAGGAACATACAGAAAACCAACCATAGCTAATGTTAAGGGGGCAGGAGAAAATCAACCCTTTTCTTATAGTCTTACTGTATAAATTCTGAATAGAAAGATACAGGCATGATACACAACAGCTAGAGGCTTTGATTAATGCATTGTTGTAAGGTAATCTGAGATAGCTAGTACTTTAATTTTCTACTTCTATTGCAAAGGCACTCAAACTATTTTAGAAACTGGAGAGCTTAAGGAGCCAGACTGAATTATAAAAGTACAAAGTACAAAAAACTTATCTTGGCAGTATTTCTTTCTTGGAAGGCTTAACATCAGTATGGCTTAGTAATTCAATTTAAAAACCCTGTAGTTTGCACAGTTTAGGTATCCAGTCTCTGTCATAAAAAGCTTTGGCAATTTACGCATAATCTAGAGTGTATCATCATACTGTTATGCTTAATAAAATTCTCCAAAAAGTTTGATTAATTCCAAAATACTTCAAATGTTTATCATTTGTAAGTTGTTTTACAGCTGTAACAGTGGTAGTAGCATAACAAATACATGTGGAGATGGTGTCAAAAAGTGCTGGAGAAAAAAGTGAGTAAAAGTAAAGCAGCAAGAAATGAAAGTATGGAAAGTGAAAAGAGGAAAACAAGGACAGTTAAGGAGGATGGGTGGGATGAAATAGTGTTTTTTCTTGGAACTTGCTGAACTTTTCTTTGATTTTTTTTTTCCAATTAGATGTGACATTTTATTTGAGTAGAGTACAGGAAAAGTGAATGTATTTGGTTTATGACAATTTATTGCCACAGAGGAAATAAAGGCACAACAGTGCCTTTTGTGGTAGTAAGCAAGCACTTTTCAGTGCTCTTGGAGCTAATTGAGTGCAAGCACACTGATGCAAGGAGACTTGATGACTTCCTTGAGACTCGGAGATACAGAGCAACCATTAGTGGTGGATAAGCGCTCTCCTAACTGTGCGTTGTCTAGGCTGTGTCGATGATGGGGTTTGGGAGAGGGGGAAAAAGGCAGGTAAAATGCTGGCAGCAGCAAACCTGGCAATGAACACAAGGTATTAAATCATTAATGGGACTCGGAATATGATTAGGGAAAGTTAATGGAAAACCAAGCCACTGTGCCAAATGACTGTTGCTGGGTTAAAGGAGGCTAATTTGCAACACCGTAATGAAATTAGGCATGCTGCCTTTGTTTCTGACACTGAACAGGGTAGGGGGGGAAAAAAAAGTGTGTGTTGTGCATTTGTGGGCCCTCAATGTCTCCACTGAATTTGAAAGCTGCAGTGGTGCTGCCAAACTTGACTAGTAGTGATTGGTGATGGGCTTTGGAAGGTACATGAGGATTGACAGATGTGTAAGATGGACACTGAACCCATCAGCCAAACACCTCTCTTGCAATGGAGGGATTATGAAGGCATTTTCTTTCCCCAGCCTTTAAGTAGAAGTAATTTCCAAGAGCTATCAACTCTTTTAGCAAAATTCAGAGGGGGGCAGATTTTACAGCCTTTTTATGGAGTCTTTTTAGGCTTAGACAGTAATTAGCTGATTTTTAGAAAGTTTGTCCTAACAGGAGGTCTAAATTTGCATGGCTGGGATTTAAACTCGCTGGTGGATGTTCAGTCCTGAACAAATGGGGACGATGTTTTCTCTCTCCTTTTTGCAGGAAACAGCGTAATCTTATTGCACCTAAATTTTGTTCTCTAAACAAGCAAGCGTTCCTTATAAATAAAATCGTTTGAAACTTCTCATGGAGGTGGGATTTGGGGTTTGATTATTTTTATTTTATTTTAACTATCAGCTGGAAACATATCTTGGGCCTTTATAGTTGCAACTATCAGACTATGATCTAGCATCTGTTCATCTAGTCAAAGGGGAGAAGCATTGACTTCTAAAGTAAATTCTTCTTAACGGACAGTACATAACTGAACTAATCTGAAAGAACTGTCCTCTGAATTTGTTTATTCTTTTCTAACTGTAATTGGAACCTGTATTTATTTGTTAATTCCTGCTTTTTACCACACTTCAGTCCTATTTACAAAACTCCCAAGGGGTATTTTAGCATGTTTTTAAATAGTATTCATTAAATGCGTAATATTTTATATTGATTTTTTTCTGATTTATGTAGCACTCTTTACATAAATAGTAGAAGCAGCAAATGCCAGCCACTTTGACATGGATCACTGGACTGTCAAGAATGTAGTATTACTATATAGTATACTTTGTAGAAATGCAATACAAATATAATTAGTATTTAAATATGTACGTGTGCTGTTAATGCTTCTTGTAACTAAAATTCGGTAATGGTCCACATATGCAATCTTGTTTTTTACTGGGTTTGACCTATTATATAATATTCCTTCTATTTAAAGCTACTGCTCTTAACCATCATTTTCCATCTTAAAGAATAATGAAATGGCCTAAACAGTATAAGTATTTCATTAAACTTGAGCGATTACTTCAGAGGAGTGACAGATAGATGTCAAAGTAGCATAACTTTTTTGCAGCTTCCCCAAAAGGTGAATCACTTGACCCAGTGCACACTTTCTCGAAGGCACAAGTGATGTTTGTCTAAAACGTTTCATCTGGTTAGTAAACGAGGATGCTCCTGGCTAATGCTGTGTCAAATGAGTTGTTTGCCTGCAAGTACAGCAAATGGGCGTGAGGACAACTTCAAGCTAATAAGATTTTAGGATGGAAGTTATACAGGAGGGCTGAGGAGACTATTTCTGCTAGTGTCTGGTTATTGTTACGTTTTTCATCAATAAACTCCAGAAAGCAAGCATGAGTTTCACCTGACAAAGAACTGTGGTTTTCAGAGTCATGGGTGAGATTGATGCATATGCATGGTTCAAGAACATTGAGAACATCCTGGCTATCAGAGGAAGAATGACAACCAGACTAGATTATAGCTTGACAGGAACAGTGCCAGAAACTCTCTAAACTTTATGCAACTCTGTAATTTATCATACTTTTTTGTCTTTTCCAGGGAAACTCTTTAGTTTTTAACTATGTCCTTACCCTACAGGCTATTGCCTAGTCAACGTGCCCACTTAGAAATCACCATAAAAAATTACTTTTTGTCATGAGCATATATGTTACATAATTTTATTTATATTCTCACTCAGATAGATTGTATTTTAGATTTTATGTATTATCCCTTGCACAGAAGGTGGCACAGTATCATTTCCTTCAGGGAGCTGATTCTCTGCTTCATTATATCAGCTAGTGTAAGTGGAAAAAAAGGTGATTTTAGTCTCATATGGAGCCACTCAAACTTTCTCATACATAGATAAAAATTATATTTCCTGACTAAAGATTAAGGGCCTGTATCCTTGTGCTGATAAGAGAAGGATGAGGGGAAAGGGCAGAGCTGTGAACATCCTTCCTGCTGGAGAGAGCACCTCAGCAGCTGCTCCAGCTGCCCCATGCTCCTTCCTGATGCATCAGCTGAGGCCTCTCTGGGGAGGCAGGATGGCTTTCCAGGCAGAGGAGGTGTTTTCCAACTTGGTTTGGCTCTGTTTATGTTGCCTAGGACCTCTTAGAGCACTGGTGTGGTAATTTCCCATAAGTGGGGGCCCTTCCAGTACAAGGAGCTGGGCTGCACCCCTGTCTTCATGGTGCTTGGCCAAGCAGTGCCTAACAGAGGAGACTGAGACATCAACCACGCAGTGCTAGACATGTGCAATTACAGCCTTCTCACATGTAATTACTCTAGAAATAGATATTTAAATACAGGTTTGCTATACATAATGTAACACTAAATACTAGCAATTAGCATAACTGCTTTCTATTTGTGATATCTAGGGATACAGAATTGTATAGGTGACTGTTTTTTCTAGGTACAAAATACTCCGTTTAACAGTTTCAAGTCTGTCTTGTCTCAGTGAAATGAGTTATTTTAATTTATAATTCGCAGCAATTATCAATAGCAGCAATTATGTAGGTAACAATGTAATGTACTTAATTAAATTTAAAATGCATGTGGCTTCAAGTCCTGCAGTGAATTTTTATCATGATTTAACTTGGCATTTCAAACTTTTCACTATTCAATAGCATGCTTTCTATTTATGTGCATTTAATATATATAACTGACCTACTGTTATCAAATAAACTGGATTAGGAAAAGGCTGTATACTGTTAAAATAATTTTTCTTGGTGACTAGGTTAAAATGTGAAGAAAATCCAGTGGAAATTCTTAAATTCTTAAAGCCTAATTCCTGTTTTACTCATTGTTTTGCACATTTATACAAGCTAAAGCTGTTATTAGATTGGGGGAACAATTTTCACAGTGGCAACATGATTGTCATCCTATATGCTAGAGATACTTCACTGTAAAACGTACTCTATAAAAAACTTATTTATAAACTAAAGCAGAACCATTACTTTTAAGCCCAGTTGAAGTACTAAGCAAAGAAACTCACAAGATATCCAGGTAAATAGTATCTCTTTGGTAAAAAATGCTACTCACATGATCATTGTTCTCATCTTCCATGTTAATTTTTTTCTTTTTTTTTAAATGAAGGATCATATGCCTTCCTTGGGTATTGAACAGCTGTGTGAATGTGTCATTACTTGAGTAATAGAGGTTTGAACCAAGATACTTCAAATTAATCTGTATGGCCATATCTCTTGGTCTGTCACACAAATATGCTGATACAATGGGTCTTCACTGGAGCACAGCCCAAAAAGGTAGATTATTTTCTTGGGAAGGAAAGAGTTATTTTATTTTACAAACCATGGGAACTCAAAATACCAGAACTTTCCTTGATTTCAGTGTCTATGCACTCAGCATCTTGTATTTTAGCATGCTCAGCTGGTGGTAATTTGAAGAAGCAGCACACCAACAACTTCTATTTAAAACCTATATTTATATCCATTTACCTTTGATTACTTTCATCTAAACCTGATTCTCCACTTCTCCCAACATTTTTCTCAAACAAAATGTAAGATGCAATAGATATTCTTTATTTAAAAACTGTGGGTTACAGGGTGTAACGAGAAGAATAAGCATCAGCCTAGATGTTCCCTTTTAATTTTGAATTATCTTGGTTTTGTGTCCATTCCTTAATATGCTTTGTACCTTTGACTTGTGGTTTAGGAAACAGTCTGGTTTTGCTTACCTTGGTGGGCATATCTACCTTAAGTATTACATGTAATTTTATAATTACATTCTATTGCCAAATGTTTTGGTCCTTATAATAGTATGAAAAATATGAAATAGTAAAGTAACCTGGGCTGCAAAATACATAGGCTATTTAAAAAATAAATTTATTATATTTTTTTAAAGTAGTCTCTGTCTTTGGATTATACTCTTAGTGAAAGTCACATGTTTGGAAAATGTTTTGGGTTTCCATGAGGTTAACTCCTATATTAAACAAAATGCTGATGGGACTTCAGTTAATCATGCCATAGGGTTAGCGTTTTCTCAGAGGAGAAGCGTTTAGTTTGGCATGCAGGAAAGTCTTAGTCTATGTTAGCAGCCACTTCTGGGTAAAGCTTCAAAATGCCTGGGGAGCTGCAGATTTGCAACAGCAAGGGAACATCTGTTCTCTTTGTGTGCTTTTGCAGTTCCCTTAACAAATGGCTGATTAGAAATTGAGCAAAAGATGATATTCAGCACAAAACAGGAAGGTGTCTTGTACTTCTGAAGTGTGCACGTGACATGATGAGAGGAAAAGGAGATGCAATAGGAAGAAACATTGTCTCCTGCAAGACATTTGGCTTTTCAGAGCCACAGAAAATTTGCCTTGCTTATATTGTGGAAAATCAGGCATTGCAACACATAAGCAGCTTTTCTTGGGGCGGGGTGGGGTGTTGGAATAATCAAATCAGGATCCATAATTGCATGGCTGAGACAATGTTTTAGGGCCCACTGCTGTGAATTGCTATAATTATCAGCATTCCGTAAAAATGTTTCATTACTTCTGTTACGTGAAGATACTGTTTGAAATCATAGAAATATAGAATGGTTTGGGTTGGAAGAGACCTCAATGATGATCCCCTTCCAATCCCCGCCATGGGCAGGGACACCGTTCGCTAGACCAGGCTACTCAAAGCCCCATCCAGCCTGGCCTTCAACGCTTCCAGAGATGAGGCATCTACAGGTTCTCTGGGTAACCTGTTCCAATGCTTTATCACCCTCATAGTGCAGAATGTCTTCCTTATACCTGATCAAAATGTACTCTCTAAGTTTTGGAAGACCTACTTGTCCTGTCATTACATGCCCTTCATAGGACAGGTGCTCCAGCCCTCTTATCATCTTCATCGTCCTACTCTGGACTTGCTCTGTCAGGTCTGTGTCCTAGAGCTGAATGCAGTACTCCAGGTGGTGTCTCCTGAGTGTGGAGTAGAGGGGGAGAGTTGCCCCATAAGCATCTTTGCTTATAAATAGTAAGAATTGCTATAATACATTATCTTGTCACCTCTTGCCATCACCTCTTTTTGTCAGTCTCCTGTGGAAATGGCAACAGTACTTGCCTTTATCATGGAGGTGCTCCAATGACTGTATTAAAAAAAAAAAAATTATTTGTTTAGAAATCTTTGGTGACCCTCAGGCCGCAGGCCTGCAATTAGTTGAAGAGATTTTTTTTCTTTAAAAACTGTTGTAATTATTGGCAATTGTGCTGTCATGCATAATCAAGGGAGCACCATTTGTGTTTCAGCTGGAGCTGCCTTTTGATGGGCAAGTAAACAGCACCTTTTTAATATTGAATAAATTGTTGGCACTGATGCTAATTCAGAATTAGCATCATTTAAAAAAACCCTGGTGCTGCAATCCTGACTGTCATTATATTGACTATTTTTGTAGCACAAAAGCTGTTGTAGAAGGTAGGGCAAGTGTGGAGAATGGCTTTGTAGCCTTTCTTTCCTGCACTCCCCTTCTGCGTAGAAGTCCTTCCTGAAAAAGCCAAACCTCAGTATGAGCACAGTCCAGGCAGTTTACAATGGGAGAAAGCTTCAATTCAAAGAGCTGTCAGGGAGCAGGTATTAATCATGCCAATATTCAGCAATCCATGTCCGAGAGCTTTCTTGTTCCTTTGAGCTTAATATGGATAAAGCCAGTGGAGAAAGAGAAATTGGAAAAGGTGGCTTCACTGATAAGAAAACCTACCATAAACTTTAAATTAGTGACAGTGTATACCAGATTTTCCTCTGGAGTGTTTCATTAGTGTTGTGTACTGCCTCTAATGCATGTTAGCTTTCTGCTGACATGTCATCTGCAGTAACAACATCATCTATTTATGGGCCCAAGAAAGAAACAAATTAGTTTACCAGCCTCCTAAGAAAAATGTGAATACTCAACACATTCACAGTGTTTCCACGCTCACTGGAAATTGTTCTATATTTGATTTACACATTTTTCTTTTTAAAAAGATTATTTTTTTTAACTTTTTTTTCCCAAAACCGTAAGGCAAATTGGATCAGGGAGATAGATCTCCTTCAGGAGGTGAAGCAATATACAGTAACACTGTAGGACCGACTGTTTTCTTTGTATAGTTTGCCATGTAGACTGCTTTTGCAGAGCCCAGTGAGGATGAAACCAATTAGGTGATTAGAAAGTACCAGAAATAAGAAGTAGCATGTAAGTGACTGAAGTAAATATAATTCTCCAGCGTTTATGCTCAGCAATACCAGTCTAAGGATTTCTAGGGAAACCACCGAGCTGTATATTGTGCCTAAGATTATATTTATCCAGCACCTTTTTTTTTAAAGCTTATTTAAGAGATCTTGATGAAACTGCAATACTAAGCCAGTACAAATTCTGCAGATGAAACAGCAGATTTTAATAAATGGAACAGCTGAGCATTGATCAAAGTCAACACTCAAGAGCTACATAAAAGAAGGCAAGCTCTAAAACTGAACATTTTAATAGTTTTAGAGTAACATGAGATAGTTCTTTTTTTCAAGTGATATCTCATTTAAATGCAAATTTGGGGTTCGGTTATCAAAGTGATTTTTCTAATCATTCCATGTTTCTAGGGATCTAGGATCAAAGTCATATATTGCACTTGCAAGCCAGCTATTCAAGATGGCTGGTGATGAGATATGAATTACCTTGAAGGTAGCATTCAGAGCAAATACTAAAAAAAAGAATGAGCAGCAGGTGAATTCTGGAGGACTTCATGTTTTAAAAATACAATCCGTACTTTTCTGCTCTCAAGTGAAATCACAAAATTTATCAGATTCTGCCTGGACTGGTGCAGAAAAGTACAAGGGCAGGAGAGACACTTAGATGGTACAAGAGCACAGCAGTGCACCCCACGACATCTTTTAAGTCAGTGGGCACAGAGCAGACCGTATCTTGGGTAGGAGAAATGAAGCCAACTGAGTGTAAACAGGAGCATTTATAGCTCTCCCTTTGCAGGCAAAACAGCGACCATAGCGTAGCTCCTAATACATGTCCTTGAACCCTACTATAGCAGAAAGTTTTTCATTAAACTTTCTGTATATGTCCTAGACTTATATGAAGCTCTCTAGGATGGATGCCTTTGTTAGCCAAGTCCAAAGTTTTGTGGTAAAAGAAGGTGAACTACATTTTATTTGGACCAGGCTATGCTGAAGGCACCAAGCTGTATTATTTTATTCCATGATGTGTATAAATCCTGTGTAACTTCACTGCAGTCAGGAAGTAGTGGAAAACAACTATCATACTAATAGTAGAGGCGTAAGGTTGAATACCTGTTTGCTGCAGGGTGGTATTGAAGACAGAATACTACTTGTATATAGTCAACCAGATAACTGTTTTCTGAATTAAATTATTTGCATGTAGTTGTTTATTCTTGCCTTTGTATTTGTCTATAAATAGTGGATCTCTGTTGCTATTAGAATTGCCTTTCCTCATTTACATAGTGCTAGGGTCAAAACAACTCCAACTAGCACTAAGGGCAATGGTTTGTTTTCTTACTATCTATTTCTTATATGTGGGTGATTTATTATGGATTTATTTAAAATAGTTTTTAAATAACTTTTAAATAAAACGAGCAACCATTGCAATAAACAGTTGAATCACAGGCAAGGGCTTGCACCAAGAAGTGTACAGTTGACTTGAAAGAACAATATCTAATAATAGTATATGAATTTGCAAACTAATTTCGGAAGCACTTTGCAGCTCTTTCAGTCAGGTACCTGGAGCTGTGAGCAGCATGAGCTGGTAAATGCTACAACAATATGGCAATGCAAAACATACAGGATGGGAAAGTGTACTCTTCTGTAGCAGCCAGATGCTGAGTTGGGGATGATTAGCCAGGATGCTGTTCAGTTAGCAGCTGTAGTACTAACTTAGCTTTGAAAATTCCTTATCAAGCATCTCCTGTGATGGCTTTGCCATCCAATTCTTGGCTCTTCATTTGCTCCAATAAAGAGTCCTGACCTTATCATAAAAGAAGGGACTGCCAGGGTCTTGCTGACACTTAAACCTCCTCACTCCTCAGTCATTTCTGTGCAAAGAAATGAAAAGGTTACTGCTCTTTAAATATCCCTTCACAAGGGTCTGTGATAATTGAACTGTCTAAATTCATGTGTCTACTTAGATTAGACTCTTTCTTTACAAAAAATAAATACTTGACTTTTGTCAGTTATTTCCTCCTTAGGAATAAATTGCATATGTGAGACCATTCTGGGAAGTGGCTGTTAATCAAAGAGCGGTACAGATATGCAGTAGCATTATGAAAGCCTTTCTTTTCCCTGTATTCATTCAGACTGCATCAACTAAGTGCATCTTTTATATTATGTCCGAATAGTTATGTCAGAAACAAAGCAAAATTACTATGTCTGCAAAATTATTATACCTTTAAACAAGAGGGTGTGTATATATATTAAGAAGAGGATAAGCTATGGATTTGCAATCCAAGAAATGGAATTCTTTGTGGCTGTGGCAGGATGGTATTTTTCCTATGTTCTTTGCTTTATTTAAGGCATAGCTGATATTCAAGGATAAGCATCACTTAACAGTTCAGTAATAAGATGTAACTGAAGTGGAAAGATCACAAATGTCTCAGGGGCATGCAATAGTGAATTCCTTAAAAAGTTAAATAGATTGTTTTAATTAACACATTTAGTCTATAGAATAAGTTTATGATTCTGTGAATGGACATAGATGAAAAATGCTAGTTGCTGTTAAAGTAATTCTGGAAATATAAGATGGGTAAGGATTTCTTTGGTTGCCAACTCCAGCTCCTTACTGCAGTTTATATTGGTCCACCCTATGAGCTTGTACTGCATGATGCAGCTGCTTGTCTGTCTGGGAAGGGTATGGGAGCTGCATTCATTTATTCTATTCCAAGGCTGTTCCAGATCCTTATTGTTCTAACATTTAGATTTTTTTTATTTTTTAATTTACAGCCTAACTTTATTCGGGGCCATCTTATATTCCTTCTTTCTTGTGCCAGCTGTGGCCCCTAGACTGAATAATTTTAATTATTTTTTTTTTTTCTCCTTTACTGTTCAGTTCCCTGGCATATTTTCACTCAGCTTTTATTTCACCAGGACAGATATGCTTAAGCACTTTTAGTCTCTTTTTGTCAGATACATTTTCCATTTCTCTGATCATGTTGGCACCTCTTTTCTGCACCTTTTCCAATTTAAGCTTATCATTCTTTAACGTGAGTGAACAGCATTCTGTGGCATATTAGAGATGCTGATGATTAGATCTCCCCCACGTCTTGTAAAATAGGATCGCTATTTCCTTCTCTCCTGAAAAATCTTGTTTGGTGTGGCTTAGAGTTGTGTTGTCCATATAGCACTTAACAACTCATGTTTAAATCCTAGGACTAATAGTTTGCCACCTCAGTAATTTTCAATTGATGAACTTCTGGCTTATGGAAGAAATGTTTTATTATTCCTTAGGAGGATGGTTTTTCCATATGTGTGATAGATTTTTATTTCATTTATATTATTTATAATCTCAAGGTCATCAAGTTCTTTGGATCTGGATATTCTAATGTTACTCAGTATTGATTGTCTCCACCTCAAAGTGAATTGTCATAAGGTTTTGCCAGTATAGTACTGATACATTGGCCAATGCCATTATGCAAATAATGAGATTTCTCCCAAGGCTGATAATCAAGAAACTCTTTTAATAGCTTCCCTGTAGCCTGAAACTTTTCAACACTAAGCAGTTTCATTTTCCCTTTAGTTAGTTTCTTATTGACCTAATATTTCTGATATTAATCCTAATTTTCTGTAGACTGAGTAATGATTTCCTATGTGGCACCACATGAAAATTGCTTTTCCAAACTTCAGATACTTGAAGTCTCTCGCATACCCAGTGTCTTATAAATCCCAGAACCTCGAAGAAACCTATTGAATTGATCTAGTGTGAACTTGCTTCTTACCCTCCCTTGACTTGCATGTCTTTAAATACACTTTCTCTGAAAACTTCCTCTAAAAAAAAGTACATACATTCTTGAAAATTGTATTGAAATCAGGCTTACTGACAATCTGTTGCTGAAATGACTTTCTCCTCTCCTACTTTACTGCTCTGTCCCATTCTGTTCTTTCCTATGCCTATTCCTCTGTCCAAGGTAGGGATCTTGCTACCTGTTCCTTTTCTTCCAGAATTGAGGCTGGATGCTCTTATGTCGTCCTTAGATTAGTCTCCTTGAGCTTTTCATCTGTCTGAAGATATGTATAATTAACATAAGTGATAATGTCTAATTTTTACTCCTGCTATCAATCTTCATCCTGGCATTCAGTATTTTTAGCATAATCGTAAATTCTGTACCACCTTTACTCCATTGTAATCTCTTTTGCATTTTTCTTCCTTTTATTTTATTAATATAGTTGAAAAATCTTTTACTATTTGTACTTAAGTACAAAGTTTTTATCTTCACATTTACAGTCATTTACTTCAAACACCATAGGAACAAGACTAGTGTATTTAATGCTAGTTCAATGCTGTGAATATATCTAGATGTATATAGGAAGAACAAATGTTTTGGTGTTATAAAATATATTTAAATCAAAGTCTGGTCATCTAGTTTTTTGCCCTTATGTCCATACACAAAACTTTGAAGTAGCTTTTTACTTATAGTACACTCTGTATACATAAGTTTAGGTAGATAATCGAAGAAGCAGCATTCTTTATTTGCTCAGGTTTTAAACTAGCCTAACCTGTGCAAATAAATGAAAGAATAGATTTATAATTTCATAGTATGATCTATGTTCAAAGATGATATTGTCTTCTCTTTAGTCTGTTACTTTGAGTTAGCTTTCAGATTAAGTGGGGTTTATTTAGGAAGACAGAAAGGAGGAAATAGAAAATGCCAGTCAGTTGGTAGTTGGGAGACTGTTCCTAAAGACAACCTGAACATGTAAAATCAATAAGAAAGAAACAAAGCACTCTGGAATGATAACTTTTAAGTTCAACACAGAGAACAGAAATCAATGTAACAGGAGAAGAGAGAGAAAAAAAGTAAAACAATGAAGGCAGCCATCACTAGGCAGACACAGGCAGTAGAGAAGAAGTGAGAGCTGGGTGGATCATGAGGCTTAGGTATTTCAGTGGGTAGAACTGAGTTCTCCACTATGGGGAAAGTGATGACTGAAATTTCCCGCTTAAAGCAGTGTGAAAAGATAAAGGGAGAAAAGGAAGAGAGAAAAGATTTAGAGCCTGGAATAAAAGGATGTCTGTTTACTGGAGGCAACCACAGCTTCTGTGATACAGTCAAATAGATTACTAATACAAAGTAATACAGTGCTCTGATACTTTGTAATAATTTGTTCAGCTGAGACCAGAGAATGGCAAGGTATGATTCTGGCTGTGTTTGGGTTAACTGAAAAAGGTTGAAAGTTAAAAAACAAGAACAAAAACAAGTTAGAGGTCAAAGTTTAACTCGTATTTAGGCTTTTTATTTGTTTACCCACCAAAAACATTAGGGCAACTTCTGCTAATTTTCTTGACCTCCTTTGTCTGTGTGATATGGTTATTAATGGGGGTATTTTTTCCTCTTCGAAGTACAATATTTTTCAAGCTTATGAATGATTCGGGTAGTCCATAATGTGTTGCATTGCTTTTCAGATGCTGGGTCGCTAATATAGTTCAGCTTGTGGTTTAAAAAAGCCTAGTTTAATTGCTGATATAATTCAGTACTAAGAAAAATTCCAGCTCCTTTTGCATGGAGTTTGATAGTAGATGCTATAATCATAGTATTAGAACTCTCCAGTATATTCGGGTAATAATATAGAGCAAAGCCCACAAATGCTTATCTCAAGAGATCACAAGGTTTGTTTTGAGGTCATTCCTTTTTTTTTAAGTATTTGTTTCATATTAATTATTTAATGGTATGTAAAGCAACATCGTCTTGATTTATTTGCAACCTAATGTCCGCACTAAGATATTAATGATACCAATAACAGTTTAAAAAACTCTGGGGAACAGCATTATTTAATTACATCTGCATGGCCAAGAATGGAATCATGGAAGTGTCATGGGTCGTTTGAGTTGCTGAGGGCTTGTGTGCATGCATTTCCCAAACTTCTGTTGATTATTATTTACTACAAGAGGGTAGGATGTGGACATATATTTTAGAACAGAGGTGGCCAAGCTTTTAGAAAGCTCCACTGGCCCCTTATTGTGGCTGGAAATCTGGTGTAATTTGGAACAGTCCTTAATTTACTCCGGATTACATACAATAAGAAATCCATTACTGTGCCTCTTCATCCTCTTTTAAGTAACAGCTCATTCCTTCTAGCAAAATGAAGGAGCAGTGTTAGACATATACCTATGAGACAACTGCCAAGGTAAGACACTTCTATGTCTTCTTGAGTGGTAGAAAACAGTTCAGTAAATTTTAATGAAAGTGAGAGTCTAATCTTACAGATGGTGCTAAACATCCTACATTTTTGGAAATAAGTGGATGAAAAGTTAAAAAGAAGCTTAACTTTTGTGCTTGGTGGAGTATCTGATGAAGCTCCCACCTAATTCTACTATGGGACTGCTCTAAATACCTGGTCAAGAAATGTAGATCGATCATGTGGGGTGTTCTGTGTGTGTAATGATAAAGATGCCATTAGCATAAGAGTTCAGTTTAGGATGACAGACAGCAGATTGGTATCACAGTGGAAGGGAGTGGAAGTCCCAGAAAATTTTAAAGAATGCATAGCTGTTAGGTGAGTTTTGATCATAGCCAGAGGTAAAGAGCTCATTTCTGCAGCCTTTGTGCCTAGTAGGGTTTAGCCACATTAGTAGTACAACTGACTGCTTTAATAAAGTGCTGTTCTTTGCAGGCAGTTGGGTTGAGGCTCTAAAATTAGAGTCAGGAGCCACTGTTTGGATTTTCGAAATTTTACTGGTGTCTGCACCATTGAGAGGACTCAGGAAATGTCCATTCCTTGTAATCCATTCCTTGTAAACTTTGGTTTTGTTCTCAGCTAATTCTTCTTCATAAGTTTCATTTATACTNGTTCTTTGCAGACAGTTGGGTTGAGGCTCTAAAATTAGAGTCAGGAGCCACTGTTTGGAATTTTGAAATTTTACTTGTGTCTACACCATTGAGAGGACTCAGGAAGTGTCCATTCCTTGTAAACTTTGGTTGCGTTCTCAGCTATTTCGTCCTCATAAGTTTCATTTATACCTAAAGTTAACTAATGAAAGCTGTGAGATACGGTGTCGCAGCCTCTGTTATTAGCAGATGTGTAGTATTATTCTTTTAGGAGAATGTTTTCTCTGTAAGCGATGTGTTTTTCTCATGATTTAAAGAATTCTTCTAAGGGTTAGTTAAGCAATATACGGGGAGCAACATTGCACAAAACTTGCACATTGTTCCCAGAGGAATAATAACAGCAGGTAAGAAACCCTCCATGGTAACAGAAAGGTTTGGAGCTATATGGATCTGTGTGGGACTCTTAGGCAAATCTGTTGTCATAAATCAGTGGAGATACCAGATTTAGGTGGAAAGGATGAAGATGCTCTGCTGACTGGATTTTCAGCTATGTCAGTACTTAAATTAACGTCAAGGAATTTTATAGATGCTTAAGTGATTTAAAGGAATAGGATAAAAATAACCTTTTACTTGATACGTTGGTTTAATGAGTCATATTGAGGATGGTTGCACAGGAGCAGTATCTAACAAAATAGTCTTTGCACAGCTTTAACAGTGTAATTAAAACATAAAGGCTATTTATGGAAAAAAATGTAAAAAATAATTACAGTAGCTTATTTCATTAAGTTCCTCCATTAAAAGAGAGTAGAGACTGCTATTCAATTTTCCTGTTTTCAACTAAAATGCTATTGAGCTTTCGTATGTTGTGATTTTGCTCTTTTTCTCTTCACATCTATATATTTCACCTCGTAAATTATGAGCTTTTTCTTTTTCAGGAGTAATGGAGTTGTATTTAATTAATGTTGGGAATTGGTTAGTGGAAGTAAAACTTACCCTTGTTTCAGTCATGGCTCTAACATAATGGTTGGACTCGATGATCCGATGGGTGTCTTCCGACCTGGTGATTCTATGATTCTATAAGCTGTCAGTATTACCTGCTGCAAAAAGCTTTTGAGGCAGCACACTGCCCTCTTCTCCAGTACAGCTCATTGAACATCCATGTCCTCTGCCATGTAAATGAAGGTGGAACATCCTGCCCCAAGGTGTGTTCCATTCTCATAATATTAGTTTTGTTCTGAGCATAGATTTCAAAGAACACACAAACCCATGGAGAAATATTGATGGGTGTAAGTATCTCCAAGATAGCAGATGGATCTTAAGTTATAAATGCTTATTTTCATGAGTTGGATGGCGTATATTAGGATAACCATAACAGAAGGGTTCAATATTTTCAAATGGATACATTTAAAAATAAACTCTAGACAAACATGACATTGTGACTACTCAGTATGTCACTGCTATGCTGTTTTGTTTGTTTTTGTACTGCTTCAATAATTATTGTGGTGAGATAATCTCTCTATTTACTGGCTTTCTGTAGGATCACACCAGTAATCACCTGAAATGACTGTCTGCAGTCTTCCAGGGTCTTTACTGCTGAGGTTGTTTAAATGCTAATGTGTCTTATAATTAATCAATAGTGATTGTGCAAAACATAAAGCATTTATATGATCTTCATAACTGCCACCTAAATTCTCCACAAGAGACAACCTGAAATAGTAGCAGAGCTTGGCTTTGCATCTCTTTGTTTTAGGCACATCCCATTTGATGTGCTGGCATGGGTGCCTTAAAATAACCTCTGAGGTGAGTTGTAGAGATGTGTCATTTGATTTAATATAGTTTTGCATGCTCCTGTAGTATATAAAGGATCAGAGTACCAAAAGCTGTTTTAAGAAACAATATTTGAAATATTATTCTTTTCTGCTAATCTTCCAGAAACAAAATTTTAATGTGTCAATGGATATTATTTCTTGAAGTACTGTTTTAAGGAGTTAATAGAAAAAGCTGTACGTGCTTATTGAAAGATTCAATTTTTCCTTCCTTTCCATGTATAAAATACAGCCTTTTTACTTAAGCCTCTCCCAATGTTAAGAAGTGCATTTTTCTCTCAGATGTTTATTTTGTCTTTACACCTTCATTCCAATGAGAGTTTATAGCTTACATTCTTGCTGAACTGTCTCTGCTGGATGGGAATTATAGTAGCTTTTTCAACAGAAATTAGACTTCTTTGTAAATGTGGCAGTTTCCAAAAGCACCTGGGTGCTCTGTTCTGACAGTCAGTTGCATGTATAAACTTTTTGATTTATTGCAATATTTTTTTCCTTATTTTTGAGTGCATATTTGCACAGTTCCAGCACACTGAAACTCTGATCTCAACTGAAGCTTGGGATTCAGCTGAAAAAGGAATGAGTATTAATTGCCTGGGGAAATTGTGGCAGGGAAGGATCTGGGATCCCATAAATACACAGAAGATTGAATAACTGATTCCCTCACTCATCCCCTCCTACCAAAAGTCAGCCCACCGGCAGTTAGAGGAGCAGTAAAAAATAGATTTGTTTAGGTCCTTGATTCCTTTGAACATGTGAAACCAGGTGGTTAGCAAGCTCATTAGTGTCATTTAATGTCAGCAATGACATATATCTACAATACTGTGACTACAAAAAACGATCCTCTGTATGGTTCATTTGTAAAGATAAGAATGACCCACAACCAGAAATCACGTGGAGATGAGTGAAAAACTTTGTATATCATGAATATTATATAGTAATGTATTGTATAAAATTAGTTTTTTGAAACGGTATACATGCCAGGAAAAGTCACCTTGCAATTACAGAACCTGATGATGACGCTGATTCTGTTAAATAAAGTGTTGGTTTTAGTAGATAAAACTAATAGATTTTTTTATACCCTGATTTTAAGGTTTGTTATTTTGCTTTGAATATTACATTTTGATTTGAATATTGCATTTCCTTTTGGGAAAAGAGATTTCTGATTGATGTTTTTACAGAAAATGTTAAGAAACAGTTGGAGATGACCAGAGTGAAAGGGAAACATATTGTAGGTTTTACTGAAGAGACTAAGCCTAACTCCCAGGAAAATCCATGGAAATAAGGTCCTTACTCATTTGCATGCTTTTGTAAACTCCATTAGGTGCTTTTGTGTGTCTTTAGGCATCTGCATACCTCATCCAGTAGTCTAAACAAAGCAGTGCATGCATGCTGGCAACATTTACAAGTGAATGAAGTCAGGTAGGCTTTGACTCAGATCAATGGGCTCTGTTCATTTGTGCCTCTGTCTGAAAATATTGTAACTGTAATCTGCTTGGTTGCCAGCTTATTTTTTTAAAAAAGCAACAGAAAAAATACATTTTAAGAGGCCTAATAAATGTATTTTGAAGATGGGGAAACTAAAAGTAAAATTACTTTCATATGACACAAAGCTATTAGAGGTCTGATAAATCTGGATTAGTTCAATCTATAACAATGGCTGATATTAAATCCTTGGCCAAAAAAATAGATAATTGGAATCACACAATGCACAGCTCTTCAGTTTGGCATCAATTCAATAGTACAATAAACCTTATCATTTGTAAGCATGTCTGGTTTTCAGAAAAAGACTGAGAACAATTTGATCTGTCCTGGTACATCAGACAATATGGTGCAGGTGGCTTAAAAACAAAACAGTTAATCAAGCAAAATTTTACTTAAACTACCTGATGATTCATCATCCAGTCTATGCACACTGTCAGTCATGCCTTTCTAAGCAATTATTTATAGGATATTTAAATAGCCTGGACAGCATGTGCTACTGCTGAGATTACTATTGTTTTATGAATTACTTCTTCAGATTGTTTCAGTTTAATATAGACTGACAACATTGCACTGAGTTGACATTCGGTTTTCTTAAATGCAATGAAATATACCACTTATACTGGAAATTAAGTTTTGCCTCTGGTATTATTTTGGCCACGTTATAATATTCCAGGAGTAAACTTTGAAATGGTATTAAAATCAGATTTTTTTAAAAAAAATCACATTTCTGCTTCTTTTTACATATGTGTTGTCACAAACTAGAAGTTGCATTTATATCAAGAAGAACCACCATTAATCTCTTGCCTGCATGACTCCCGTTCGAGCACAAAGTTGGTCAGAAGCACAGAGAATATGAGAGACGAGTTCCTTAGTGGGCTGCATGTAAGAAGTGTCACAGGGAGGATCCAGGGAACTACAGGCCTGTCAGTCTGACCTCAGTGCCAGGGAAAGTCATGGAACAGGTGATCTTGAGTGCTATCATGAAGCACATGCAAGAGAACCAGGTGATGAGGCCCAGTCAACATGGGTCTACAAAAGGCAGCCTCCTCTTCTCCAGGCTAAACAACCCCAGCTCTCTCAGCCGTTTCTCATAAGGCCTGTTCTCCAGCCCTTTCACCACTTCGTTGCTCTTCTCTGGACTTGCTCCAGAGCCTCAACATCCTTCTTGTGGTGAGGGGCCCAGAACCGAATGCAGTAGTCAAGGAACATAAAGGGGATGGAAAAGAGACTGCTGACAGCAGCGTTGACACCCACTTTGAGGAGTGTGACCTCTATAACTACAGCTAGAAAGCGTGACTTGTGCTTTCATGTATCCTGGTGTACCTGGAAACCAGGTTGGACATGATAGGAAAAAGAAAACATGGAGAGATTCACTGGGTGGAGTTAGATCTCATTCTGGCAAACTGAGACACGTGTTGTGGTGCGTATCTGTATTAGGTCTGACTGAAATGGAACTACATTTCTTCATTGCAGCTCATATGGTGCTGATTTAGTCAGGTGGCTAAATCAGTGGTGATAACACACCAGTGTTTTAGCTGTTGCTAACCAGTGCTTGTACAGCACCAAGGTCTTCTCTTACTCTGCCTCCAGCAAGCAGGCTGGGGGTGACAAGAGACTGGGAGAGGACACAGCAAGGACAGCTGACCCAAATCAACCGGAAGGGTATTCTGTACCTTATAATGTCATGCACAGCAGTAAAAACTGCGGGTAGTCTTTCCAAAAAAGTCACCAGTTGTATGCTGTAGGAACATTGGGCTGCTGGTGAGAGGTAGGGAGTGCTTACCTTTACTTCACTTGGGTATTCCTTCTCTCTTTTTCTGCTTGACTTCTTAAATTGCCTTTATCTTGAACTGTGAGTTTTTCTTGCTTTTGTGCTTCAAATTCTCTCCTCCATGTGGGGGAAGTGGAGTGAATGAGTGGCTGATGAATGCTTAGTTTTGGATCAGGGTAAACTCACCACAACATCTGAAACTTGAGAATCCTTCTGAATCGCACTCTTTAGAGGGAGAGACAAAAAAATGCCAATTAGGAGGTGCGAAGGTCAGTTTATCTGTAGTGAGAATAAAAATATTTGACTGAAAATTTTAAAACAAATTAAAAAAGGTAATATTGATACAAATGTTGTCTAATAAACTGATTAGATCAATGCCCATTTGGGGTTTTTTTGAAGTTTTTGTGATACTGTATTACTACTTCTCTGATAAGATCTTCTGTGTCACTTTATATTCTGTTGGAGGTTCTCAGAAAACACTTGGTTTTATGACACGTTACTTTGCACCTTTTAAGCTTGTTCACCTACTATTGACAAACCTCAGGAAATCCTTGGAAAACTAAGTAGACTTATCATGTGTTTTTAATGGATTTTTTGAGTGGTATTTTTGAAGTAAGGGCTTAAAGGCTTAAGGAGACATTGGTCATGACATTTTGCTCATCACATGAGGACTAAATCAATGCGTATGAACTTACTTCAATGTGTATGAACTTACTTTTCGTATTCAAGCTATCAAGCAATAATAAACTTGTATAAGGTTATTTTCATTGCTTTCCATTTTGAGTCCTGAGAGAAATACAAGTATCTATGATGAAGTTTTTCAGAATTTCTAGTCTTAGCTAGAAACTTTACTGGAAACTAAAAGACTACAAAACTATATTTCACCTACACCCACACAGAAGCAACATGGACTAGTTTCCTCTCCTACTAGGTGTTTTATAGGTGTCTTACAGCTAAGAAAGTGGTACTTCAGAGACAAATTAAAGTAAATAAAAATGAAGTCTTTACTACATCCTGACTAGTACGGTATTATGAATTGGCTATTAATTGACATTTATTAATTTACATCCGTATAATAGGTGTCAAAAATAAAAGATACAGATTGAAAAAAAAATGTAGGCCTTTCACCCTTTCCTCTGCCAAGGCAGAATGAACTGTTCTGTGTATTTGTTTGAACTGATATAAAAATCTCATGTGTATTGTAATTTATGTCATTCTTGTTGAAAACCTGGTTTCATTGTTGTGAGTTGGCTGTTATGTTCTTATGTTTTCTCATTTCCAAATAAGGGCAACTGTAAAAAATTATCATCTAAGCTGTATTTCCCCATTGGGCAATAAGAATTTGAAGGTTAAAATGCGAAGTGGTCCCATTCTCAAAAAACTCTGTTGTAACTTCCCATGATTGGACTGCTTATGTGTGTACCTATTCATTGCTTCAGTTTAGAGTATTAGTGTATATTCTAACAAGGAAGCTATTTGGATAGTGGATGAAAAAGAAGTGATGAACTTTTTGTGCGTTCTACATGCGAACACCAATTTTCAAGGGAGCTAATTAAAATCTTTATCTGATCCCTAGCTGTGAGAGAGCTCTGCCTGGATGCACGTGATAAGTGTTCGTGCCTTTTGAGATTTCTAATCTGATCGTGTGGTTTTTTCCTGGTTTTATGGCTACAGCTTTTTTTTTAATGTTCGTAAGACTTTGCTAGGGGAAATGGCAGCCTTCCCTTTAAATGTTGCAGTTGGGAAACAATGCTTTGCCAGGGGGATTTCTTTTTTTCCTTTGAGTATGTGAGGAGAATGGTAACTCAGCTCATCAAAGCTGTGTATAGGGGAAAATGTTTCTCTCTAACCTAACTGGCTAATAAACTATTGCTTTGAAGAGAGTCCAACCTGAGATACTCCACAGCATCTTGATAAACTGCAAGCTCCTATTGCCAAAGCTCTGTAAAAACTGTTTTGTCATCTTGAAAAGGACACACAGAGTTTTCTAGGTACAGAGTACCACATTGCACATTGCAGCTGGATATCAACAAAGAACATTAAACCCTTAATTTGGCATTACATATTGTCAGCTGGTCACATCAGTTGACTTTAATAATTGCTAATTGAGCAAATGCACAGATCTGGAAGGTGGAACCATTTGTCAGCTTATTAATTCTATGTGTTTGGGTTATTTTCACTCATAGCATAAAAAAATATTTAGCTTCTTTCTGCAGGGAGTTCTATACCATCAGATTGACCTTGTGTTTCATGTCTTTCATAAATTGAAGGTCACACTCATAGCATAAGCTTGGAATTGTTCCTTAGCAGCAAGTAAATGAGTTGATCAATATGTAATTGGGTTGGTAAGAGAGGTCAGAATAAGAGTTTGAGGATAGGACTTGGCACAATATAAGGAAATCATATAAAATTGATGTGTACATTGTGTAGTGAACTATTGATTTTTTGTATTCCATGCATCAGCATTAGCATGGAGGAAGGAAGTTTGTAGCAAAGCAAGGTGTCTGTCCCAGACACATCTGCTTTTGCTATAGTAGAAAAATCAATGTTAATGATCTGAGATTTAGCTAAAGCAAAATAGTGATACTAAGTAACATCTTTACATAAGTGAAGTGGAAGTAGAGGGGTGAAAGTTATATGGAATTTTCTACAAAGAATAAGATAGGGTGGTACTAGAAATACTTTTTCTGGTTTATTGTCAGTTAAGTGACAAGATTAAGAGTGATACTTGTGCCAGTGTGAACTAAAGTGCTTATGTGCATGTATTTATTGCTTGCTACTTTTAGTAAGAGAGTAGAGAAATGGACCAGAATTTCCTTCATCAACTGTCTACAATTTTAATAGACGAACAAGAATTTCCGAATTCCCCTGGAAAGAATATCCTCAAGAGGAAGATGAAAAAATATCTTACTGAGACTGGAAAGACTAGAAAATACAAACTTGAATGGTGACATGTGAGGACAGGTATATATTCTTGAGGGGTGACAGTGCAGAGATATTGGCCACACATCACCAAGACGAATTTTTCATAAATATTTAGCTACTGTATGGATACCTTAAACAGGAAATAAAGAATTTGAAATTTGCAATTACAAGATCAGATGGTTATAAGTCTTTGTGTTTGCATGACTCTGCACTGTAGTTACATTTATGTTCTGCATTTGCTTTACTACATAAGGTGGAGATCCTCCTAGTTTTTAGGTCTGGATTCTGTGTTTATACTTGTATACCTCATACTGCCTCCGTGTAGGTCAAATTCAGAGCATCTCTCATTAGAACTGATTAGTGGTCCCAAGAGTTCAGACTAGGGTGTCTTATAGCCTGGTACGCAGGCTATAGTCCAGCATCCTGTCTCCAACAAGCCATAGCAGATTTCCAGAGAAGTGAGGAACAGAGTGAGAATATATCACATATTTCTTGAAAATTCCAAGCCTTTGACTGTTTTCAGCTCTAGGGATTTCTCAAACCTGATGTGGTTTGACTAATTCTCAGTGTTTCTTTCTTCCAAGTACCTGTTCGGTTTCCCTATGCAACGTTTTAAATTTTTGTACCCCTAATGCGTTTTTGAGAATTTCATGGATCTTCCACCTATTGGACAAAGAACTACCTTCTTTTGTTTGTTTTGTGCTTTGCTCCTAGGGACTTCCTTCACAATTGATAGTTCTCCTATATACGACAATATACTGGAATGTAAATTTGTATCAAAATACAGTTTTAGCTCTTTTCTGATACAAATTATTGCTGATCACAGAAACTCAGCTTTATAACTGAATTTACTTACAAAGAGCTTTACAGAAGGAGAATGTACTTTTTATATCAATAACAAGATAGAAATTGTCAGTTTAGTACTTTTCCTCACAAAACTGTATTGCATACCTAACCTGTATGGATATGATACCCCATACAAAGACTGATAGACATAGTTACTAGGATATTTGCAGACCTTGTTTGATCAGCAAAAAATGCATGAAGATCATAAATCCTCTGCTTTTTTTAGTACTGTCATAGATAATTGTATTTAACACAAGTTGTGTTAGAAAGCTACTAGGATAGCTATATAAGCTGGATTTTGCTGAAAGGTCAGAGGGGGACCTGGTAAAAGTAATATAGACTGGAATGATATCTGTGGGTTGCAGTTCTCATTTAAGGTCATTTGTCATGTAACAAACATTTTATAACATTTCTTGAGATAGAGTTTAAAAATTGTGCTGCAGTTTAATTAAAAATCACTTGCAGTAAAATAAAGAGATCATCTAAATCTCTACATATGTCACCTGATAAATTTAGGTCAAAGCTGACTGAAAGATCTTCCTGGTTTATAGATGCCAGGTTTTTAGATACTCCTGTGGTGGTTGCAGAGTGGAAATGAATATGCTTCAAATGGAAATAAATATTTTTTTTGTTTAATACAGGACATAGACATACAGTCACAAATCAGTGAAAAAATAAGAGAAATGTTTCTACTATCTTCCAGAATTAAGTAATTGAATGAAGTTTCAAGTTTTGTGGGTTTTGCTCTTGTTTTGCTGAATAGTGATGCTCCATGCAATTATTCAGTATCTTTCTATGATTCTAAAAGTTATGAACTTCAAAAAAAGGGAAACCTGTGCACATAGTGCAGAGATATATTTTGAAAATTAGCTGAAGGGATTGAAGTGATGGCCTTGGCAGTGTTAGGTTTATGATTGGACTTGATGATCTTAAAGGTCTTCTCTGAACTAAATGATTTTGTGATAAATAAAAAATAATGATCTCTGAATCTTGGACCTCTACAGTTTGTGTTAGTAATAAAAGTATTCTGCACTACTAAAATTGCATTGTGAACACAAAATAGTAGGAGTATGTGATAGGTGAGCTACAGCTTTAACATTAACATCCACAGTAGAACAGACTATTATCCTTACCAGCAGGTGAAGATAAACTAATAAAATTAGGTTTCTTCTCAACATTGGTTAAAATTACTTAGTTGACAAGATGGCCTTACTTGGTGACCACAAGTAGCATTCTCTGCTTTCTTTCAGCTGTCAGAAAATATGCATCTGAAGGCATTTTAATCCAAATCATTTGCGGTAGAGAAGGCAACAGGATGACATTGTGAAATTGCTCAGGTCGATGCTTTTTCTGTCTGAATCTGCTTGTTCTTTATAACATAACTGCAGGCAATCCCATAAGTTTGCAGATGTAGATAGCCAGAGTCAGTATGTGTTGCATGCAGAGCAGAATTGTACCTTTAGCCAAGTAATACCTCTTGAGGAGAAGCTGCCTGGTAACCCTCATTTTAGCTTGAATTATAGAAATTAAGAGTTATCTTTTCTATAGATAGTTGGATTTATTGCTTTTGGGATTTGGGTTTGTTTTGGTTTTTTTTTCTCTTCCCAGAAAGGAACAGGAGCAAACTGAATCTATCTTCATCTTCCTGTGTTTCTGGTAGCATCCTCTATAAGTTGGTCACTGACCTTTTTTGAGAAGAAAGCCTTTTCCTGTCGTCTTTTAATATGTGCTGCCTTCTTTCTCTCTCTCTGGGTTTTCCCTAAATGCTCATACTATTGTAGAGGTCTTTTTGAAGCAGACATTTGATAGAGAAAGACTGCTTAATTAAAAAATATACCACTAACTGATACCTTTTCATGCAATTTTAAAAAGTAAGACACAAAATGCAAAAGGAAACAACTCTTCCCCCACCCCTCCACCTATTTACTTCGCTTTTTGCATCTCTCTGGAAGACACATAAAGGTTTTCCACAGAGACTGTTAGTATTCTGGCTCTCTCTTGTGATCCACAGACCATCAAAGCACTGACAGATGCAGTATTATACAGAAATGCAAAGATTATATTTGTGTTTCTGTATGTATCCTGCAAAAAACCCAAACATTCAGATCTCTCCTTGCTACTCTGTTCCAGCATGCTCGAGCCATCTGCTTGGTTTTCCTGCTGCATTTGGTCTCATTAGTCATGTTCACATGTATTTCAGGCTGCTTAATTTCATTACGCAAGGTATTATGCACTCTTCATCCAATAAGTGAGAGAGGTTCATTTCCCTTCCCAAGGGGCTTGTAAAAAGAAGTTTTAAATCTCTAAGAAAACCTGGAAATTCTTGTTGAAACACGGATCATGTTTCACTGTTACCTTTATTAACATACCAAAACTTACCTTATTGATTGAGTTATCCATGTTTTCCTGACTCCCAAAGGGTAACTGTTGTCTCCTTAGAAGTATTTGCTTCTAACTGGGATTTTATAACACATTTAAGATCTCAACACAAAGCTAAGTGTCCTGTTGGAAAATTTCATTGTTAGTGGAGTTAGTTTTACTGCCTGAGAGTGAAGTTGAGTATTCTGAAAAGAATATGCTTGTTGCCATTGCTGTGAATATCCAGTAGAATCAGCAAAATCATAAGCCTTTTAAAAAGTTTTAGAATTAACAGAGGAAAAAGAGGTCTGTTAATGCTGAAGTAGTAACATCTCCATTTGCAGTCATTGCTGAGTATGCTCAAGCGTCTTTAAAATCCTAAGGCTGACTACAATAAACTTGCAGCATTTCCATGGGTTGACACAATATACTCCTGTTGCAATATGAAAATATAGAAAAACAGCTTCCTGTGGTGTCTCTTGGTAACTCATCAGACGGGAAGGAACCAGCCCCAGCAATGAGAGCTGGGACGCTGCTAGGACCCTAGTGGGCAGAAGAGCACCAGTATGGGAGAAAACCAGTGAGCTTTGGGCTGAGGAGAGAGTGACTGATGTGCAAAGACAGTGGATTAACATTCAACCTGGAGAGTGGGAAGGGAGATGATAACTGGACGTGAAGGGAGAAACTGAGACTGACCAGATAAAAAAAGGGAGAATTGGCAGGGCGCTTGAGGGAAGGCAGATTTAATAAGGAATTGGAGACCTGGGCAGCACGTGTAGAGCTGCCAACTTGCTGCCATTAGAATCAGCCAGTAATCCTAGCTGGAGAGAACTAGGAGTGCTAGGGAAATGAGCCAGGAAGGCAGGAAAATTGCCTTCAGTGGGAACTATGCTTGGATGTATAGGAGCGTACAGTATATACTACATGCTGTAAAGAAAAAAAGAGGATCCAAATCAGTGGACTTTTAAATCTTGAAAAAAATTCACCTAGAAAATCAGAACTATAATTTACGAATGCACTCTATATGGTATATAAATTATAGGACATTCACAGAATAGTAATTGTAGACTCTATATTACTTAAAATAAAACAACCTAGGCAATGGGTAAGCATGGCTCCCCCACAAAAAAATATTTGACTCAGAGACTGTCATAGAGCCTCAGAAAGAGGTTGAATTAATCTTTGAATACTTGACATTGCAACAGTGTGCTTTTATTAATGTTGTGGTTTGCATCTAATGAGTTTAATTTTGTTTTCATAAATGAATATAATCTATAGAGAGGTACAAGGTACAAAGTAATTGTTGACTGTGAAAGCTTGAACATTTTAACCACCTTTTCCTGATACTTATTTCATTAAAACCCTAGGTCTCAGTGTTATTTGAAGGATTTAGCTTTTTTTCTTTTCCAATGGAAAAGAGACATTGTGTGATGGTGTAAATTTGTGTTTCTCCATGACTTTTGTAAATTCAGTGCAGTGCACCTTGTTAATAGGGGCTTTATTCCCTAAAATATTAGAAAGCAAATTAAAGGTGTCCACCTTTACAGAAAATTCCATTGTTTTTTCACTGTTCTGGTTACAAATATTGATTTACTTAAGTCATGAAAAATTGATTTACTTAAATAATGAAAATTAAAAGCTTCCAAACAATTAGAAATATTTTCAGTGAACTCTTGAACTGTGCAGTTCTGTTGTTGTGTTAAAAAATACCTTTATTTCTAAGTGGTTTTGCTCTTTAAACTACTTCAAGATTAGCAAAACGAAGTAGCGGTGGTATTTCTTACCAAGGAAAATAATCAACAGCACTACATGTAAGATACGGGGACTGAGGACAGCTTTTGCAGTGTATGATTAAGTATTGGGCAAGGATTCAAGACATTTAAGGCTGAAAAGGTTCCTTAAACCATACTCCTTGTGTGACATTCCAGCATATTGTTTAATTTTGTGTACCTCAACTTCCATCTGTAGAACAAATATGTTTTCATAGCTCTACTCCTATCCTTTGCCTGTCTCAGGGATTTGGTTTATATAGAATCTCTAACAGTCTTGTTCAAACAACTTCCAGCTCAGTAAGCATTCAGTCTTCACTGGAGCTTCTAGTAGTAGCTGTGGGCAAAAAGTGATATACATTCTCTTAATTTATCAGAATAGGAAACACTATAGAAGGAAAAGAGAAGAGCTGAGACGGGGGGAAAAATTTTATTATAATATCTGAATAGTTCTATGAAATTGTTTGAGTCTAAAGATTGAATTGACTAATGCTGCTTTTGCGTCTTAATCCAAACTGTTTTGAGCTTGTCTGGGTATGTATAGGGGTTAAAAGTTGTGCAAGTATGAATCCATTTATGTTTTATATCACATTAATTTACTGAGGGTGCTAATTTCAGGAACCTTGTGGGATAGAGCAGTAGGAAAATATGCTTGGTGTGAGATCACTACAATTCACTGTATTTGGATCACTAATGAAATTTACAGAAATATATAGTACTGGAACACACTAAGAAAAACAGTCTGAATGAGTCCATGATGATGAAAACTTGTTCATGTATGTTTTTTCTGTGTATCTTAATAGTGTGATTAACTCTCATGATGATCAACATCTGGAATTAGCAGCTGAAGGGCACTGAACAAACAAAATATAATTAAAGGAGTTTTTAAGCAGCAGTTATTTTTCAGCAAAGATGGAAAGTACAGCTGAATAGGTACAGGCAAGTGTTTACATTTAATGTCTTTCTCTTAAAGGGAGAAAAGAGAAGGGATTTTTTTCTGAGCTGTGAAGAAACTAGAAACTGACTGACAGAACCTTCATTCAAGATTTCCTCGTGAAAAGAAAACTTCGTTGATGCCAATCTTATAAGGTATTTTAAACAAACATGGATTCTGTTACTTTCCATACCCTGTTAAACGCTTTAATGCATGGTTCTTTCCTAGATATAAAACAGAGGTTTTAAATAATTCCAAGAAATGTTTTTTCTGATGTAAAATCTGTTAGATTAGTGAACATATAATTTGTGGTAGTACTTCCATACTGACATTAAAGATGAAAGCAAACAGTTTATATGCATTTGTTGACCGCTCAGATAGTAGTTATATTCCTTGCCTTCTCTCACTGTCGACTTGCATTTTATCAAATCCCAAGCTGTCATGGTTCATTATCCATAGATGATCTTGAGCAGCCTTGCATCATAAGAAAATATGCTCTGGCATCTGCCATTGTGTACCACTATACAGATCACTTCTGTGTAAGGTTTGGCTTTGATTTATACATTCAGTAGCGTGTTCTATTTTCGCATGTGAATATCTTAAGCAATGGGATCTTCTTATTCTACTACATTACTGTGTTTTTTCAGGTTATATGGTCTTCTGTGCCTTTTTAGCTAACAAGTTCCAGTTGAGTGAGATAGAGAAAGACTGCCTTCCCATGTAAAATTCCCTTCCCACCAAGCAGTCATGTCACTTCTGTGGCTATTTCATAAGCTCCTGTACCAGTGATGTAGACAGCACATTGTAATTAGAAGCAGTGATGATAGTATTGGTCCTGCATTCTAGATTCTACACTTTGCCTTTTTTTGATTTTATGAGCCAGAAATGAAATTTATGTCACGATTGTATTAACAGAGAGCAATAATCTCCCTATAAAATATATTTATTAAGGAAGTCTTTATTTCCTGTGATGTAATTACATTGGTAAGAGACTATTATTGTTTTTGGAAAGACAATTAGTAAAAACATACAATGGTCATAGATACTAATTAATAAAAGTCTTTTTTGTACCTCTACTTTGCATCTCTGTTTAACTATGGTTGTGAGGGGAAAAGCAAATGTATTTTTTAGAGATGTTCTAAGGTCATTTCACTGCTGTTCTGTTTTACTGATACAACCTTGGAAACTGATTTATTGTAGTGCTACTGGCAGTACACAATGTGAAAATTCTTGCTTCAACAATCAACAGTGAAAATTTATTACTACCCATTTTAGCTTTGTTTCAGTACTTCTTGACTTGATAACTATTTTAAATTAATCAAAGAAGCTGTTTTTAGGAAATTGTTTTGGATACTTTTCTGAATATGTTAAATCTAAGTAGCATTGCTTGCTGTAGCCCAGATAGGCTTTTTTCATCCAGTTTCTTTGATGTTTTCTCCAGGGAAAGAAGACTAAGAGAAACAAGCTTGTTCTGTTAAGATTTCTTATAATTGCCAGGCTTGATACAATTTCAGTGAAACATTACGCTCAGCCCACTCCTTTAAATAGAGGAAAAGAATTTCTGTGTAGTCTGAAGGTATTTGCGGGACTTCTGTTTGTATGTCACAGTTCCTATTTCAATTAATTGTTTATATGTGGAAGGGCTTCTAGACTTCATTTGGGCTAGAGCATTTAATGCTTTTTCTGTTTGTGCACATTTCACAGGGAGCTTGTCAAAGTGGAGATCATTCACAGGTCAAATGAAAAGCAACAACATATAAAGACAATGAAATGTCAGGGCACCTGTCAGTGAAAGTTCAGAAAACAAGTGAAAAGCAACATGAAAATGCAAAGCAATATATCCTCCAAGTAAATTGTCTCCAGAGAAGGTAACTCACTTGGAAAGAATATTACTATTCATTTGTGTTGTAGAGCAGATTGCTGTGAGACCAACTCTCAGTGTGTGGCTTCAGCAGTAGCTGTCATTCTGCCCAAAGCCTACCTTTTATTTTTCAGTGATAAAACACAGTACAGCTCTGTGCTGGATGTGGGAAAAGGAAGGAAAAAGCAAGACAGAGATTGAAAAATTATTTTACTTTCTAATTCCCCTGCATCTGTTCCTGTATCAACAAAACTTGCAAATGAATTTTGATTGAAGTAGTAGTGTGTTCATCACAGTGATAAAATTAATTTCCATCTCTATTCACTATCATGTGTGTCTCAGTTGCAGACAGTTTCTTCTGAGAATATGAAATACTGTCTGTGAATGTGTCTGGGAGAAAGACACAAATTTATAACTCAAACTAATTCAAAAAAAGGTAAATGTTTTGGGATCTGAAAGTTGAATTTCCATTTGAACAATAGCTTTAAGGACTTGCATGCACATTTGACTGTCTAGTGCCCTGAGGTGGGCTGCTACTGAAAAGATTATCCACACAGGCTACAATAAGGTTCACAGGAACGTGAAATAGAATGAAGTTGTCTGTAAGGTAAATATGAAGGGGAAAAGCAGATCAAAGTGAAAATGGAATAAGAATGAATCCAGGAGAATTTTTTTTAAATCTACACTGGGTACTTAAGGATGCAAGAGAATGTGCAGATTTGGTGCACAAATCTGAACAAGAAATGCTTCTTAATCTGTCACTCAAGTAATAGAATTTGTTTGGTAGGTCTCTCAGTGCTGTTGGTGTCTATATAATACATTACAAATTGGGTTAAAGAAGATACTGTAATATATGGAGTCAAAAGGAAATATCTTCTGAGATTCTGTGAGTGTAAAGTGCTTACTGAAACACAAAGTAATTGTAGATGGTTAAATATTATAATGGTTTAAAATCCATTACATTAGTAAAAATATTCCTTTAGATCTTTAATACTACTTCCATTTAGAAATATTTAATATTTGTTGATTTTGATGTTATTTTGCGCTTGTATTTGATGACAGTAAAAAGGATGATCCTGTTACAGGATCTATTACTTCCACTGCAGTTGCTTTTGACATTCAAGAAATGCAGAATGGTGTTAAGGCCAGCACTGAGGGAATCCCCACAGAGCACAGAGGAAGGCTGTAAATAGTGCCAGTCCAGGATCAGAAGGCCCCAGACCAACCACTCTCAGTGATCTGACCCCATTTAATTCAAGAACTCATGCCAGCTGATAGCAAAGCTCTCAAGTCCTTTCTTCTTTTCTTGCCTTACCAGTGTTCTGTTTCTAGCCCACTTATAAAAACAAGAATTCCTGGAATCACCATGTCATTCCCCTGCTTGTAAAACTCCTTTAACTGTGGTGGAGCAGGTAGGACTAAAAATAAAATTCAGATTTAGTCAGTGAGTGTTGCTGGTGGGGAAAACTGGTAAATAATTCTAGGACTTAAACTCAGCATACCTAAGTAAAAGAAAATATCCTATAAACCAAAATTAGGTATCTCCCCCCAAGGCAGAGGATGTTACCTATGTGTTTTCTAAAGTGGTAGAGCAAAATGATACTTACCCAACTTATTCCAGATTGGTTTAGGTTGGTTTTTTTTGTTTTTAAAATAATTTGATATACTTCTATATTTTCTAGTCCTATCTACTTGGAAGGTGTTCACACTTTATCGTGGGCCTGTTCCAGGTATCTAGGACTAAGTAATTGTTGCAATAAGCACCAAAATTACAAGTGAAAACTGTTACCACAGTTTGCAGACTGACCTCATAGCAAAGGTTGATAAACTGTAAACCTGTGTCTGAGAATATTAATATTCGCAGTATTTCTTCCCTTTTTTTTTCCCCCTGTATTTTTTGAGCTTCTTTCTGAACTAACAGTTCCACAGTTCCCTTCATTCGTCTTTGGGAGCCAGCATTCCACTGATGAAAGAAAATCCGTAGGCTGTAGTTGGATACAGCTTGCCTCATTTAATCATTTCCATCTTAAAGGTAAACCATTAAATGACACAACTGAATTTTACTTAGGCCTATGATAAATGCATCCATTAAGGATAAAGAGAAAAACAAATGCAAACATCAAATGATTTGTTGAAATTTCTTAAACTGTGTATCACCTCCTTACCCGAAAGTAACTTCAGCTATGTTATACAGACTTCGTAGGCTGCAAGGACATTTCTGGGGTTTGGCGATTCAGGATGAAACAGACATACCAAAGGCTTTTGGGGGGAAAATAAAATTTCACAAAGTAATACAGTTAAGTGCAGGTCTTACTATAAGAAAAAGAATAAAATTACTGGTGCAAAAAAGGCTTTCTTCCTTCCCACAGTGCTGCATTTATTGTATTACAGTCTAAACCAGAAGCAATTATACATAAGCCGTTAAACAAAATGAGAACAATCAAACAGTCAGCTCACTGAGCCAGAGGTGGTACTTGGAGTCCTTGCTGTTTCTCCCAGTCAATCTCAGCATCAGTGATGGTCAGAAAATAGTTGTTCATTCTGCTGCATATGTTTATGTGGCAGGGGGGAACATGACTTTCCTTTCTGGCAGGCTATAACAAAACTAATTACACCTGGGGGGAAAAAAGTAGATTTATGGCAAAAATATGCACCTACAAGTGCACACTATACCTTGGGAGAGTATTGTGGTTTTAGCTGACTAAATAAAAGCCCCACTGGATTACTACAGGATGAAGCCAAGAAAGTGGCAAAATTCAACAGTTTCAAATTTATGTGATGATGAGAGTTGTACCAGTAAACTCTTGCATGGTTTTAGAGAAAAGGAAAAAAGTAAACGGTTAAGTGGGTAAGATATTCTTTCATGGAATGTATTAGGTTCCTGATAACTACTGTGGGAGGCCATGCATAGTTTTTTAAATAATTGATACTGTCCTTTGTCAAAAAGAGGATACAAGATTAGGTAGACCATGAATTTAATTTGATTCAGAAAGCCCTCTGGTCCTATCACAAGTTCAGTCAAGTAATATCTAAAAAATTTTGTCACAAAAGCACTCAAAAAAACCCAACAGGATATTTCTGACCGTCTTTACATCTGAATAAATCAGGATAGGCATTTTAAGAAACCCCAGTGTAAAGGTAGGGGAAGAACTGTGATCCAAGTCTAAGAAGGATATTTATTTTCTGAAGTATTGAAATCATGAGCCTGAAGAAGTCTAAGGGTGTAGTTTCGTGATAGCAGATAATCACATTTTCGTTGAATGTGATGTTCATAAGCCCCCTTTTTGTTCCAGCACTAAAAGTTAGTAGAGTAGTTTTCAGCCAAATCAGCCTTTTTGCTGCCACTTCCACACAAGGAACAGCAGAGTGATGTGAATGTGGAAAGTAGGGCAGGGTCTATTCTCTACTGGCAGACGCAAATCCTCTAAGCAGCTTCTGAAACCACTCCACAACTTTGGCCTTCACAGAAGGTGGCCAGGGGCAGCAGGTGCTGACACCACCATTTACTTTCTATCTACCCAACGCCGTTCACCTCACTAATTGCAAATGTGCTTAGCATCATAATGAAGAATGAGCTTCAGTCACTTCTCTATAATTGGACTACCTAAATTAGCAAAAATCATTTTCTAAATTTGATCCCCAAGTGTGGTGGTTGACCTTGGCTGGCTGTCAGGCCATCATCTGGGCGGGGAGAAAATAACATGGATAACTTGTGGGTCAAGGTAGAGACAAGCAGGTTGCTTACCAATTACTGTCAGGGGAAAACCAGACTAGTGTTGGGGAAAGTTAATTTATTGCCAATTAAAATAGATTTGGATGGTGAGAAACAAAGACAAAAACTAAACTACATTCTTCCCTTGTGTCCAGGTTCAAATTTACTCCATTGCCAACTCTTTTGCCTCCCCCTGCTGAGCACTGCAGGAGGGTGGGGAATGAGGTCTGTGGCCAGTTCATAATGCTTCATCTCTAACACTACATCCCCTTTACACTTCTTCCCTTCTCCAGCATGGGGTCCTCTGTGGACTGCAGTCCTTTAAGAATTGCTCCAGCATGGTCTTTCCATGGGCTGCAGCTCCTTGAGGGCATATCCACCTGCAGCGGCATGTGGCCTTCTGTGGGCTGCAGGGGACAAACTTCTTCACCACAATCTTCTCCATGAGCTAGTAGAGTCTCTGCTCTGGCCCCTGGACCACATCATCCCTCTCCTTTCTCTCTCACCTTGCTGCTTACAGGGCTGTTTCTCACTTTTTTTTTCCCCCTCACTACTCACAACAGTATTTCTTACCCTTTCTTAAATATACTTTCCCAGACTCGCCCACCACCATGGCTGAGGAGCTCAACCATGCCCTGGAGTGGTTGCTTGGAGCCACCTGGAACTGGCTGTGTATGGCATGGGGATAGCTGGGCTGTCCCCTCAGAGAGGCCCTTGCAGCCCCCACATTGCCTGGACACTTGTATCTTATACACCAAGTTGTCTCTCAAACATAAAGCAGCCAGTGAAAGCAAGGGTCATTTTTTAAGGGTAGTTGTGAAAACTTCAGGGGTTTTTTTCCCTAAACTGATCTCCTAGATGCCTGTTTTCTAATAGTGGTTTTAGTTTTACCACAGCAACAATTTTGTGGCCCCTCTATTACTCAGCACAGCAAGTTCATTGTGCAGATCATGTTGTGACAGAATTTTGCCTTTAAGATTTAATATATGGCATTGAAAAAAAATTCTTTTCCTTCCTCTAAAATATTTTAAAAAAATTGCCTTGCATTTCACATTTAATCCAAAATTTGTGTGTCCAAGATGTGTAAAACATGGAAGAGAGGGAAATGGGTGCCAGAGGACAGGCAAGCCCTAGACTCTGGCAGGCTCTCAGCTGGCTGGTGGGACCAGCTTTCCAGTCTGAGTTGGGCAGATCTGCCGTGTCCCTTCTGGTATTCACCTCTCATTTTGTGGTGCCCTGCTCTCTGTGCCATTGGTTTGAACACTATGTTCAGATAAGTTAATCTTCTTCTGTTCTCCCACTATTTATTTGATAAACTGGGTAAATGCCAATTCCTGCTTTATTCATTACAACCTCTGTCTCTTAGTATCAGAACGTGGTGGTCCAAAAAGCGTGATACTTTGTCCTTTACAGCATGGCAAAGTGCTTGGAACTGTTGGCACAAACAACTGTTTTATTTTGTTCTTATATTTAAAAAGATGTGATATGAAACCTTGGATATTTTTAAAACAGAAATTCTTATCTGTGTCTGAAAGATCACATCGGTATGAGAGGTCCAGAATTTCTGGTTCTCTCTGAAACTTGTTTATCTGGCACTTTTCAACAGCAGCTTGTCTACTATTGACATGAAGAATTTCATTTTGTGTGTGTGTCTCCTTGATATTGATAACAGTGGCCTGTGGTAATACTTATCTCCTTTTGATTCTGAAAATGTAATAAAGAAGGAAAATGCAAACTAATAGCTACATGCAGTAGTTAGGCAGACATCCATCAAGGTTTTCCATCAGACTTAAGGTTTTCAGCTATCTCAAGAAACAGAGATCACGAAAGCCACTTTAGCATGGCAAACATGTCCACAAAAACAGATAAATCATTTTCCAAACACGTAATGAACCAAGACAGATCTTTCTTGTTGACTCATGAGTTTCTTTGATTCCTTTTCCAGATAGTCCTCTGAACAAATTGATTATTGCCAATTGTCATGGTTCTTTCTCTTCATAGGTACCATAATTGGATTTGTATGTGAGGCTTGAGTCCATTCCCCAAACTCTGGCAGTTGTGATGGGAATAGGAAGTCTGTGCAAAGAGAGAAGAGAACCTTAATCATCTGTTGTCTATAGATAAGAGTGGTCAGCTGGAAAAAAAAGTGTAGAATTGAAAATGTAGAACTTCTATCTCATCCGTAAAATAAATTTGTCATTGGAGAGCCAGGGATATAAATACAAACAACTGTAGACATAACTTGCCTTGTTATACAAATGTATAACAGAAAACCAGGAAATTTTGATGGGGTTTATGTTCCAATAGATGAAGAGTCTTATTTGTAAAATGTTTGTTTGCAAGACACAGTAACTTTTTAACGCGCTTCTTGTTTGTACAGTGCTATGTTTGCACAGTGATCCTGTTATGAGGCTTTGAGTTTGTAACTCTTGGTCTGAGCATCCAGATTCAGTGCCGACGTGGAGGAACTATGTTTCATTGGCAGGCTATGTGGTGAGACAAACAGTGGCAATCTAGTTTATATTGTGGGGAAACTAAAAGTATTTTGACTTTCTGATTAGCTGTCAATAGCCTTTGATAGAAGCGATAAACAAGTTCAAGCTATGATATGTGCCACAGAAGAGCCTGTATGATGTGGCCTGACTCTCAGGAGAAGCAGAGATAGAAACCAGAATTTCCTGAGCTCTTCATTTTATTATTTTAATGCTTGCATGAAAGAAAAAGAAGGGTGGGTACAACTGTGTTAAAGCCATATCCCTGATGATCAGAACACAGGTGAGAAACACGTATACCCACCGATCAGAGATTATATATTTTCCTTTGGCAGAGGCAGCTCTTATTGAGTAGCTAAGGCTGTTGGCATTTCAGTTCGCAGACGAGGTCCTGTTTGTGTGGTGGATTCTGAGTCAGTTATTATGGTATCATCAACAGGGAACATCCTGACCAAAGCACACGAGGCTGTGCAGCTAGAACTAAGATAAAAAGCTTTGAAACAAACAACTGTCTAACAGTATCTAAGAGAGGACGTCTTACACACTGCCTAGTGTCTTTTTTATGCATGCACATATAAGAGAGGATGGACAGAAGGATCAGTTATGGTGAGTGTCAGCACAGCCAGCAGGTGGGACAGTCAAGGACATCTGGTATATTGGCTTTTGTAAGTAAGGTTTAAAGTGCACTGGAATAGTAGTAAAAAAGTTACAGAGGGAGCAGGTGGAGGCAGGAGAGAGAGCTTCCATCTTGTCATGCTGTTCCATATCCATGCTAGGAACAGATGGCTGCAGTGAAATGGGATTCCTCTCCATTCTGTAACCCCGCATGCCATTTAAGAAAAAAAAAATGTGGGTTTTGTGGAGAAATGACCCACAAAGCAGCATAGAATTCACCTTCACATTTCAGGAACGAAAGGAGGTATACATAAGGCACATGGACATCCTTAGACTAAGTGATCAGTTTTGGCCAGGAAGATGAAAGCTAGCTTTACAGTATTTTCTGAAAGACAGCGGTTACTACTTTTATTTGACAGCAGAAGTCTAACCTGCATCAGTTAGAATTTCCTTATGCAGCAAATAATGACAGTTAAATAAGATTGACAAATTGTTTCAGCACAAACTAGTTATACTTGCAAGGCATTACCTGCAGAACTGCCGCAGAACTGTATGTAATTCGAATATGAGGGTATGCCTGACATATTTGCAAGCTCAAACTCATTTTGCAAATAAAACATTGTTTACAACACAGTAATGTAGGGGTAAAAAAAAGATTTCCAATGTCTCTCTCTACTCTTTTGCATTCTGCTGCCTCTTTTTCCACTAGCAACCAAATGGTTATTTCTGTATTCGTACGTTCCCCATATGTGCTGCTGAAAGAGACATAGCTCCTGATCATGCTACAGTGAACAGTGTTTTAAAATACGTGTTTTATTGTCATTTATGAACAGCATGGAAGGCAACCAACCTTGCAAGTCTCAATCCTGTGTTATTGTGTGGAGAATGTTATATAATAGATATGTGCATGCAGCTGTAAGTGCATAATGCAGGTTCATGCCTATGGCTACTCGTGTGTGTTTGTTCTTGAGCAGCATGAGGAAGCTGGATAGATAATGCTAACTTGACAGTTATTCAGTCAGTTTGGTGTCTGAGTCAGCTGCTTCCATTACAAATCAATACAGTCTTCATAAATAGGAAGGACATGAAAGACATTATTTTGAGTTAGGTAATTTTTACATTATCTTTGTCATCCTACTCTTTTGTGTCTGTAATAAGACTGCACTTACTGTTGTGTACTAGCAACCTCCAATCTGACAAACTATTTGAAAACCTCATTTCATAGTGTTTTGATGACAATGACATAGGATATGCTATTAATCCAACTTTTGGAAAAATAAAAAATTGTTGAGATCAAAAGTTAACTGGCATTGTGAGTAAACTGGTTTGAAAGAAGTGAAAGCAGATTCAAACTGTCCATTGAAAACTTGAAAAAGTAAAATGTTCGAGCATGCAAGTGTGGATATATTAAGGGCACGTTCTACCGCTTTTGGAAGGATGAATTCCTCCCAGTTAAGCAGAACTCAGCAACCCTTCCTGGCCTTTAATAACACATTTTAAGAGGTACACATGCTTGGTGAGGGGTCTTCCTTATAACTTGTGCCTGGAGGAATTCTTTTGAATCTGTAAATTCCTAGACTGGGTATTTCTGGGATTACAGACTCTGCACAGGGAGGCAGGATGTTTTACTCATCTGCAAGTAGTTCAAGTGAAATCCAGGACTTCTTTTCTCTTTTCAGTTGCAGGTTAGCAGTGACTGAATTGTGTTTCACATAGGCATCACTGCCAGCCCCTTTGATCTACCCTGAGGTTAGACATCTACACATTTGAGGGTATTTGCCCACAAATTAGTAGCATAAAAGCATCCCAAATAAGTTTTCTTAATCAAATTCTAGTCTTGTATACAATTCCTGTGAAAGGATGACATCCTGGAATACACATTGTATCCCACCTGAGAATTGTTGAGCTAACTTTTCTGTGTTTGGTTATGTGGATTTTAGTGATTTTAGTGGAACAGTTTGTGGGTTAAGATGCTAGCCATACACACTAGTCACTATGAGCAGCTAATGAACTCAGTGCTTGGCTACGACTGGAGATAAATCTGCATGTAGCTAAAATTACAACATGGTGTTCATTAGCTTCAGCAAGGCTAATTTCTGAGATAAAATGTTGCTATCACCCAAACTGTTAAATAAGCAGTTGGACCAAGCAGGTGGTGGGCAGAGATCAATGACTTTCCATTAAACAATAGGTAATTTCTCTGTAGGAAATTACTTGCATTCCCAAAAAGGATTGCATTCCAAATTTCTTATGCTGGTTTATAGAAATCTGACAGTCAGGTATGTGTGCTTTAGAAACAGGAAAAGACAGAAAACCTTACAGACGTTTTGAAAGGTGGTCCTACTTATTCTGGGATACCCCAATACTTCATTGTGATTGTTGCTGCACGCACATTAGATCTCAGCTTTACACTGAAGTTCACCACTAACTTACTCATATAATGACTGTTTCCCAGTAATAAAGCGAAACTGTACTGTTCTAAAACACCACCCTTACACATGATATTAAATCTATACAAGATTGACTTCTTTGTATACTTATGCCAGTTTACATAGGATTTACTGGGAAAAAGGTGTAACACATAAGGACGCAGATACGGATATATTACTTGGACTTTTTTTTTATTAAATCTTGTATAAGCCCCCTTATATAACTTGAATGGGGAAAACCCCATTATCTTTGCTTTTCATTTATCCACATCATGGCCTATTTCAGATTTAAAGCAGGAGGGTCAACATTAGGGGTTGTTTTCCCAATATTTCCAATTTAGTTATTTCAGGTTTTACATGCTGTATTTTTTTGTTATGTATCTCAGGCTTAATTCAGCAGCTCCTGAAGTTGATGCTTCCTCTAACATAACCTAAGAGTGGGTTGAAGCAAGATGACCTGAGGAGGGATGGGTTTGGGTCTTGACTCTTCTGATAGAAGGTGTCTTCCCTGAGAATGTCATGTCCCACCTATTCATTTGACTTTGTTTTACCACAATGCATTGATGTTAAAAACTACCTTAAGAATGAGGTGGAGGTCTGGGGTTGATTATACTTTCTGTCATCCAGTTATTCTATCTAGCCATCACAAGTACATGAAACTGGGGAAGGCTTCCTGAACTTTTAAATATTAATAGTTGTAATGTCTGTAAATATTCCTGTCTTGATTTGGTATTATCTTCACCTACCCAGGATGGTAATTTACAGAAGACAGCAAAACCAGTCTAACATAATGGGGTATGAATGAGGGGTAAGAAAAAAATAGATAATTTTAATATATACAATAGATATAGAGTGGTTCAGATGGTACCTCTACGTGTTGTCATTACTTTTCAGCAGTCTCCTGTCTGCTCCACATGTAGATATTAATGAAGGAATTAATATAACTGAATTGATGTGGGAGTGTTCTTAATATGAAAAAGGAAACCATTTGAATCATGTTAAGATGGCAATAAAATCTTTTTCTCTCATGATATGATGACCTTACCAATATTTTTCTTTTCTTTAATATGTTTTGGTGTTTTGTTGTGTTTTTAATCAAATTATGGGGCTTGGGGTGGGGTGGAGGGGAAGATGTGTTCATTTTAAAAGCATAAGAATGTCTCATTTGCGTTGATTAAAATTAATCATAGGGTTAACCATAGATTTGCATTAGAAAATGTCAAGGTTTTATAAATTTTCCTTAAGTAAGGCTTCCTTTTCAATGATCTACATAATGGAAGAATTTACATTTTTAGGATGCAAGGCACAGCAGAAATTTTCCAAATTATTATTTTATAAATCTAATATATATAGTATCTTGTTATGCTTCAAAAATGCTTAATTAAAACCACTTTAATATAGTTTCACTCTATGTGGAAATTTTGGAAGAAATTTTATAGAAATAGACAGTTTCATAAGGGAATAAAACACATCAGAAGAGTGTCCCAATAGGTTAGTTGGAGTAGTAAATGAAAATTTTTCATACCATATGCTTTCTACTCATACTTCATAATTTACTTTCACAAATAACTTTGTCTTGTAGGTATGGTTTTGGAGAATGAATTGCAATAAATTTCTGGCTTCAAGATGAAAGACTGAGTATGCTGCCTCTAACCCTCAAAGACTATTTTCTGTCTATGTCTATTTTTGAAAGTATTAGAATAATTTTTCTCCTAGTAGCTTCTTTGTTTGCTGATCTCAAAACTGTGTGGCTCTTGAGCATCAACTTCAAAATTCAGGTGATTGTACTGTAAACAATCTGATTCTGTATTTATTGAGTTTCCCTGAACTCTTGCCTCCAGCTGATTCAATTTATATTCCGTGTCAACATTAGCAGTGCATGTAGTGTAGTCTTGCTAAACACTACGCTTATTTGACGATTACATTGTGTTTGCTGCAAAATTTTATAGGAGACTCAGAAGAATGTCTTGTCCCTTGCCCATCTGGAGAAACATGAGGAAAGGAGTAACAGTATTTTAAATTCTTTCTAAAATATTAATTTGTTCATTAAAATTGTGTTTGTGTGTCAGTGTGTACTTATATCGAATATTCCTATAGTTGCATTTTTTCTGTGTTTGCAAAAAGAGATATATGTATATAGAAAGAGATCATAGAATCATTAGGTTGGAAAAGGCCTTTGAGATTATCAGCTCTAACCGTACCTATCTACTACGNCTCCAGCCCTCTCACCAGCTTTGTTGCTCTTCTCTGGACACTGTCCAGGACCTCATATTATAATGCGGGACCCAAAACTGAACACAGGATTTGAGGTGCAGCTTCACCAGTGCAGAGTACAGGAGGACTCTGCACTTGGTCTTGTTAAACCTCATCCCACTGACCTTGGCCCATTGATATCCAGGCTGTTCAGATCCCTCTGTTGAGCCTCACGACCCTCTGGCAGATCAAAACTTCCTCCCAGTTTAGTGTTGTCTGCAAATTTATTAAGGTACGCTCCGTTCCCTCACCCAGGTCGTTGATAAAGCTTTTGAACAGGATTGGACCCAGCACTGAAGCTCACTCTTTTCTTGCATAGACCTCACAACATTAAGAAGGTAGTGGTAGGCTACCTAACAGGGTGCTAGTGTTCAATGGACATTGAATTTTAGACACTGCAGACATTAAACTAACCAGGTAGGGGTAACTGTTTGTATACTGCATGGGGCCACTCATGTTGCTTTTGCAAAAGATGACAACCTGTTAGAGTATAAAATAAGAACAGCAAATGAAATATATTGAAAAGGTTTGTGGATACAGAAGTATTAGAAAATGTTAACTAATACGCAGGTAGCAACAGGTCCCTAGTGGCACAGTTGTACATTCGTTGATAAAGCTTTTGATTTTTCTTCATGTCTTTCTCTTTTAAGATATTTCTCACAAGCACTGCTTCTCATAGAAATGTATTTCCAATCTGATCTAGTATTTCCCTCTCATTTTTACTAGTAATCTTACTTGATGATCTGAACTTAAAGCTGAGTTTTTCTTCAGTCTTCCTCTTGTGTGTTCTTTTCCTTTTACTTTAGCTGTTTGTAGGTAATTTTAATTTGAGGTACCAGCACCTCTGTCTGTCTTAATGTCTGGCAGCTTTTGGTGTGAGTGTTCTTAAATATAAGACTGTGTCTCAAGATTTTCAAATCTCCTACACTTTTTTTATCTGTAGAAGCAAAACTTCTGTCTGGATTTTTTCTTTGTGTGGTAAACTCTTACCCATTTTCTTTCCTGCTGAGTATTTATGAAGTACTAAATACACTCCAGAACAGCAGATACAATAATGTCCATTAATTATTTCAGGCTAGTGTTAGAAGGTTGCTTGCTATTAGTACAATTGGGACAGTCTTCTAAAACAAGAAAAAGGCTCATGTTGGAGCATCATTAATCTGTGAAATGGATTTTTTTAGAAATTAGATGAATATGGCTGTGTTGGGACTATTAAAGATCAATTGTTTTGGAGCAGCTTGGAAAAAGTTATTAAATGAAGCACAGAATGAAAAATGATGATTTTTATGAGACTATTGAATGTATAAGAAAGAATATCCCAGGAGCACATCAAGAGGGGCTTATGACAGGTGATCCAGAGCTGAGGACAAGCAAGAAGATTATGATTGCTAAGAAAGAAAGAAGTTGGACTGTGGACAGTGGCTTTCACTTTGAAGAGAAATAATGCTGCTTATTTGTTTGATTTTTGTAACAAAAGAAGAATTTAAGTGAAAGGTATGAGTTTGTAAATATCTTGAGCTACAGCACAAACTTTTCTTTTAATGCAGCTAAGCACTGAATAAGAGATGAGACAGAATATGGATATAAGATCTGGAGAAGTCAAAATTGTTCAGGACTGGGCATACTAAGTTTGAGCTGCTAACAGGCCATTTACAGTTATGCATTGGAAAGGAAGTCAACCATGCGGAACAGAGAACTGTCTGATATTGAAAAAGAGATCAGTCATTGACTCACAAATTATAGCTGAATCCACACAATATTCAGCTGATATAAGAGTAAAAGCTGGGAGAGTCCAATACAGTAGAGAAAAGAAACTAAAAGGCAAAAACTGGATGAGTAAATACTAAACTACAGGGCCACCGATTCTGAAACAGATGTTAAGAAAAGGATCATAGAGAGTAATGTGAAAGAGAGGCTGTAAAGGTGTTAGGATGGTAGGATTTAAGACTTGACTAAGAATTTATCAGTGTAGTAGAAAGCAGGACACACATTTTATAACTAGGCTGTTAAAACCCTGCTTAAAAATACTTCGGAAAGATAAGAAATGAAAATAGGTCTGTGATCTGAACAGTAAAATGACAGGTGCTGATGGACGAGAAAGCAAATTGGAGATTATCAAATAAACTGGATGGAGTAGGAGCAATCATAGAATCATAGAATCACCAGGCTGGAAGAGACCAAATGGATCATCGAGTCCAACCATTCCTATCAAAACACTAAACCATGTCCCTCAGGGCCTCATCCGCCTGTGCCTCAGACACCTCCAGGGAAGGTGAATCAGCCACCTCCCTGGGCAGCCTGTTCCAATGCCCAGTGACCCTTTGTGTGAAAAACTTCCTCCTAATGTCTAGCCTAAATCTCCCCTGGCGGAGCTTGAGGCCATTCCCTCTTGTCCTGTCAGAAAGTGTAAGTATGGTGGTGTGATGAACAAGTAGTAGGGCAAAAGGAAGATGCTTTAATCAGCGAACACAAAAAGAAATGAAAGAAAAAGCAAAGGAGAGAATAAACAGGTCTAAGCCTATTGGATTTTCTTTCCATTAAAAACCCAAGATCCTGAACAGGTCACAAGAAGAGATGGTACAATAATAGGTCCTGCTTTTCAGTGTTCAGCCATGAAAAGGAAGTTTAGAAATACCAGACACCTGTTGTGTGGTTAAAGATTCAGGCATGTAATATTCTGCTCAAACAAATAACCAGCCCAAATCACTCTCAACTGTATTGTAGCACGAGTGGAAGTTGAGGAACAATACAGACTCATCAGCTACATCCACTTGCCTTTGCACAGATGCAGCCAGTTTACCAATTGTCAAATACTGCTACTGAATATTTAAGAAGCTGTAAAACCTCTTAACAGTCTTTTCACTACCTGCATATGTTCCATTGCTTCTTGTGCAACATAGAGAGGTATCACCTCACTTTCCTCTGTTATATTACTTCTTTTTCCATCATCTTATCCTTATTTTTCATTCTGCTGCGTTTATAATCTGTACAGTAGTATTTCAAGTTCATTGGTACCTCCTATGATAATTTTATTCTTCTTTCAAATACTGATCAGTTTCAGAACTCCTGAAGCATTTCAGCATAAAATAACCTTTTAATGTCCAGATAAGCTCTCCGGGTCCTCTGTGTTAAATAATTTTGAATGTCCTCCACTTCAATGTCCTGAATCACTAACAACATTTCAAAATTGGTTTGTAAGTTATGTCCATAGCTTGCATTTTAGAGTTGTTTAGCCATTTTTTTAATAAACAGCACTGCTGTAAACATACAAAATCCATCATCTTATTTTAGATTCTGGTAACCGTCTATTTTTATTTCCTTTGCCTCAACAGCAGTGTTTTCTGCCTAACTCAAGTAGCAAAATAACTCTTAGTCAAATTCATCTGTTTCTGTAAGTGGGTAGAACATCTTGACAGCTAACGGGGCAAAAGCTATCAAAAACTAACTAGGTCATGTTTACAGCATGAGCTTAAACATCTATTACTGAAAATTTTAATATCTGAATTTGTTATTATCTGCTAAATGAATCTGCCTTCTGAGAAAGTTTATCTTCAGAGACAGAAATGTTTTGAGCATGAAGAAAAGCAGCATGTATGTCAATAGCTGAACTGTTCAAATTGTCATATGATGTTTCCCTTGCAATATGCCTATTTAATTTTTTTTTAAATTTAGGCTATAACTTACTGATGTAAATTTTGGTTGTAAGTTCATCAGGTTTCCTTTTAATAAGGGAAGTATCTGTCCATCTGTCTATCTATATCTTTCTCTTTTGCAATTACTTCAACTCCTACATTGCACCTCCATGCATAATAAGCAAACTTACTTCCATTAAGTCTGATCCTTTCTAGAATCTTGTCTATTAGAAGATTGCCTTAGTGATATTTTTTTCTCATTGAAAACGTAAATGGCTAAGTAATTTTTATCTACTTTTTGTTAGGAAAGCTGGAGCTCAGAGACTAAGCCTTTAAAATCATATGTACAGGTATTGCAAAGATTAAAACCCAGAGAAGTTAGATATAGCCTCTGACACACGGATTTTGTTTAATGGAACCGTTATTCCTCTTGATTTATAAATAATCCTCTTGCTTATGCACCCTAATAACATAACAGCCTTTTCAAACACCTGTTGCATATGACTCAGTACAGATGACCGCTGCTTTTTGCCATGTTACTTGAAGCACTGTACCTGACACACTGTCTGTGTTGGTCTTAGTTTACTGTCACCAAAAGTGCAACACCTTTCCATCTTAAATTTCATGCCGTCATTATCTCTCCATATTCCTATTCTTATTAGTCTTCCACACTATGACAGTATTTTCTTTATTGCATTCTTTTTATTTAAAATTGTTTTATTATAATTAATTCTAGTTAGTTTTTAATGTATTCATGTGAATTATAAATAAAAATGTTACATTACATTAGAGTATTAGAAACCCAAGGCTGTGCTTAGGGAGGGGTTTTATCAGCTTTATGCAGTTTATGGGAAACTAATTTGAATCGAAAGAGCAGCAGCATTTTTAATATTTTATATTTCTTCATTTTTTTAATATTTAGGATAGTTTATTCAAAACACAAATAAAATCAGAAAATGTTAAGTCCTTCCCTCAACATGTTAGCCACTTTTCAAGTATTGTTGTTGCATTTACTGCAGAAGTTTGACTGTTGGCAGTGTCAAACACATTTAGTGGGTGCTGACCTCTTCTCCAAAGTGATACATGACAGGACAAGAGGTCCTTAAGCTACGTCAGAGGAAGTCTAGATTGGACATCAGGAAAAAGTTCTTTGCAGAAAGGGTTATCAAGCACTGGAACAGGCTGCCCAGGGAGGTGGTTGAGTCACCATCCCTGAAGGTGTTTTAAAAGGTGGGTAGGTGAGGTGCTTGGGGTTATCGTTCAGTTGTAGATAGGTACGGTTGGAATTGATGATCTCTGAGGTCTTTTACAACCTAATGGTTCTATGATTCTTTATCACTAAGCACCTCTGTACAACTTCTGTGTGAATATCTGTTATTATAACTCTATACATTACTGATACAAAGAAAGGATTCTAACTGGGATTCAAAGTGTGGCTGTGGTTGCAGTCTAATGTCCTGATACGTACAGCAGTTAAAAGGGTTTGGTGAATGTCAGTTCAATATAAAATTTATTGTCAAAGACACATTTTCCCAATGCCTATTTTTAGGTATTGGTATTCTGCTTTGGAACAAAAAAAAACAACAAACAAACAAAAAAAAAAAGGCCCTGCATGGGCAGAATGTTGTGGTTGAAGTCATGGTCAAAGTGTATAGAATTAGCAGTTTTCATTGAACTTTATTCAGGTTCGTTCAGGTATTTGTGATATTAATGGAATCCTTATTTGGTAAAATAAAATCATTCAAATTTACCCTAAAAATAAGATTCTTGAAAACAAAATTTTGGATTTTCTGTTTGCTTAGAGTCTTATAAGATACATTTAAACTTTTAAAAAAAAATTTTGTGTATCTATAATAAAAATATTTATTTTGTAGCTGAAACTATATTGTATTTCCATTCCCTCCATTTAAAAATATGAGGTTTTTTCAGGTTTGCCATAAATTTCAGTGGTGTTAGTATCCTTTCTAAGAGTTTTTGTGGTTGTTTTTTGTGATTTGAAACATGTGCTCTGAAACAGAAGAGCTGCAAAAATACACTGAGACTGCCCAGGAGCTGCTGAAGCAGTCCAGTCAAGTGGATTCCCTATGGTTTGTTTCTGCCTGTCCGCTTAATGTCCACTGCACGACTTCTGTAAAACTGCTTTTCTTCTCCTCTCTCCCATCATCAACTGGATCTTACAGGTGGACACGGTCTTTTTCCCAAACTTCTCTCAGCTGGAATACCAGCTTTCATCTCTCAGATGGGTAACTACAGCTCACAGCAGCAGTTTAAGTGTACAGGAAAAAAATCTCCCCTGCAGATTTTGAACAGTTTGAACTTCAAACTCTGCTTCTGATACATATTTATTTGCCTACATGAAAAAAATTAGAATGACTTCTTATAAACTGCTTTAACCATTCAAACATATCCAAAACATTCATTTCTTCTGTTGTGAATATGAAAATCTGTTGCTGTATTAATAATGCAGTGTGACAAATAGATTAAATAGGGGTAAAAATATTTCTAGGGGATTACCTAGGGGGTCCAGCGTATCTGAACTTTCATCTGCTTGACTTTGTAGCTTTGTCAAGACCGTTGCTGAATAAGTGTTTAGTCTGTGTGTTTACATGTGTGGTGGGTTTACCCTGGTTTTCCACCAAAGCCGCTCTGTCAGTCCCAATCCACAGGCTGGTCAGTGGAGAGAAAATATACAGAAAGGCTCATGGGTTGAGCTAAGAGCAGCATTGTCATCATAGACTTGACTTGGGAAAATTAGTTTATTGCCAGTCAACTCAGAGTAGAGAAAGGAAAAATAAAAACACCTTCCTCCCACCCCTCCCTTCTTCCCAGGTTCACCTTCACTCCCAGTTTCTCTGCTTTCTCCCCAGAAGCAGCACCTGCCAGTACAGGGACTGGAGATTGCAGTTAGTTCATCATATGTTGTCTCTGTCACTCCATCCTCCTCAGGGGGAAGATTCTTCACACTCTTCCCCTGCTCCAGCGTGGGTTCCATCCCATAGAAGACAGACCTTCATGACCTTTTTCATTGTAGGTCTTTTCCATGGGCTGCAGTTCTTCACAAACTGCTCCAGTGCGGGTCCACCATGGAGTCACAAGTCCTGCCAGCAAACCTGCTCCAGCATGGGCATTTCTCTCTAGATCCACAGGAGCCTGCTTCAGTGGAGGCTCCCCGTGGGATCACAGCCTCCATTGGGCACATCCACCTCTTGTGCCATGGGATCCTTCAGAGGCTGCAGGTAGATACCTGCTCCACAGTTAGCCTCCATGGGCTGTGGGGGGAAAGCCTGACTCATCACAGACAGCAGGGGAACCTCTGCTCCGGTGCATTCAGCACCTCATCCTGCTCCTTTTTCACTGAACCTGCTGTCTGCAGAGTTTTTTCTCTCACATATTCTCACTCCCCTCTCTGGCTGCAGTTGCTGTTTCACAGCAACTTTCTCTCCTTAAATCACAGAAGTGCTACCACTGTTGCTTATGGGCTTGGCCTGGGCCAGCAAGGGGTCTGTTTTGGAGCCAGCTGGCATTGGCTCTATCAGACAAAGGGGAAACTTATTGCAACTTGTCATAGAAGCCACCCCTGTTGCATCCCTGTTATCAAAACCTTGGCCCTCAAACCCAATTATTGCCCATGAGTCTGTAGACAGTTCTGCATCTTGACTGAGTAACCTGTATATGAAAGCTTCCTGTTGCTTCTTTATAAAATATGATCCCCTTAAGGTATTGAATAAATGACAGTAGTTGAACGAGTAGCTAACCTAAGTCCAGTAATTCATTAAATGGGTAGGTAAAAGAGTTACCTGTGCCTGCAGTAACATAGCTCATCAGCATATTACAAACCAAAGCATGTTGCCACTGGCTTATGGAAGTGCTGTATCTGCATTAAACAGCTTGATGAATACCTACAGAATACTCTCGTGCTGTCTCTAAGTCTACCCCCAACAGTTTTCCACAAGCAACTTTTCCCTTGCATTGCAGATGCAACAGAAAGTGAAAAAGAATACACAAGGGTTATTTGACAATCTTTATTTGTGTAAAATATTTTCCCTTTGTTTTTATACCTCATTTTACTATGCTACTCCACATTGGCGTAAATAGAATAATCTTTTCTACCAATAACTGTACAAATTGCTTTAGAATGCAAGACTTCACTGTGTGGTGACACTCGCAGTCTAAGCTGCTGCAAAACCTCATTTTGTGAAAAAAACGCCATGTCACTTTACATAGCAAGAGAGTGAATACTATGTTCATAGCTCACACAGAATCTGACAGTTCAAAACTAAAACAAATTATTTGGAAGGTCAACTCTCTTCTTCATTGACCTTGATATTAATAATGTTTGTGCCCTGGAATGTAATGAAACACTTTACCAAGGTTCTTCTTCATGAAAATAAATTAACAGCTTTTTAATTTACCTATCTATGAACTCTGGTTGTTTTCAAATATGCAATTTCAGTCTACCTAAATCGGTTTAACTAGGGGCAAGGCTAGGATGTGACTAATTTTCTTCATGCCAGTGGGTAGCATTATACTGCCTAATTCTGACAGATTTCTCTTCCTCAGAACCTTTTGGGATATTTCCAGTTGACAAAATTACATAAGTCGATGCAGTCAAACTATGATACCTGTTCTCACTGTTTGGCTCTACAGAGAGCAAGTTGAAAGGGATGCAGTAATTCTGAGGTGAAAGACAGTTAGCACTTCTTGTAAAGGGCTTTCACGATTAGGGAGATTGTTCTTGTCTTTACTTTACTCTATCCCTTCTTTCATAGCAGTAAGATGGAACTCTGGCCTGAAAAAGCATTACAGTTTCTGTGTTTGGCATTGTAATTCAAGCTTTCCTTATATACACTACAGTATATAAATTTCAGCAAAATATTAGCTAGGGCTGGAATATAGCTATGCTATAAGATGAAAAAAAATGCCTAGCAAAAAAAATTGCTTTTATTGTGGTCAAAATCAGAGGTTATCTATTACAAGATCTGCATTCTTAGCTGCATGTTCTGGTGAAGAGTGTCTTCTTGTGTCCACTAGTTTTTCAATAAAATGTGTACCACTTTTTACAAGCTTGGAAATGGAAAACAGTATGGACATATCTGAAAATATACTTTAGAATGTTAGGAAAAGCTAACATTTATTTATTGATTTATTTTTACGTTTTGAAGAGATTTTTGATTCATGTCCTTTTAAGCAAATTTCTTGAGAAACAATACTGTAGGTCTCCTAGATGGGAAGCAAAAACAAATTTAAGTGCAAGTGCTCTTGAACTCAAGCAAAGAAAATTTAGTGATACTTCGGGATGGCTTGAGACTAATAAAAATGAACTGCACTTGATTTTAAGACATGATATTATGATCCCACCATGGCCCTCAGTGAAAGACTGCTTAATTTACAACCAGACTTAAAAATTCTCCATACTGTTATTTCTGCCTCCCACATACCCTCCCCTTCTAGTGTACCTCTACTACCTGTTGGCCTGCTTTAGTCATTTAGAATCCAGGTTGGTTGTAATCTTTACTTCCAAGATAAGTAGTAGTTACGTGGAGCTATCAACATCAGACTCAAAGTGCTGTGTTTCCTAGAGGAATTTAATGCTCTCAAATAGTTTTATTATCAGTTTGCTAAATACTTGTTGCGTATACTAAATCTATTGCTTGATTTAAAATAATAATACATGTATTAGTATATGCCCAGTATGGTTTCCAAAAGGTCTTGTGGTTCAGGATGATGTGCCTTTTTTTTTTTTTTTAAATTTGGAATATAAAACCTAACTGAAGAATGCAAAAACATTTTTCATTACTTCTGGTTACTGTATGGAGAGCTGAACAACTTGCAGGGAACTACAAGCTTTTCTGGTTTTGTAGATCAACATCTCTGACCAGAACTCTCTCAATTATTAACTAGGATGCTAAAGCATCTATGTTTTTACATTGCAGTATTTGAGACATATTTTCGGTAGTATACTCATAGGAAAAAAGTACTGAAAACAGAGGAATTAGAAGTTGCTTCTGTTCTTGCTTGGTTTTTGGAAACAATGAGTTTATAACTCATATAACAGGAGAGCTAAGCTGAAGGAATATTTTAAGGGGTGGGGGGACGTTGAAAACTGGACAGAAGAGTCAAAAGAGCATTTGCATTTTGCAGCGTTGACAGGGATTGAAGATGAGAGATGAAGTGATATGGAACAGATTAAGGAATACAGGTTTAAGAAGGGTTTGACTTATGAGCAGGAGAAAGGAAGGCAAATGGAAGAAGAAAGGTGAAGAGAAGGTAGGAAGGAGATAGAAAAACCCCAAGGGGAAGGATGATTAAACTGATTGAGGAAGTTGATGTGTTATGTGACAGCAGAAGTGGTGGAGGTGAGGTGAAAACTATATAGAAGTAGAAGGTGTGATATTCATTAGGCCCAGAAAATAATGGTTTCTTGGCCAGGACAGGAACCTAGCTAAACATGGATAGAACAGAACTGTAATGAAAGAAATTTATTTGGTCCAGCTTTTCACCCAAGGGCATGCAGACTGAACAGAAATAGGAAATGGAATTTGGAGGGTATAGGTCAGAAAAAGAATGGAGGAGGAGGGGAAATTGCAAAATATATGTTCATTGAGCTGAAAATAGCTCTATATTGTTTTAAAAGGAAGCTCGTATTTTATGAAATCCATCAGCTTCATCCTGAGCTCGAAACATAAATCTCTTGTAAAAACTGACCTAGCAGAGAACTAACGGGCAATTTACGTCTTGCAGAGTACAAGATGTCCTTTCAGTCCCTAAGCAGTGTCACCAGTGCTAATAACACATTTGTCTAAAAGTGTTTATTTTGAACAAAATTGAAATACAAATCACTTTCTAGGCTTCCTTTAAGAAAAAAATCATCCAAATTAACTAAATAAAAACAAAACAATAATGTTGGTCCCATCACAATATATACAAACTATATGCAAAATATATACAGCATCAGTCTTTTAACTTTTCTTTTGTGAAACTGTTATAATGCCAATGATGTGCCTTCAAGAAAATGAAAGGGTTTGGGGCAGTTGATAGCAATGGGGAGGATGATTATTACCTCTTAGCATGTATTCCTGCTATGGGAGTTAGTACGGTTCTGCATTATGAACCAACCTTGTTCTTACAAGAGGAACACTGAAACCCAAAGCAAAGCAAAGACAGTCCTCACTTTCAAAAAAAAAATTCAAGTAATAGATCACATGTGAAGCGTTTCCCCAGATTTATGATACTTATACAGTAGCTGGAGAAAGAAAGTATACAAGATTTTCTGAAGTGATGGCTGCTTTCAGATGACAATAAAGCTTATAAACCTTCCAATTAAAAAAATATCCTGGAAACACTGCTAGCATTACATATGTATTTTCATGGTGTTGGAAAAGGCAAACTGTAAGATCTGCATGAAGAAGCCATTTTGTATTAAATACAATTTTTTTTCTTAATAAATGTCCTAGTTGTCAATGAAGTAATTTTTAAATTATTATAAATCAGTGGGTTTCAGTGTCAGTTTTCACAGTTCACCAAAAGACCTCTCTGGATATCGAAGTCAGTTGTTTGAAATACTTTTCATGTATTTGAGTATTTACAGTTTTCACTACAGAATGTCATTTTTTACTCAGAAAGGAATGAGAAATGACCTGATAGCAAAGTCAGCCTAGCTTTTTTTTTTTTTCCCCTAAAATAACTGATTTGCCAAATCCTGCTAAGGTTGAAATGAATTCTAATGAATTTTGATATTCTCATTGGCTTCCTTGGTGTAGGGTGAGTTTCTTTCATATTTGGAATCTCTGCTTTCTTCTTTAATTCTTGAATAGAGGAACCATCTTAATTTCTTTTCATCTCTTCCCCAATTCATCAAAACAAACATGAAGACAGAACGTGAAGTTAACCTGCAAAATGGAAAGCCAATGAACCAAACAGTTTAATAACTCCTTAGAAAATGAGGATGTGTATTACCTAGGGGAAGGAACAAAGAGAGTCAGAGCAAGGCACAAAGGAAGCTATGGGATTGCAAGTCATATGAAAACTTCACAAACGTATTTTACTGACCCATGGTAGAATCTAGTGAAGTGACCCAGACCTTCTAATTTCCAGTGAGTTGAATAAAAAGTTAGAAAAGCTACATGGTCACTGTAGAGGGGTGAAGCATTGGTCCTTCTTTTTCCTAGTAGAAAAAGTAGAGAAGTCCTGCCCTGCTATGCTGCCCTGTGGATATTTTCACCTAACAGTTTACTTTGTTATTGCAAAGCCTTATAACATTTAGGTGTTCTTGAGCTGTCCTGCATCCTTACAGTGGCTTAGAGATTTATGTAGCTTTTGGCTTCTTGCATGAAAAGTGTCAAGTTGTTTCAGTGTAGTAGAGTGCATTCTGCAACTTGTCTTGGCAATGTACAGAATATTCAAGGTCATTCTGGCCTAAAGGATTTTCCGGGGTGATCTGTGATTGCAGAAGGCTGCACTTGGTGACCAAGGCAATCCCTTCCATGCTTTGAGATGTAATACAGTTCCTTGATAAGTATTGGAAGTCCTTGGACTTTCTAATTTCAATCTGTGTCATTAGGGTTGGTTATGTAGGAAATTGTAAAGTTACCCAGAATTGTCTGGCTTTGCTTTAAACAAGATAGGTTGGAAGCAGGAAGATGAATTAGGCTGTACCAGTCAAAAAATGTCATATGCGTTAGTTTTTGTAGTAATCTTGCTATTCTAATTCTTAGGGAGAAGGTTTTTTTCAGTGCCCTACCGAAAATTTCAGACCGGAACAGTCCTCAGTACTAAGGAATAGGTAAGGCCAGCTGTCTGGGCAGCTGACTGCTATCCCAGGAGACTACAGAGGTTGAAATCCTTGATGCAAGTTTCTTGACCTAGCTGAACTTGACTCCGTTTTTTCTTGTCTTTTTAATCTTAACATGGTACGTGCCCTTGATCACCCTCCTTCAAGGGGAAATCCCGACATCCTTGATAGGTTTAGCAGGGCTGCCATCTCCAGTGCAGCTCTACCTGTTGCCTTCGGGCAGATAACTGTGCTGTTTAGTCCCCAAGTTTGAGCATATCAAACTTGTGTTTCTCTGCATTGTACTGCTCATGGATATACTGTTGAAGCACAGGCAATAACTGACAACTGATAGCTTAATTTGGTTTTGTCTGCTTCCTTATTTGAAATCACTTAGCTACTTTATTCTGGGTATTGTAATGGAAAACAATAGGAAGCTATTATTTGTGTTTGTTATGTTAAATCAAATAAATTCAGACATTATGTTTTCTATTAATATTTTTAAACTATTGTGAGTAAAATGCTGTTTTTAAGAAACACGCTTGTGGTACAGAATATGCCAAATCAGTGTACTTATCAGACTTCTGAAAGAGATGTTACTGTACTCCTGCATCATACCCTTTTGTCTCCTGCCAAGGTAATCATCACTATCAATGGCAATACCTTTCAATCTCTATTTTAGTTTTATTGCTTGAGGCTTCGAAAGGCATCCAGGCAGAATAAACATTTAGAAACCTGTTAAGTATCTTTCTCACTCTGTGTGCCATATCCAGGCTGGAGCACACCATCTACTTTTGTTATTCTTATCACATAAATTATATAGTATCAGTTATGGTTATTTCAAAATGGTACACTGACATAACTGAAAGGTTTTGCACAGGGTGGGCATCACATCACTTTGCACACGGTGATATAAATCTCTAACTGCTACCATAGAGGCATCTAAATTGTGGTCATCTCCCATCTTCCATTGTGTAATTCAAGACTTTATAGCCCATTATCTTAGATAAGAGTGATCTTTTAATGATAAATATTTTGTGATGTAATGTCACATGACATTGCATTCAGAAGACTACATCTTCCTATATAGTCAGAAATGACAACAACTAAATTTTTAATGTGTTGTTTATTCACACATCCAGTTTTATACCTGTTGTGGTGTGACTGCACTGTGTTATACAAAGTAAATATTTCTGCCTCTATCTTCTAATCATGTAGAGTGTAATTTGTGTCTGCCATAAGCATATGTATGGATTTTATCCAATACTTGTCTGATGCACTGGAGTTTGTAAGCAAAAAGCTCTAAATAAGTCCAGAGTAGCCATATACAACAGGGTTGGAGCTTGACAAAGGCACACACACCTGCAAATGCAGATATGTGCGTATACATAAAGTACTGTGATTTCATTTAGGGCTACTGAACAGAAAAATTCTTTATCCAAGTATTTTAATTATGTAACACAATAAGAGCAAATAGCAAAAAAAACCCAAACCAAAACAAACTCACAAAAAGCCAGAAAAAAAATCTTCATGAGAGTGAAACATGGAACAGTAAACAGTTCAGAATTGTTACTGAATTCACTTTATTATGTTTAAACAATCCAGCAAATACTATCAACTGTCAGAAAGTACTGTTAACAGTCCTTAAGTCCTTTGGGCCTACTTCTTCATCTTCATTTAAACCACTCCATTTAAGAGTACAACTTCTTTTTGATTTAATATATCCTGTGTTGGTGAAGTGATACTGAATACTACTGAATGTAGTATTAATAATGATGGCAGGTGAGCTACATTAAGTGTATTATCAAACATGTTGCTTATTTGTAATACAGCCTTGCCTAGAAAGTCAAATCTGATGAACCCTCTACAGATGAAAGGAATTCCTTGTAGCTTAAAGGACTTTTGTAAAACGTAGTGGTGAAAAAAATTAAGAGAGGGGTAAAAATTTTCCTGTATATAATGCCTTATAAAAGCAATGTTAATGTGTTGAGGCCAAAGGAAGACTTATGACTGTTCTGTAATTTATTTCTGGAAATCAAAGTCCCAGAGCTGCAAATGTTCAGTTCCCATGGCAAACAGATTAGTAATACAAAGGTGAAAGTTTTAAAAACACTCAGAGTTGCCTTGATTCTCTCCTCCTAAAGTCAATATTTTTGTAGACATAAGCTAAGACCCAGTCATATATTCTGGTCCTTTAGAGTACTGCAGGAAACTTGAAAGTGACAGAATTTATTCAAACCACTATAGACTTTAATCCTCCAAGCTCCTTCATGGATGGGATGTTATTGTCTTTGCATTGTTAGTAGGAGAGCTGGGCAGTGACGTAAACATGGTATCAGAACAAGTCAGAGACCAATCCAGGATTACAGCTCTAGAGCTCTTGACTTCTAACCCCGTATTAGCTTCGGTAATTCCACTCACCTCCACAGTAATACCTTGGTATTCACTGAGAGGAAAGGTGGAAACAATCAAGTAAATATTTATTTCAACTAGTCCTTGGTTCAGCTGATGTAAGATGACTTCAGCTACCTACTTTATCATGCTTTTGCTAGTCCTGCCTTAAATTTCTCACATAGCTGAACATTACTGTTTCCCTTAAAAAATAAAAAATATAGAGGGGTTTTGGTATCTAGGCAGTGCTATCTTTCCCTTTTGCTTACAGTGCTGGTCATGTAACAAATACTGTCCAAATTTCAGTCTTTTAACATACTTCCTACTCTGTCTTCAGCCATTTTTTTTTCTATAGTACCTGCTTGCCTGCCTTATTTCTTCAAAATCTGCTTTTTGAGGATCTTCTTTGCTTTACTTTATAATTTCAGTGACCTATTCAAATGGTTTACTATTCATATTTGGAAAGCACAAAATGAAAGCGGATGCATTTTTTTCAATAGGCCAAGGTTATTATCTGTAATAAGCATGGAAGATAGCAGTTGAAAGATAAAATATCACATTGGTCTGTTTTCTTGTTATATCTTAGTACAAGCTTCTATTTAGGAGATAGTGTTAGGTAAATTGCAAGGCAGTAGATTGGGATTTTGTGCCAAGCAAGGATTGCTTTACAGTTAGGGTAACATAACCTCTCTGCTTCTTTTTTTTTGCCTGTTCTTAGCCATGTTGCAAGATTCAGTATAAAAGTACTTTGAAGAAGCTCCTTACTGTGTGCTTAAACAAGCTGTTCAGGTCCAAAGAAAGGCAAGTATCAACTTTTGTCTGATGCCTGTTTTTGTTTAAGGAAAAGCTCAAGTAGAAGGAAGGAAGGCATATCAGGAAGGAGCAAATTAAACCAGAGCCAGGGGAGGAGACATTTGATTTCCTTGGTGTTTTACCTTCTCCCTGACTCTTACTGGTTTCTAATATTATAGAAACTTATTGTCTTTACTTTTCTGATATATGGACTGAACTTCAAGAAAACAGTTAAGAGATGTTTGATTTATTAATATATATCCATGTACCTGAATATACCCCTAATGTTACTGTTCAACACGTTTACGTTGTTCTGTTCATAAAGCAACATTTTGAATTGCCACCTAAAATCTCCACAGAGCTTTGCTGAAGACTGACACTTCTGTGGATTGTGTTATTGTTTTAGGGGAATTAATTTCTCCTAGGAGCCCACACTTCAGTTATTCTTGAGACAAGACTGTAACCTTATAGGCAAAATGCAGGATTTGGCAAAAGGAAAAGAAGCTGGCTGTCAGCTTTGCCAGTGTGTGTTGAACATGCATATTTATTGTCACTGCAAAGCATAGATTAGAAAATTGTCTGCATACTTCATAAGTGATAGTAGAAACTGATTAAAGCAATTGATTGTACCCTGTGCAAGGAAGTATTTATGGTCATTACATTAATGCCAAAAAGCTCCTGTCAGCTTCAGAAAGGGCATCTGCTGATTTGTTGACAGGCAATTTCAAGTTCTCTTTTTACAGAAACTCATATGAAAGGCTTCCTTGAACTAGATGATATTTAACAGATATTTCCTTTTTACCAGATGCTGAAATGCAATTTTAGATACATCATGTGGTGTTTTCTTCATTTGTTTAAATGCTGAGAGATGCTGAAACAATTATTCTGCTTAGCGATGTCTGTTGTGCTGTCCTTTTCTGTCCATGTATGTAGATATGCTATCATCTGACTGCTTACCAGAGATACATTTACATGCATGTTCCTACTCACAACACATTCTCTTACATCTGATTTATTTAAAAAAAAATCTTAAAAAGCATATTTAGTAGGACCTGCTAAATTCCGCACTGTATTATTCAGCAGAGAACTTCAGCATTTCAGTGTTAAGCAGCTTCTCCCTTTTGGGATTGCTGTGAGATCTGTGATATTATAGCAATTCGATATAGAAAGAAGGGGAATTAAATCCACATCCAGAACTAGACTGAGTACAAAACTGAGGATGGAAATGAAGAAACTAAGTGGAGTAGAAGACTCATAAGTTTCTCCCCTGAATTAGACTATCATAAGTTTGCCTTCTCTAGGACTCCCCTAAAATGTTTAATACAGCATATATATATTTTATGAATATATTGCAGTATTGGGTTTTCAGTGACGAAGCTTGCTTTGTCAGTTAGAAAAACAGATGAGGCACATTTTAGCTAACGATGTTGTGTGTTGAGGTAGAGTGTGTCCCTGCCTCAAGATGATTCAGACATTTGTTATGTTTTCTAACTTTCTGCTTCTTTTGGGCCGTGGATAGTACAGATTGCTTTTGTTTTATAGTCTTAGCTAATGTGTTTGCAAATTGCAATGAAAGAATCTCAGAAAATTACTCTATATATCAACTGAGACAGAACAAATGGTTTTTCTTTTCAAACTGCTCCAGTGTGCTATTTGAGTGCAAATCAGTAGTTTTTATGAAGTGGCTGAAGTTTGGTCTGAATAAGATATATTTGAGAGAATCTAATAATCAAAAATTAAACAGGTTTCCACAAGATGGATAGGAAGATTAAATTAAAATGTGGCTTATGCTAGCATTTAGCTCTACAAAGAGGGAGAAATATTGCTTTCTGGACTACTTTGCTTCATTAACAAAACTAGCCCAATTAAAATATTTGCCATATGGGGGTTTTAGGGATTTCAAATAGACCTTTCTTGAGTTTTCCTTGATTCAGAGATGGTGACATTAAATGTGACACGTGATATGGTAATTACAAGGTAATTGTTTGGTTTTCACTAAATAGATATTTTCATTAGCTTCCTTCTGGCATTATCTAGCTGAGGAAGTTCATTTTAAAACCAAATACAATATCAAGATGTCTCTTTTTTATTCAGCTAAGTAAGGAACAATAATGATAACTACCTCTTTTAATGTTCCTAGCCATCTGTACCTCGACATTCTGCAATGTCTGATCTGCTACTTCTTGATTAGGCTATTAGATTTGCCGAATTCGGACCCGGTCCTTCCTTTTTTTCTTTCATGTAGACTTGCAAAACCACCACTTGCCATTTATCCTGCTTTTTCTAATAATATCTTTGCATGTAATCTGTAAGGATTGGCTGTTAAGCTCTTCTGTCACAGCCCAGGGTGACACCTGTGATTAAAAGGTCTGCCTGAATTTCCCAGTCTGGGTTTCTCTTATAGTTTCAAGATGAAGAAAGTCATGGTGCTTCAGAGTTTCATCTCTAGGGTTACAAAATCAGATGCATTTGTCAGACATGCACACACTGTGTGAAGAAATGTTCTAAGATACTGAAATGATATCTCTAGATTACTTCATACAATTATGAATTTAGAGCCAAGTCCCAGCAACAATAGGCTATTTAAAGCTTTTACTGTGCATGCAGATTAAATTTATATCAGATGCCAGCCTTACCCAATTTGTTGACTAGGGAAGGAAGCCAAGGTGGCCAGGTAGTATGTTACTATGTGCCACTAACTGTGGAAAGTAACATGACTTAGCCAAACTACACTGAGACATCACCTGTGCTTGGTTAAGAGCTCTGATGAATAAATTCTCTCACATGTGCCAGCCAGCCAGTCTGGCAACCATTTATCTGAGGGGTATGAGACATTTCTACTGAGTTGTGTAGCTGCTGCTGAGCTGGATTTGCACTTCCTGAGGATAAAGGTAGAATTTGCAACGTTGGCCACTTACATACCTACCCAGTACTTTTCACAGGCTGTTGCTGTTTGTCACTCAAGGTTCACTCTTGTCATTTACCTGTTTCTTCAGCAAGTTGTAGCCTGACTGTAGACTCCTTTTTGCATTGTTCTTGGCACTCATGTATTTTATATCCAAGCAATGCTTCTATCTACTAATATTTTGTTTGGTGTGGTTTAATTGTTGGTGTCTGTGTGATTGCTCCTCTGTGTCCAGGCAAAAGGAAAAACAATGAAGAACCAGAAAGATCTACGGACTGATCATCTCATTACTTGTGTTTGAAGATCAGTGCCATTAGTCAGCATATCTCATTTGTAATTCTGTGATCTCACTATATAGTGCCCCTTCCAGAAGACACTGCAGTCTGCTACAGTTAGAGTCACTGAAAAAGTAATGTTCTGGACAATACTAAAGAAGAAAGACACTTGATGGTGACAAATGTTGCAAATGTGAATATAATAGTTTTACAAAATCAGGTCCATTCAGTTTCTCTAATTTCAAATCCTGTTATTTTCATGCTAATCCATTTTAATTTTTGTTTCTTTAGATCTTTGTACTATAGAACTTAACAAAATGCATTTTTCTAACAATTGTTTAAGGGGTTTTTGACTAACTATAAGGAGGGCTAATATTCTGAGGAAGACAAAGAACGTGGTATAAGATGAATTAATGTTTTCCAACAGTCTTTGTGATTTTTACACAAGAGATTCATAATAGTAATCCATTCTTGTGACAAATACATCAAATAAAGAAATAGCTTGCCTAGGTTTTTATCATAATTAATTAGAAGACTGCAAACATTTTTGGATTTTTCACTAATTGCCCATGATTTTGTCATCGTAGTTGTTTAGCCATATGTTTATGAAGTATTTTAAGTGCAGGATAACATAACAATGGTGAATTATCATCTTTTCTTCCTAGCTGTGAGAAGACAGAGGATCTGGTAACAGGCTCTTGCAGGCAGAAGTTTGCCATGTATCTTCTCTGAACACTGACAACTAGTGTCAGCACACATCTGAGAATATTTTTTTTTAAAGCCCTAGGTTGTTTTAATACCCTCTGGACTGTTGCAGTCCAAAATGTGAGAGCTGGTGAATATATTTTTGTGTACCACTCACTGTGTTATTCCCAATCTGTACTTTCATATAAAGTAAGAGAAGCTTTACAGAAAGAGTGATCCATAGAAGTGCTTAGCTTTCCTATCAGTATTTATTCCCTTATCAAACTTTTCATGAAATTTGCAATAAAGATGGCAACAAGTACTTTTTTCTGATTTGCTTATTTCCTATACAACTTTTTATTCTGTATTTTGATTTACAACCAACAAAGCCCCCTTTCCTTCATTGTTCTGCGACCGCATGTTTGTGCACAATCACCTTTACCATGATACATGTATCTCTTCATCAAATAATATCTTGTGTTTTCTTTTTCTTTTCTATACTGTTCTTCATAATTTCTTACTGGTGGGGAGGTAGAGTGATGAGTGTGAGGGGAAGAATGCTGTCACGTAATAGATGGTAACTTAGAGAAATGCTGTTAAAGTTTCTTTTTTTATGGAGTTGTATTTAAAGTTTCTGCTTTGTTATATTACAGGCCTGAATGCAGTCAGTAATGACCTCAATAGTGCCTGTTTTAATGTAATCCCTGCTTGCTGACTGCTGTTCTAAGAATAAAAATTTAAGCCAAAAGATTTAATGAAATCCTTTGGGATTAATTCTCAGTGGGCTGGGGAAATTGCATATCAACCTTTTCTCTGTACTCTAACCATACGGTTTGGTATTTGAATAGGAGGGTGTCCAAGAGAGACAACTCTGAGTTCATCAATAATTTACATTTTTGTTAGTTACAAACCTGGTATTTGGGATTCTGTTGCCATAGCAATCCATCTGGGCCTGAACGGATAGTGGTTTAAGTGGTGGTTGTATAGGGATTCACAGTGTGTGCTTTAAATCCCTTCTAAACTAATCCTCAGATCTGTTCTGTGACTTATTTGAGGCTCTGACAAAATCAATGTTACTCACAGTAAAAAGTTTATGCTGAGCAAATTAAGCCCATAAGATATTAGAATATGCATATGATTAACGGCTGTAAAGTTCATAATGTGTGACAATTTCTGTTTCAATATGTGAAGCAATTAATAAATGCCCACTACTCCGTTTTTTTTTCAAAATATATTTAATTTGTTGCACATTATGCAACTAGAAATTATCCATACTCTGTACTGGTTATTAGCTAATTTAAACTCCATAATCGAATGCAAGCCTAATTTTCCCAGATGTCAGTTCTGTGTTTTACAGGATGTCAGTCTATTCATAATACTGTATAACTTCCACTTTCAATTAATCTGATTTTCTCTCTTATAAATAATTCTAAAGCACAGAGAAAAAATTGAAATTCTGATTTTCATTTCTAACACTACTAGACTTGTATTTTGAGACTGCGCTGCTAAATTCAGTGGGCTAAACACCAGCTGTTGGGTTTTTTTAATTTCAGTTTATATTTTCTCATTTTGCCACCCAAAATTTCAAAATGGCCTCTTCAGAACCTCCTAGATGGGCCACATGAAGAGATGTCCTCAGGTCTGAAAGCCAGACACAAAAACTCCTCAGCAAACCAGTGCTAAGTTTTATCGCTGTCAAACTGAAACTGATTTCTTCATAACATGTTGTCCAGTTGTGCCCTCCAACTGTCACTAAAACATAATGATGATGTGTTAGCAGGTCCTTATTAGTCCAGAGTATAGACATTCAGTTTGCAAAATTATTTTTCAGTGTTTGAAAGAAGGGAGAGAAAAGTATTCAAATGATTGCCATATGCTCTACTACATAGTGTTTAGCCCATAGTCCTAAGCAGACAGAAGTTGTTTCTTCATGAAGTTTGTAAAAGATTATACAGTTTTTCCTGGCTGTAAAAATAGTAGTAGAATAAAGAAGCTGCAGATGGCCTAAGGGACCTTGAGAAATCTTTAATCACCATACAATTTCCTTTTCATCTTTTATATTGCAGTTCACAATGAAAAGTGAAGCAAGTAATAGAAGGGGCTCCTCTTTGCCATGATTCTGTGGTGCCAAAAATGTTCATTGTCACCTGTAATAATTGTAAAACTACTCTGTTTCTGAATGAATTAAACTGGAATTTCTGAGAAGAACTGAAAAAAGATCCCTTCCTTGCAATGGAATTGGATTTCTTCCATGAGCAAAACCACGTGTGTTGTGATCTTCAGAGCAGTCTGGGTGACTGAACTTTATTTTAGAGGTCCGGTTCTTCTACCCCAACTTAATGGAAGTATTTCCATAATTGGTTGCCACTAAAGGTATCTGGGAATAGAGAGCTTAGAATTAACTAAAAAGGCTTTGTTTTGATTGCGTTTGCATATCCTTATGACTAACTAAAGTAAAAGTTGCAGATCATTTACATGATTGCTTACCCTAAAATTACATGCCCTAAAGTATCTTCTGTAGATACTATTTGTAAAATATAGATTACTCTTCAAAGGGATATTACAAGATGTATTCAGGCATATCAAAATGTGTTTCTGTTGATATTTCCAATGGTTTCATTAGGAAAAGCCTTCCCTTGCAAATATTATTGAAATGAAAACAGAGCCTTGGAAGATACTAACGGTATGACACATGCTATTTGTAGCTCTGGAAATATAGTTGTCACTGCAGGGAATCTCCTGCACTGAAGACCCACAGGAGTCGATAACCAAGGCTGAATGAATTAATCTTCCAACACATCTCATAAGAAAATAGCCTGTTTAATAGTAAGTGATAGAAACACAGTTGAATTTCTCTCATAATTTTTTTGATCTTTAGAAACACAAATCTTTCCTGGGTTTTTTTTTCTCCATATATTTTAGCTCTGAAAAATCCTTGCAAAGAGTGCTGAATTTAATCTCCTCACTTACTGTGGATTTTTATTGATCAGTTTTTAGTTAGTTATTTCTGATCTATATTGTGGTTTTTTATATGTTTTGGAAACTGTATGTCAACCTAGAGCAGGCAGGTAATGTCTGTTTGTACTAATGAAGGACCACACTTATTCATGGTTTTGCTTAGATTGTTTCTGTAATCTAGCACATAACTTGTACTGTTATTCATTTATTTCCAATTAATACTCAAGAAAACAACTGTATGTTCTTTATTTTCCATTTTCTCTCTTCTCAGCAGAACGAAATAGTTAATTTTCTAAAAGGCAGAGTAATAATATGACACAGCTTGACACAGACACCTTAGAGAAACGGGAAGATTGAGAAAATGTACCACAGAGTAGGTGTGACTCTGTGAGCTAATTTCTCTGAGACACTTCCAGCTACTTCTACTCAAATGGAACATGTACATGAAGACCTGACCCAAAACCCCATCTCTGAAACCCATGATTAAGTTGAGATGAGAGCTTTTAATTGAAACCTGTCCATGAGAGGGTCTGAATTTCCAATCCCTCAGTTTGGGAGGGCGTGAATGACAGGGGGAGGCAAAGTTTTGGTTGAACCCATTCAAGAGGTATTTGAATACAGTAGTTCACATTAGTTCTGTCATGGTCTGTACCAGGACGTTTTATACAGCTTATAAGGAGCACCATGCTGTGTAATGGTTGCTGAGGCTATTGCCAAATGTATTACAAACTCTGGGGAAGAAGTGAGTTGGTTCCACCAGCTTATAAATTACTCTAACCTTCAGTATAAGGGTTTCATATCATTGTCCAGCTAACTGCACTGAGTGTTCCACAACTCGTCATTGATGTCTAGGTCATAACAAAGTAGGTTGAATAGAAGAGCTAATCCATACAGTTAAAAAAAGTTAAAAACTTACTAATAAGATAATATTGTATGCTTTGAGCTCATGAACTGTATTGCCCTCAGTTCAAACTTGTTACATGTTGTCTGACTGGTTTAATCAGTAGACTGACATGCAAGTGGGTGATTTCTAGGACTGGCAGAACTATGCAGAACAAAACATTTTTTTACTAAAAAAGAAAGGGAAATGAGATTTTTTTTAATTCAGTTATGTTCTGCATCTTTTATTATGTAGGTCATGAAAGATGGTGGCCTGGTTAATTTAGAGTGAGATGCTGGAAGGAATCATGATTATCCTTTTTAAAAGACCAGAGTAAGGATTGATAGGATGGAGTTTGACAATTTTAAGTAATGGTAGTTTCATTTTCCTCTGACTGAGTTGGTGGAAATTTAAAAATACATTTAACCTGTCTTAGTAACCATGCACTTGTCTCCCCTTTTTAAACTGCATCAAAATGGGTCATCTTTGCATTTTAAATGCCTTCACAGCTAGATCCTGCCTGGTTTTTTCGTGTTAGTGTTGCCCTTATTGTCCATCAGTCCCAATTTTAAGCCTTCTCTCATGCAACCTTTATTCATGAAAATTTGTAGTAAAAATTTGCAAAGGCAGTGTGCTGCGTTCCTTCAAATCCTGCATTAAAACTTACCTCTGTGGTGATGCCTGCAAACTACCCAAGAAAGGCTAAGCAGCTGATGTGCTTGATCAGTGGTTATTATGCTAATTGCATGAAACAGTGGGGGTGAGGTATCAAACACCCCTCCGTGGCATGTCCCACTCTCCTCCAGAAGCAGTAGTGGGGACTATGGCTGTCATTGGAGGTACAGGTTTCTTCCTTAACTCCTCATTCTAATGGGGTTATCCAGCTAAAATCTACTACATCATAAGATTTAATTTTGAGCAGGGGATTACCAACCTCACGAGTGTGAAAGGCTCTCACCTTCCCTGAACTGGGGAGAGGTGGAGGTGCCCAGATGCAATTCAGATGCCCAGAATTTAGAATGAGGTTTCAAAAGAGATTTTCCTCCTGAACCTGTGGATGTCTCGTCTTTGCTGCTATTATAGTACCCAAGACTGGAAACTTTCCTTAAGAAGAATGGACTGATGGGGATTTTGTCTTCTGGACTTTCACAGAAATCCAAGGCTTTAAATATTAGAGTAAATCAAAACTAAATATGAAAACTTCTATGGCACAAATGAAACTTGGTAATTTATTTAATGTAGATGATAAATGCATGCATTTCTTTTTCTTACAGGAACGTGGAGTCCTGAATAAACAAAGAGAAGAGAGTTAAGCACACAGTCTCTTGTGAATAGTAAGTGACTGGATTACCTACTCTGAAGCTGAACATTATTTGTATTTCCATTTTCATGTTTTTTCCTATTCACAGTTCTTTTAGTGAGTGAAAGAAATAAGTGCAGTGAGCATTTCTGCCTTTTATCCAACTGGCTTTCATTTCACAAGGGTAGTCTTTTATTAATCCTATTATCATCTTAGGTAAGATGCCCAGATAATCCACACAATGTGTCTATCACTGCCCGAACTGAAAATATTGCCTCTTTTGTCTCAGTGTAAGTGAATTGTAATGCTAGAGGGTGTCAAGCTAAAAACAGTATTACACAACTATTATGGTAACGTTTCACACCTGATATTTTACAGAAAAACAGTTAGGTGCATCAGTGTGTAGGTCAAATCCTGTTGCATCAGGACATGGGTAAGAGAGCTTTATGGGGTTTTGTTCGCTACTTAATCACTGATTAATTGCTCTGAAGTGCTCTGGTCAGCTGTCCCATTCACTGCACAGTGTGGCCAGTCACAATGCATGACTGCACTGGCCTTTGATAACAACAGCTTTATAAAAGATCAAGAAATTAAGACTACTTGCTGAGACAAGAAAATAAGCCATGGTTGTGTTGTGGACTGTGTTATTGGTGTTGTCCTTTGGAGAAAAATCTGGTGAAGAATCAGTCATGATACACTAGAGAGCAGACGCTGCATTAAATGCCAATCCTAGGTAATATGCCCAAAGTTATATAGGAGAGTCGATGAGTCTGCTGTGTTACTGGGTATTAAAAGGTGGCAAAATCCTTTGAGAACCAAAGTGGGTTGATATATATTAAGGCCATTCTGTTAACAGTTCAAATGGAACAGTTCCTCTATGCTAGGTACTAATAAAGCCTGACTCTTTATGGCACAAGATTGTGGACAGTAAGTAATGTAGAGAGAATATGTTCTCTTCAGCACAGTTCTGCTTATAGGTTGTGTATTTGATAGTATATCATGTAGTAGAACTGAAGGAATTTTATTGTTATATACAGAATCTGTATTCATTTAGCCAAAATGGTGTATGGAATAGAAGTGAATATTGTTTGGCAAGCGGTGAAAATAAAACTCTTTGGTGGAAATAATATATGTAAACTTCAAGAGCCAAAAAATGTCCAGTATCTCCCTGAGCGACCAAGTTCAGTGATGGGTTTTAACATTACACTTAATCAGACAACATGAAAGGAAATGTGTGACATTTCACTGATGCTGAGGGCAACATAATGTTTGTTTGAAAATCAGTATGGTTATTTATCCAGTGTACTAAACTGCTACCCGTAGACATTTTTTAGACATATAACGAAACATACATTTGTTCCAGAAGATTATGAGGGGGGAAAAAAAAAACCAGCTTTAAAAAAACTTCTCAAGACCCTTATCTGTTTCTTAAATATCCATTGCTTCTTCTCTCAGTCATGCCTTCATTCCTTTTTCTCTTCTTTCCCCTATCCCTGACTCTTGTGGTTTATACTCCCTATATGCTATCACACCTCTCTTCACCCTTTATCTTTCCAGTCTTGTACCTACACAGCTAAGCAGCTCCAACTTCATAGTTTTCCCTTCCATCTCTAACACGAGGCCATCTACTCTTCTTTTGCCTTGCAAAATGATTCCAATCTTCAGCAGATTTTGAGCTTTCAATTTCTAGTGTGAAAAATTCTGCAGACCAAGAGCATTATTTGCATTGTAGGGTTATAATGCAGAGAATAGTGCCATATGCCTATGTCTAAGGAGTTTGAAAAGAGTTGTAATGTATTGTAATATGAGTCAACTCTTGCAATTTTATTTGACACGCAGAAAGATGTCATGGAACTTTTGGGAGTTTTTATGTAATACATTGGATACCTTCAACCATATCAATTATGTTTTTCCCCCAATTCTTAAGTTTTGGTAGCAGATGACTGATATTTACATGCATATTAGCAATTCCAAGCAATTTGTATAATTCAACTGATGTGTGTGTGCAAAAATCCTGGAGTTGTTATAAACCTGCTTGTAGAAAGTAAATTTCACTACTGCAGTTACTCAGAAGATTTTCTCCTTATTGTGTTCCTGTGCCGAATGGTCAGAACTTACAGGCAGCTGTTTCAGAATAGTGTGGATTTATTTGTGAATAGTGAGAAAAAATTAATCAACTATTATTGGTACCCCATCACATAGAAATTCTCTCTCCCCTGCTGGCAGAACAGGTTGACAGAACCTTTTGATAGTTAATTTTATCAGTCGTGTTAATATGATTATAGACTACAAACATAACAATGAATATATTATTACAGATATGAAACTGCACATTGGTCATTTAACATTGGTAATTTGTAATTTATTTAGAGTAATAAAACAAAAATAAAATTACATTTATCTTTCATCCATCATCAAAGAGGAGCAATGTTACCAGTTTGATCAGGTTATACATTCAGCCGTGTAGGGAAGTTCATATATGCTAGCTTTGGGCCTGCTTAAAACACCCTTGTGAACTGTACATTATTCATACACTAAGCAACAAGTCATTCCTCTGGCATTCTCATTGATATTTTAAAATATTTCTTGTTCTCAACCTGGATTAAAAACTTAACATTTAAAATCTCCAGTGCTGAGAGTCAAAAATATTGGATCCCAGATACAGGAAGAAACTAAAATTAATATTTGTCGTACTAAGAAATGGGTAAAATGAAATTCGTAATATATGCTATATTTTGTGCATTTCAGTTGTTCTCCTTTTTTTTAATTTAAATGCAAGGGCCATTGTTATCTGGCTTTGATATTGCAAAAGCTCACAGTCATCCTTTGTGGAGGAGGGAAGAAATCTTCCAATATGTGTTCAAAAACATGTGTCTGTTGTCCACAGATAGTCAGCAGCAGTCAAATTTCATCTACCACATGTTTTGGTTTATCAAATAATTGATATATTTGGTGACTGCTGCTTAACAACAGGTTTTTTTCGTTTTTCTTGTTTAACAAAGACAATTCAGGTAATATAACATAAATTAGCAGACTGTGCAAACAAAGCACTAATGCAGGAGAAAGGTGGCCAGACTACACTCTGCTGTGAATGATTGCAACCAGGAGTTTGACTCCATTACATGTAGAGGAACTAAATTAATGTAGACTTAAAACTAACTTATGAACACACAGTATTACCATTGTTTACCCTAATAGCTATTATAAAACTATGGAGGGGATTGTTTGGTTTGGGGTTTTTTTTTATGTTATCATTTACCATATTATATCTGGAGGTGTGTAATGTACTTGAGATGAAATAGCTAAATGAAGGGTTCCTTGGATTTCGAAGGGTCAGTTTCGTAAGAGCTGAATTTATGAGCCTTCAAAAAGAAATGAGCCTGTGATTTCTGAATGTTCTCTACTAATCACAATAATCTTCCCTTACTTTATGATTTCAGTCTTTCATTGCAATCTAGAAGCAGCATGGAAGTGCCCTCATTCCTTGTGCTCACAGATTTTGTCATTGCCTATTAAAATTCATGTGCATATACTGCAGGCTTGGATAAAATAGTTCATTTGGATGTTCACACTACCTGAATTCTGTAATAAGGTCTTCTCTTAAATTAGTTTAACTATTTTTCCCCCTTCCACAGTGGAAGTATGAACTTCTGGTAAATTATGTAATAACATTTAATAGTGTAAACATTTCTTTATTTTGTCTGGTTTGGTTATGTTAAGAGTATTCAGAATAGTATATTCTCTGACTCATATGCTTACAAAATTCTGTGCCTCAAAACCTCATTTTTCTTTTTTTATCGATCTTGTGTTAGAGACACAGCTTTGCATTTTTTAATGTGAGATCTCTGACACAGATTTAGATTCTGTACTGCTTTGAGGTATGCTAGTTATGCAACCTAATTTTGCAAAATGGCTCTGTGTTTGTACTTCCCTGGGGTTTCAGTTTAGTTGTCATCTATCATTTTAGCACTGTGATTGATTACTCTCTACTGCTTAATTTATCTGCTGCAGCTTCTCAGCTTTTTCTTCAATTGGTAAACACATATTTTCTAGACACATTTTCAAATGATGTGTTTTCCAAGTGCCCCAGAAGTCATGTAATCATATTTTCCTCAGCTAGGAATTGAACCATTTCAGCCATTTAATGATTTCAATAAATTATTGGCTGATAGTTTTTCTATTACTTGGAAGTTTTGCACTGGAAATCTGTGTTGTATTTTCGATTTTTCAATGTTTTTGTATATATTTATTCTGAAATACAAGCGTCTTTACCAACTGCTTCTTTGTTCACCACAAAATAGTGAAATAAATAAGCACCTTTTTTAAATGTAGAAGCCAAATGCATGGGCTGACGCTGCTGCAGTAGATTTCAACCACCTTTGCATATTAGGTTTTAAAACCAGAACATATATTACCTTAATTTGATCATTGAAATTTCACAAGCCAGCTTCCTTCAGTAGGGTTAACGTGCTTGTTTTCTTGTCTTGTGTACTGTGCTCCTGAACTGTAAGTTGATATTTTTAAACTTTGCATTGAAGATCAACTTGACTGTGATTTTAAATCAGGCTTTTTCAGAGTAACGTCAAGTTTCCATTTAAAAAGGAGAATTTTTTTTTGCATAAAATCATACTGTGTATACACATGGCAGCAGTTTCACACAATTACTGAGCTAGTATAATGAACTACTTCTGTGGTTCACATATCAAAGCAGTTTTAATGTCAAATTTCCTTTTCTCCTGCAGCTTTTATTATGACTGTATGTTATCCATGTTTTTGAATGGTGATGTGATTGTTTTGATTTTTTGTTTTGATTTTTTTTTTTGCTTTATAGCTACTGACTGTATTTAATATCTGTGATTAAAATCTCTCAAGATAAGAAGAATTATACTTTGTCATCATAATGCAGCTTTGCTGACGTTGGTAAATGTTTTTGTAGTCCTGTCTCTAGATAGAGTCAAACAAAAAGAGTAGCCATCTGCAGTGTTGCTTTTGCTGCTTTTTGGGGGCAGTTGGGTGTTTGTTTTGGGGTTTTTTTTGTTTTGGTTTTTTGTTTGTTTGGGCTTTTTGTGAAAGCGAGCTTTAATCTGTACTTACCTTTTGTTTCTAATTCTTAATCTCTTTGCACAATCCTCTTTTGAAGACTATCAGGTTAGCTTTGGATATGTATCTTAGTAATTCCTGGTACCAAAATTCTAGCCCACGTTTCATTAGAGAATTGGAGATAATCAGTTCTGTCGCTGTTCTTTCACTGTTCTTGTAGTGAGTTAGACTTTGATTAGAAACTAAGAGGACAGACTTTCTTCTCAATTCCACTATTTCACATTTATGGTACAGGAAGATTAACTAAAAATACAACTACTACAATACAGATGATTGCATACACACAGTTTAAGGTGACTCCCTAGAATAGAGGTAGCTCAGGAGCATTGTTTGGTAGTTTTGGATCCTCTCCAAATAACAAGTTTGTTCTTCAATGATAATTTTCTTTGTTTCCTTCTTTCAGGTTTTTGCACTGTAAATCTTATTTTGAAGACACATAGCCATTATAACCATCACACTTTGTCAGTTTTTCTTATGGGAATGAAACTCATTCAAACCAATTTAATCAGAAAAAAGATGCAGCATAAACCTGTTTGCATTCTTATCTTTAAGCTACAAGTACATTGATGTTTATCTCTGAAAATGCAAAAAGAATAGGAAATTCAGTTAATCACTTTCCCATGTAAACAAAAATTTTTTGTGAAGCCATTACCAAAGTTAGCACATAAAAATATATTTTATGATGTTAATCTACTATGTTCATTTTGCTATCTGATGTACATGAAACTGGATGCTGCAGAAGTTTTCTTGCAATAAATAATTCAAATTAAAAATTAAATATATTTGGAAAACCATGTTTCCTTGGAAGAGGATTTTTGGGGTGGGGCAGGAATATATTTCAAAACAGCTAGAATTTAGGACTGATGAGAAGTGCACTGGAGCATATCAGATCTATTAGCAGTGTATCTGCAGTGTGCTTCTGCTGCTATTCCTTCAGTTTTGTACTGCAAGCTAAAGAGCTAAAGACATGGTTATGCCGTGAGAGGAGCTTCTGCACAAGGGTTCTTACAGCAGCGTTGATTGATGTAGTTCATAATCATGACTCTTACAGCTATACTACTAAATGGAATGGCAGTGATTTGAGCTGAAGGCACAAATTTTTGACCATGCTGATCATAAAGAACATAATACATAGGCCATGTTTCTAGTTCTTGTCAGTTAAAAAACTTCAGTTAAGCCATTAAAAATAAGATCCTGCTTTTTCCATAAACCATATATTTGGAGTTTTTCCCATTACTGCCTTATTTCTATGAGTCTTTAATTCCCTCCAAAAATCTCGAGGTTTAGAAGTATATTTTTTATTGAAAGATGAGATTTTCTCACAGTCAGGTGGATGCAGGATCTAGAGCTTCCATGGATAACTCCCAAACATTAATTGTGAAGTCTGGCTATATTGTGAGAAATGTATGATAGCCTGGAGGTCTCTGCTAGTACTGTACATCAGTACACTTTGATCTTTCACATAATAGCTCTCCAATACCTTTTCATTTCTAGCAGAAATAGTGCCCAGGCTGCTTTTATACCATAAGCCTATTTCACTCACCCCTATAAGCTGTGATGCCAAGTTAGGACATTTGTTTTAGGAAGAAGGATGAGGAAAAATGGATAAGATGTCACTTAGACTGTGCAGCCTTAACCATTTTCTTATGGAATTTTGCTTGTAGAAGCATCTTTCAGTGTTTGAATCTTTAGTTTAAATGAAAAGCTTAACACCAACAGAGTTTATTTAAAAATCTAATTTTACTTCAGTGATAATAATTTTAAGAACTTTAAATTACACTAAACCTTTAGTTAATCACCCACTAGCTATTAAACTGTTAATAGTTTATCCTGCAGATAACAATGATTCCTTTTGGAGAGTTATGGTCTATTGGGCAAATATGCATTTAGGGAGGTTCTAAAATTGGAATTATATCTAATCTTTATAATTATGCACTCAGACATTTCTTAAGGAGAATAGAATCAGTAGCTTTTAATATATGAAGCCATACACTCCTCAGAAAAATGCAAATGTTTGCAGTACACAGCTATGCTTGCAATACAGAATTGTTATATCTGTATTTTTGTATTTTCTCTGCAATCTGCTTGTGGCCTCAGTGTCTGGAACTATGAGCTGTCAGTGTAGATGCTCCAATAGCACTCTGGAAAACCAGTCTATGTTCCAGTCTTTGTGGACTAGTTCTATACCCATTTAGAAAGAATGAAACAACTTGAAACCTAACTTCCTTTACAAAACAGTTGTTCAGAAAAAGGTAGGTTATATGTGACTTATATGAAGCCATTGCTTATGCACAAGAGTTTTGCAAGCCCACTCTCTGTTTTAACATGTATTTTACGTATTTTATATTTCCTTCAGAAGTAATAAGTGTCATCTATATTAATAATCTGCTGAGCAACCTAGAATCACAACTAGAATTCTACACTAACTGCCTTTGAAGTGGAACCAGTGATTCTGAATATGTGGGAAGTNAAACCTAACTTCCTTTACAAAACAGTTGTTCAGAAAAAGGTAGGTTATATGTGATTTATATGAAGCCATTGCTTATACACAAGCGTTTTGCAAGCCCACTCTCTGTTCTGTTTTCACATGTATTTTATGTATTTTATATTTCCTTCAGAAGTAATAAGTGTCATCTATATTAATAATCTGCTGAGCAACCTAGAATCACAACTAGAATTCTACACTAACTGCCTTTGAAGTGGAACCAGTGATTCTGAATATGTGGGAAGTGGTGTGATGCTATCTGACCCCTTCGTGTATTGTACACAATGTCTCTCACAGCTTACTGGCAGTCACAAAAGTGTGATAGGTGTACTTTCCCATTTGTTTGCTGGCTGTCCTTCATGGCTGATCAATAATGAGACTTCATTTCTTCCAGTCTCTCTGTGGCAGTACTAATAGGGATCACACTATTAAGTTCTATCCTGAAGTAGAGGGAAGTGTTTCTTGTACTTGTCAAGCGTTTTTATATGATTATTGGAGGTACTATTTTCATTAGTCTGTATCTTTTGTCATAATTTCACTGTGCTATTCTGAAAAATAACTTCACATAACTAATTTTACCTTTAATTCATGTGAGGATCCTTTTTCCTGTTATATTTTGCTTCACAGCTTCAGAAGTGCTTATGTAGACCAAAAAAAAGGGGAGAAAAAGAGTGAAAAAAGAGGAAAAAAAAAGAAAAAGCATGCCAGGTATCTCATACTGAAATTTTCCAAGGATATGTTAATGGACATGAGCAACTTAATTAAACCCTATTGAGTATCTTTCCTTTTAAAAATTGATATGGTGGCACGTAACAATTTTCCAGAGGGTTTGGGATTCAATCCTGAGGTGAAATTGATAGTATTGTTACTGGCAGAAAAAGAATGACCTGATACCATCCCAGTATTGTGAAGACCTTGAAGAATGACAGCGCTATGTACTGCTGTTACTTACCATTAGACTTTCAGACTCTGAGACTGATCTGAGTATTGATTTGTTCAGCAGCACATACTTCTTAGAAGGTGCCAGTGTGTTGGTCTGCTAGATAAATGTGTTAATCAGTACCTAATTATTTTGATGTATGTTAAAAGAAACCGAGATTATATCTGCTGCTAAGTAACTATGGCTTTAAAAAAAATAATTGGCTTGCTTGGTGTTTTTTAATCTTGAAAATACCTGCATAAGACTGTGAACAAATCCTGCAAACATCAGAGTTTCATGATGCATTTTTGCCGATATAAACTTGCCCTGCCTCCCCTATTCATTCTCCTGGGAAAACCCAGCAGATTTTACCAGCCTAAATAATTAGGTGGGTCTAGGGAAGAGGAAAACGCTGGTATCATTATCTTAATCTGCTACATACTACTACAACCTCTAGCTCTACATTATTTCTAATTCTGCTTTCTTCTTTCATTTTTTGTTTCCATTCCCATATTTCTCCCTTACTGACAGCTCTACCTAAATCTTAGTTTCCTTTCTAGTTATACCTTGACCATACTTATCTGGAAAAAAACCCTCATTCCTCAGCATCACCGAATTTGTTTTCTTGTAGTTTCCATAGTCCCTGATCTTCTTCATAGCAGTGCTTTCAAAAGGATGACAGTGGGGATAAAGCACAGCTTCTTTCAGGTACATCTGCTGGACTACTGTAACTAGGTTGTGAATGAGCTTGCAAAGAGGTACTCAAGCTGGGACTCAAGATGGTACCTGTTTATGTGATCAACAATGTATCTAGACATAGAGAAAGTATTTGTTTTTATATGTACATGTCTTCCTCCCCATGCCTAGATATCTTACTGTCACACTATAGAAGCGTGAGGGAGCCTGGAGTTTGTACCTATTCACTCTGTTTCCTTGGCAGAAGCTCAGAGCTATTTGGGCATCTCTGTATGCCAGTCAGCAAACTCTTTGTAGCTTTGCTTCTGCTTATTCTTCTTTTTCTATATACTACGGGAATGAGGCTAAGTTTGCATTGCTTCATATAGAAATCACTACATTTGCTTATAGATGATACGTAAATACATTATTTCCATGACTTTTTGTTGGCTGTTAAATTCTTAGCTTTAGTATATAATGCTTTCTGCAAATTATCTGTCTATAGCATGCTATGTGTGATTTGTTTGAAGAGCTTCTGTTTTCTGCTGATTAGATATCTTACTAAGAGCTTAAAAAAACCCTTCATGTTTGTGTTTCTTCCCTTTCTTCTTGCATGCATGCATATCTGCTCTCAGTTTTGCTCTCTGTGTCTGTCTTGCTTCTTTTCTCTGTTTTGCTGGAACATTATGTCCTCAGTTGTCAAATAGCTTTCTCTCAGCTGAAATTCCAATGCTGANCCCTCCTCTCTACAACCTCCCTTCAGGTAGTTGTAGAGAGCAATAAGGTCTCCCCTTAGCCTCCTCTTCTCCAGGCTAAACAACCCCAGGTCTCTCAGTCACTCCTTGTAAGACTTGTTCTCCAACCCCTTCACCAGCCTTGTTGCTCTTCTCTGGTGTTGCTTCTCTGGAAATAAATCAAACATAAGCTCTGGAAAATTATTCATTTTTACAGTGAAACTGAATTTTATGAGTTTTAAGTGAAGAAAAGTACTATTAAAAATAATACTGTATTAGGCTTGTGTAAAGGCGTCTCTAAGACTTAGCCTATAAAACCTAAAATGTTATGATAAGATTATGAAACCTTTAGGGGTTATTTGAATTATCTATGTGTTTTACAGACTAAATAAAGCTCTTTTTATTAATCCTAATTGTCCTTTTATTTGTTGTACTCTGTTTCATCAGGATTACAGCATTTCTTCAATATTAGCTTCCCAGGAACACCACCACCAAAGTGCAACTATCAGTCATCCGAGTGATACAGATACAACACTGATAATAAATACGGATGATTAAGCAAGTTGTTATTTTTCAGAAACAGCACATCCATTTCTGTGCAGTATCAACAGGAGATTTTAGAAAATGTGTATAGGGTTCAATAAGCTGTTGAACAGTCTATGTCTACTGACTAATAAATTGGGTTTGTGTGTTAATCTATTGGTCACTAAAGGAGAGAGAGTTTATCATGAACTACATGGTACAAGGAGAGCAGTTAATACACTAGAACTGTATGTCAGTTGTGAATCTACTGCTGCTTAAAAACATTGTGGCTATGAGGATGCATTAAAGGATCCCTCTCTAAGGATTCTTCATAAAGTTGATGTTTGAGATAAGAGTAAAGGCATTTCTATAGCACTCAACACTGCTGTGTTGCCAAACTTAATGTGTCGCTTTTAGGAGGTGGATCAACATACAGCATACCTTCACTCTTAAGTCTTGCCTATTCCTAGACATGTATTCTGCTTACCAAATGTTGCTTCATCATTTTTTTAGCTTAGGAGTACAATATAAGTATAAATCCAGCTGGAGGCCAGTCACAAGTGGGGTTCCCCAGGGCTCAGTGCTGGGTCTAGCCCTGTTCAATGTCTTCATCAATGACCTGGATGAAGGCATTGAGTGCACCCTTAGCAAGTTTGCAGATGACACTAAGCTGGGTGAAGTGTCGATCTGCTGGAGGGTAGGGAGGCTCTGCAAAGGGATCT